>CM042432.1:16261878-16569378 GCA_023631565.1 Gymnocephalus cernua
AACTTGTCTCCGCCAGATGGATTGCTTCGCATTTGCTCGGCATATCCATCTGGGAACTTTCCGTTGGAGAACTTTTGGGAAGGGGCGAAAATACTGGATAAACCATCCGTCTATCACCACCTATGTTGGTTGGACGCAGGTTGGACTCGAACCCGGGCCGCCGCAAAGGACTCCGCCTACATGGGGGCGCACGCTCTTACTGGGTGAGCTAGAGGTCACCCCGCTGGTTAATCATTTTAATCAATTTTCTAAAAAGCTTATGTGTGGCTTAACTCAGCATCCACTTGGCGAGAAGCAGGGTACACGCTGTACAGGTCACCAGTCTATCACAAGGCTGACACACATAGACAAACACACTGACTACAGGCAATTAAGAGTTTCCACTTCACCGAACATGTTTTTGGACTGTGGAAGGAAGCGTGTAGGAAACCAACATGGACACAGGGTAAACATGCAAACACAGACAGGCTCCAGCTGGCTATATTAGCTTTGAACCCAGGTCACTCTTAATGTGAGGCGACAGTGCTACATTGGCCCGCCGTGTGGCCAAAATGGTAGCTCCCCTGACTGATAATGTGCCGGTACCACTACTGTCACAGCAGCTCCACGGTACCAAAGCTAGCTCTGCAATCACCCAGGTTCACAACTGCTAGGGCTGGGTATCGTTTAAAGAATTACAATACCAGGACTAATACCCTTAAAGTGACACCGATACCAATAGAGTACTGCATACTTCCGTATTTTACACATTTCTTTGTATGAGACGCCACAGGCGTGTAGTATAGCCATACTTTTGAACGTTTTGGTGACATCTTGACACTGCCAACTCCATCAAATACACCAGGCTCGACCTCACCACCCCACAGACTGTATGGGTGGGTTGTATCTGCAACCGTAGTGATTCAATCACACATCGTAATAAATCGAAGAATGTTTGCGATGACTGGCTGCAAGCAAAACCATACAAAAAGTCATTTTTTTCTAGATCTGGGTACAAAAAGGATCAAATGCAGGTATCGTTTGTTTGATACTGGGCTATTTCGGTTGACACTTTAAAGGTATCGAGTACCGATACCCAGCCCTAACTGCTGCAGTGAATATTTAATTTCTTTGTACCATAATAGGCCCAATTACTGAAGCCCCAAGCAGGCACCACTCATATTCTAATTATATGTGGGTGTTTAAGATGACTTTGAGAGCTTTATGCTCCTGGTGACTATGAAATAATAATAGCCCGCACAGTGGGCACAGTAACTCTCTTAATTAGCAGGTCCCCTCTGAGGGGAGCCAAAGCAGTATGATACTGCAGTCATGTAAGTGTAAAACTGAGCCAGAGCCTCATCCAGTGGCACATATAACCTTTTACAGCTGCAGAGTCACCATAACAGAAGAAAATATATCCTAGAATTCATATGCCCCCCCCCCCCCCCCCCCCCACAAACACACACACACACACACACACACACACTCATCTTCCCAGCAGCTATCACTCAGAAAATTAAAAACCCTGGCCAAGCACAAGGACTGAGAGCGGTAGCCCTGCAAACTCTGTGGTGTCTGATAGCTACTGTAGCACACATCACCCACTTGCAGGCAAAATCAGTAGCACGTAAGACGTAACTGAAATGCGTCATCATCTACGCAACATAATATGACATCAAATAACCTGGCGGAGGTTCAAAATCCTAAGCAAGCCCTGTGCACAGGCCACCGGGATACAAACTGATGCTGGCACACACAGCCACAGAGGGAGAAAGAGAGAGACATTGCAGAACGAATGAGGAGGAAGCAAATAGATGGTAAATTCCACAGAAGGCAACAACACTTTTGCCTCTGTCAGCAATTCTGACAGGCCTTGCCTAAAGCGGAGAACAGAGAAAAACACAGAGGGGGAGGACTGCTGGGTAGTGACATATGAGTGGCTGAGCCAAGGGAATCACTCAGAGAGGAGAGGAGAGGAGAGGAGAGGAGAGGAGAGGAGAGGAGAGGAGAGGAGAGGAGAGGAGAGGAGAGGGTGAAAAGAGTTGAGTATGAGTGTGGGAAGAAGAGAAGTGAGATTAATGCTCTCGTGCTGACAGGAGACTATAGGGACAAATTACGACTGCCTGACGACTAAATGTTCAGTCAGATATTCAACAGTCAGCTGTGACACCCACACACCGCTTTGTATTCACACATTCAGAGCAGATGAGCCGAAGAGCTCCGCCTACAATTACACATAAGCAAGGTTTGGTAAGGTCAGTAACCAAATGTTATGTGAACATCTACAGTACCATCTCCAGGAGCCAATGAAAATCCAGTAAGACCTCTTCAGCTGACATTTCCATTCATCCCAATTAACCAGTGCCAATGCCAGATTGTTATTTCACTGCCATAGAAATAAACACGACCCCTGGGTTTAACACATATTAGCTGAATAGCCTTTAACAGACTATCCTTTTAAGACCCTTCACCGACAGATGTTACATGGGGATGGGAGTCACAGTGTGCTGCACCCCCCCCCCCCTTGCTGCAGGGCTTATCAGATGAACTAGCTTAACCCACAAAAGCTTTGTGTTAAAGGGAGGAGACTCATATCTTCTTTATATTAGCAATACAAAAAATAAGACTGACAAGTTCAATCTAGGTCCACCTTTGTCACTCGCTTGGAGCTGAGATTCTGCTCCATTAGCCTACAACCCACCCAGTCATCAGCTCTGCAGTGATACATATCATATCATAATTCTTGTATTTTGTATTTATCTGTATTTACTCTCTCACATGTTTCACAGACGGCTTTTGTCAGAAAATGTTCGATTTTCTGTATATTTTATAGTGTAATAGCGAGTAGCTTGGGAAGCAGTTTATACTGCTCCTTGTTTGTTTCATTGGACAGCTTGATGTAAGGTATCGACTAGACAGGCTTTTTTTAATGGAACCTTAAGCACTCATGAAATGCTGCCCTAATAGCATACTGTATCAGGCCAGGACCACATTGACGATGGGCATAATTGAAATATGCCTTGCCACAGTAATATTGAAAACCAACTCAACATACAGCATTGGCTGATTCAGAGATGAATAAAGCTGAGTTTAAATGGGGTAACAGGGTTACAGATGTTGGTAAGTTAAAAACAAGAAGCTTAAACAGTCAGCAGTGTCTTTCAGTCCTCTACTCTACCCAGTGTAATCACACTACAGTTTGCATCATACTATAAAGACTTGTCCTCTGTTGCTTTTATAAACATTTTATTTTGCTGTCAATTTAATCAAAATACAATACAGATAGGTGTAGGCTAACTGTCCGTAAACCATCAATCTGAACACGTTTGGCAGGGTAGTCATACTCCATAATGCAGCTGTTTAGCGCTGTTCATCTGCATGTGCAAGCTCACACTGTCTCTCCAGTAAGGTCTGTGTTTTCTATGAAGAAGGTGGCTGTGCACTGACAGGGTAGAAACACACTTGTGAAATCACCCCGGGTCTATGCGACACGTGCCAGCAAGCATGCTAGAAAAAAGCATCTGCAGTGAAAGGCGTCCAAAGACGTCCATTTTTCCCCTCTGATGCAGCTAAGTTTGGCTGGTAACCCTCACCAGACAGCCATTTGATTCAGGAGCAATTCATTCATGTCAAGGTCAGCACTTTTCTCACCAGGGACAATGAAAATCCCCAAACCGTGAACAGTTGAACATGAACAGTGAATGCAGCATGACCGACTGCTGTCGGAATCAAGAGCCCAACATTTAGCTTCAGGCAGTCGTGTATTTACAGACATATCCACATCCATTAGTATACTTTAAAGTCATCACTTGGCTATGTCAAATATTGTGTAATTTATATAGTAGCACCCATTTTGATGTTGATGATGCAGCCGTTTATCATAATGCTCACCCATTAGCTTGGCTAATGAACAACTGCAACTCTCAAAGTCCCAAAACAGTGTTGTTTTAAATGCATGTAAAACTAAATGTATGTTGATTTCCAAAATGAGAACTGATTACCTCAATTTCAGACTTATCATTATCAAAATGTGACCTTCTGTCTCTGTAAGAAAGGTGTATACAGCCATTTGATCTCACTTTACTTCTCACAAGGAAATCCTAACAGAATCAGACTTGTTCTACAGATTAACTATAGCAACGCAAAATAAATACAGCACTTATCAGCATACAGCATATCAATCCTCCTGGTATAACTTACAACTAGGGCTGTCAGTTTAACGCGTTATTAACGGCGTTAACGCAAACCCATTTTAATGCCAATAATTTTTTTAACGCACGAGTAACGCATAGAGAGAGCAACGGGATCTGTTAGTCCACTTCTTTAACTGTCTATGGCCACGCCATGTCCCGCCCTACGAAGCAGCTGATTGGTTTGGTTTAGGCATTTCACCGCGAGTGGTGAGGATAGTGGATTGGTCAGGGGATAGGACCTGAACAAATGGAGTTACGTTACCTTCGACGCCTGGCCAATAGTAGTGATTGAAGGGCGGGTCTTGTAATTTCGCAGACCGCAAACAAACCAGACACAAGCCTCGGCCGGTTTTAGCTTGCTAGCCGCGTAGCTTGTAGGCTCGTGACGGCGATTATCTTCAGAGCGAGCGAGTAGTGACTCTACAGTCAGTGAGAGAAACAAAGTGTCTCCTCTGTTCTTTCTGACCACGGTGGGAAACCTGGAGCAGGAAAACCCTCTCCTTGATTTTACGGTGGTTATGAAAGAGAACGAGAACCAGGAAATGAGTCACGGGAAACCAGTTGCTATGACGACTGGCTATGCCGCTGACGACGCTATGAGCCCATAGACAGTAGGAAGAGCCACGCTCGCCTCAGGCATGAGGCAGTACTACCTGTAGTACTATCTGCAGGACTATCTACAGTACTATCTGCAATGGAAAATCGAGGTAACAGCGTTACATTGTGTGACAGATTATTAGTTCCAAGTGTGAATGTTAGTGTGAAACTGAACATAACGTATATGACAATGTTGTTTTCAATGAAAAAAAAACATTGTCACAAAGCAAGCCAATCTACTTTTCCATGTTGATAAGAGAATTAAAATGAGAAAATATAATGGGACAAAAAGAAATCAAGGGACATTTAGAATAGATAAAAATGTGCGATTAATCGCGAGTTAACTATGACATTAATGCGATTAAATATTTTAATTGCTTGACAGCACTAGTATCTTTTGGTATGCATTTCAGAAAAAAATGGTTAGGATTCAGGTGTAATTGCAAATAGTGATTAATCATGATTAATCCACTGAAAATTGTGATTAATTTGATTAAAAATTTTAATCATTTGACAGCCCTACTTACAACTGATTTTTATAAACATAATAAATCTTAATTGAAGTCCACAGGCTGAGCAACAGCTGACAGAAGGTACTTGACAGAAGGTACTTGCTGTATATCTAAGCATACCTCCCTCATCTCTCATCACTGATACACACACATGCAGCCTGCAACCTTATGACAGCAGCCATGACAAATTAGTGACAAAGCAGCTAAGTACACTCGACTAAAAGAAACTGGGATTAAACAACTCTGACTGCAATGCGCTGAGAAAACTCTTTAATTGACTCTTGAATTACAAAATCAATTAAAAAAAATTAAGGGTGTTACAGATATTTGAGAGTATTACGTGATTTGCAAAAAAAATGTACGTCATGGCCTCAACTGCTAATAGGCCTTTTAGATGAAGGACATTTTTTACACAGTAGGAAAAGTACAGGTGTAAATAATAAAATTAAAGCACTAGAGAACTTTTCCCGCTTCAGTCCCTACAGGTTGTCTCATTGGAACTACAGCTCGTTCTACCCGATCTGGCAAACTTGCATAATGTAATGTAATGGACAATTCCGTTTCCAACCTGTAGGGCGACCAAAGCGGGAAAAGTTCTCTAGTGTTGCTTTAATAATTGTTGCTATAGTTTCAGCATCCTGGTATTGTGCATGATGGCTCACTATCATACTAACATGACTTACTGGGACACTTAAATAGAGCGGAACCATTGTTAAAGGTGCACTATGAGTTCCTGCCATAGACAGTTAAAGAAGTGGACCAACAGATCCCGTTGCTCTGGATGGAGACCAGTGTAGTCTATTAGAAGCACTTTTTTCCGGTGATGGCTGAGCATTACTGCGCAGCCTCCAACTGAGCTTGCTGACGCAGATGTGACGTGAGCAACCTGTCTGAAAGTTGTAAGTCTTCTGGTAGCTGTGCCAAGAGAAATCTCAATCATTCCAAATCTTGCAGAGACGGAGAGAGTAGGTATTGCGGCCAGGTGAACAGGTGAAGCAAACAAATAGACTATCACTTCCGCTCAAACCACCATGGAAGCGCCCACCACCTATAATATCGGTGCTCAACACAATAATCAACAAACAACATAGATGAGACCGTAAACAACATACAATATGTGGCTCCTACAGTAGGTATATGTAAGGAGAAAACATAGGCACAGGCTAATTATTGCTAACTAAAATAATAGTTAACATTAGTAATTAAACTTGAACACCCCTTTACGACCCCTGTGTTGTCTCCCGAGACCGGGCTTTTTTACAGTGTATTCAGGGTGCAGACAGCTAGTGGATCAAGGAGAGATGCCTACAATTTGAGACAATAAAATTAAATCGTGCTGGAATAATGCAGGAACTCATAGTGCACCTTTAATGTTATTAGTAACGCCTGTTCCTACTGTAACATAGAAATGGCTGCCCTGAAAAAGGTATTGTGTCTTGGTGTCAATTAAAAATAAACACACAAAAGATACATTTTAATATTATAATGTCTGGTCCAACTGCTAAGTGTCTCAGCATGTACCAGCCATGGTGGCTGCAGTCTGCTCATTAGCCCTCCTCCTTGCAGAAATGTGGATTTTCTGGCTCCAGTAAATCACAAGATGGTGGCAAATGGTAAACCCAAATTGAGGCTTTAATGGTTAAATAACATATAATATATAATGGGGGATATTCATGTTTTTCTACAGCTTGTATGTGACAGGTGGAGATAGTTCAAGGTGCCTAAAGCTGGAAAAGGCTGGGGAGGAGGAGAGACTTTGTTCCTGGAGTGAATGTGGTCATAAATCCTAGCTACACCCATTGCTCTTTCTATATGTTAAGACAAGCCAAGCCAGTAATTATAAATTCAGCTATACTATAACGTTATACATATGTTACCCTTTCCAATATCGATTCATTTCCTAGCCGTGGTTTGTTGTGTTGCTGACTAGACACGACTGTAACGTTACCAACATAAATGCACTAACGTTACACACATTATAGGCTACACATTATATAACGTTAATATCTAACTTTACCTGCTGCTTCCCTCATCCATTCAGCTAAGTTAGCTCCTAGCCGAACGTTAGCTTACCAATTCCGTGCTAGCAAAGATGAGTCGGGACTTTCTGGTCACAGTAACGTTAACATTAGCATCAGATGGAAAATGGATGTCAGGGTTATGAAATAAACATTAAAGGTACGGTTTATATAAAAGGCGATAAAGTACCCATGTCTGTGGCGTCCATCCCGTAGCTAACTCCAACGACGGTGTCCCCATCATCGGATGCTGTGTCCCCGGATAGCGGGCTCTCGTCCCTGGCCTCGGACAGCCCGACCGCTCCCTCGGCTGCTGCTTCCATTCAGCCTCCCGGAGGAAAAACAGGCAAGCCCTCCGTATGAAAGACTCAGAGCGACGGCGCGATCCCGGTGAGAGGAAGGACAATGTGTTGTTTGATGTGTAGCAATAATCAAACGGAGGAATATGTGATAGTTATCCGCGACGGTCCCTTCATCTGTGCGGTGTTTCCTCACGACGGCAGAACAGCGCCCGCTCCTCTCAGGTCGATTGCACCCTTTAACTGTCTATGATTGCACCGCACTTGCTGCTGCTGCCTGGTTTTTGTACTGGACACTGTGGCTCCCTCTGCAGGAGGCCGAGGGACCTGCAGCCAGGAGCTCGGCGTGTCCTCCTGGAGGCTCTTTATCACATGCAGCGGTCAGCTTGAACTGATGGAGTTTGTAGGTTGCGTTACATTTACACCAATCCGTCTGGTGAGTCACTACCCCTTTGTCATATCTTTTACTTTATTTGTGTCCCAAAAGCATAACAGAAACAAGTAGGCTAGTTGTCAGCTAGAGAGATGGTTAACTGGTCAATTGGGTCTTAATAAAAATTGCTCAAGTTCTCATGCTGGCTCTGACATTTTGACTTCTGCATCTTAATCATAGTTTTTTTTAAATGTAAATTTTAAGCATCTTATATTGCATACATTGCCTTGACGAAATGTATTAGGATTTTGGCTCAAAAACAGCAGGTTTCCCCTTATTCAAGTGCTATATGTGCTTATCTCCTTAAAGCAAACTGTATATACAGTATGTATCATAAATGTGCCTGTCATCTAAGTATTGAGTTGCTGTACTATTAATCCAATATCCAAAAGATAAGATGTGACATGATACATTTTTCTACCCAGAAAAACAAATCTGTTCCATTTTAAGCTCTTGCGCTCACTCATGACAGTTTTCTGACACACGCGCTTTCATTTTTCAGTGTGACAGAAAAATTGATTTTCTTCTTTTTTTTTTTACCATTTTCATTGTACAGAATGAAAGATCATTGTGCACAATAGCTCAGGACTAAACACATCTCTTCTACAAACAACACCAATAAAATACAATATAATATAACTTGGAAAATGCCAATGTTTTACTGACGGACACTACAATATTATTAGAGCAAAATCGTAGTGCATTTTATTATGAAAACAATGCCACACATTAATCTACTAACACCATTAGTATTTGAGGATCACTTCTCTCCAGAGAACCAAATAAATACAAGCTTGGTCATCTTCCCAGGTGGTTTGCACGCCATTTTCATCAGGTCTGCTCTGTCCGCCATGCGGGTTTATGAACAAACCGTCACTGGTCTGGGGTGGACCCAATCTATATTTACTGGTGCTTGGAGAGGCAGAGAAAGGAGCTAAAAGGGCAGAGGATCAGTGAGGCATCGATCATCCATTAGGCGTTTACATGTATCGGGGAAGATCCTTCTCCACCACCTGGAGAGAAAGCAAGAGGAGACGTTGACATCCATTGTCTGAATGAAAGTATATTAACACCTGGAGAGACATCACAATACACACATAGTATGTGGAGTTACAGCTATAGTAACATACAAATCTTGCACTGTTTTTGTGTGAATTATGGACTAGAAATGTCAGCTTAGTGTCCTCTCTCGGTCTTCCCTTTTTGAATATTCATTCTACTTATTCATCTCATTTGCTTTAATTTATTCATATTCACAACACAACATTCATTTCTGTACGCAATGTTATAACTGGACAGTAAGTAAAAAGATCTGTACAAAAACAGAAAAAAAACTCTTCCCAGTGTCACCAGGCCTCATGATAGCCACATGAGGTAAATATAAAGTGTGCTACAGTCAAGATATACACACTATAGTATCTGTGGCAAAGGAAGATGTTTGTACATACACTGGGATTATCCATGGGTCCATATCTCTTCACTACCTGACCTTCTCTGTTGATCAAAAACTAAAGAGAAAGAGGAAACATAGAAAACTCAAATACAGTGAAAATGAAATTCATGAACAAAGAATTATTTTCTGTTTTACTTTAAGAATTAAAAACTTGTATGGTACATGTACAGGCTTCTTTCAATAAGTATTCTGTACGCTATTTGTAAACACACTATAGAAAAAGGGCATGTGCTTAGCATTGATGCACAAGAATGCAGTAATAGATGATTCATTTTCAGCTCTATCAACCTTGGTGGTGTCTAAATACATAATAAATAACTGATATTAAATATTTACCTTGGTGAAATTCCACTTGATACTACTGCAGGAATGAAAAAAAAAAACAATCATATTTTAGAAAATAATCACCGAGTAAACACTACAATGGTCAATAATTGATTTAGGGGCTCTGGCTCCATTTTAATCAAAAACATATTTGCCAGTTTGTGGATGATGTCATTATAGTATCAATATGCCTGTAATATCACCACTTACTTTCCCATGAAGCCTTTCCCGTTAGGCTGGTCTTTCAGCCACTTCCACAGTGGATGAGCGGTGTCCCCGTTCACATCAATCTTACTGAACATGTCAAACTGAGCGTTGTAGGAATGGGCAAAATCCTTGATCTGAGTTTCGTTGCCGGGCTCCTTCAAAGTAAAACAAGTTGAGAGAAATAATTAATATAACTGGTCAGCACTATTTATGCCCCGTGCAAAGTGCCCTACTAGACCAATGCCAATAGAGCAAAAGTTGGCTTAATTTACAACAATATCAGGGTTTTTCCTGCATAGGGAATTTGTTGGCACCCTGCAAAGAGGTTTTAGCCAGCCCCGAAGGTAAATCACCAGCACCAAAATGATAAGAATTGAGAATTAAAATAGCAATTCCAATCCTCTCCGAATGTGTTGGGGAGCAATTTATCAAATAACAGTTGAACAAGCAGAACATAAACTTGAATATGAGAGCTAAACTCAGTTGTATCTCCAGAGTCAGTCTGTACTGAACCCTCCCGGTGATTGTACTGTCAGTATTTAAAGTGCTCATATTATGCTCATTTTCAAGTTCATAATTGTATTTAGAGGGTGTACCAGAATAGGTTTATGTAGTTTCATTTTCAGAAAACACCATATATTTGTTGTACTGCACATTGCTGCAGCTCCTCTTTTCACCCTGTGTGTTGAGCTCGCTGTTTTAGCTACAGAGTGAGGCATCTCACTTCTGTACCATCTTTGTTGGGAGTCGCACATGCGCAGTAAGTACTGCTAGCTAGTCAGTTGCAGAGTATGAGGGCGTGCCACGCTAGCAGCTAGGTGAGCATTATAACGTGTGTTACAAAGTGACGCACGTTCGTCACAGAAGTAAAGGCTGGACTACAACAGAGCTGTTTGGAGCAGTTTGTGAACAGTGTTTTCTGTTGGAGATGGTAAGTCCCTTTGGGGTGGACTTTGGGCTTTTTCACTTTATAAACATATAACGTGCACAAAAAGATATATAACACAATAAAGGAAACGGGAAAAGCCAAAAAGCATAATATGAGCACTTTAAATATTAACATGGAGAAGGCCATTTCTGAGCCAGGACAAACCCTGAATATGTTGATTTCCCTTGGATACATCGTTGGCAAATATCATGGTTATACAATGTTTTATGAATAAACTCTTCCATCACTATCAATAAAGAATACACTGTAAGGTCTCATCTATGTTTTGTAATTTGATCTTGTTGGTTCACATTCCCTATCATACGACTATTTTCAGGTCACAAACTTGGACCTGTTCCAACATTGTGCTTTAACAAAACACACATATACACACTCTTTCTGTGTCTGAGAACGAATTTGTTGCTTGTAATTTAGATTAAATCCTGGTACATACTAGCATATACATCTGATATAGGATTCATTTGATTTGTTGACCAAAATGTGACAATGTTTATATAAAAATTCAATTAAACACTAATTCCAAAAAAAAAAACACACACAAAAACAACACTATTAAGTAACGTACCTGGTTCCCAAACTGGTTAGAAGGGAAGGCAAGGATGCTTAAACCTCTCTCAGCGTACGTAGCGTGCATTGCCGCAAACTGAGAGTAATTGACTGGGGTTTTGCCTCATTTAGAGGCAACATTGGTGATGATGACAACATTCCCCCTGAAAATACAAAGAGGCACACATACATCATTTTTGGTTATGGTAGGCTAATGTATTAGGATGCTGTAGCACATTTAGGGAGAGAATACATCTTAGAAATGTACCTGTATTTTTCCAAGGAAACCAAATTGCCATCAATATCTGTTGCCGAGAAGTTATAAATAGACGTGGCCATCTGCCAGTCCTCTGTCGGAGCAGACTGTAAAGGGAGAAAAAGATTGAGTGATGGGAGCTTACTTTTAAAATGCACATAAGATAACAAGCTATATATGGTTTAAAAATAAAATACATGAAATTTAAATAAAGAACACATCCAGTCATTCCACAAAATCTGACATCGTCCAAAAGCAAGCTCCAGTACGGCAACATTAAGTTCTCCTCTCATTTGTTCCTACCATAGCCTGCAGCAGGACAGAGAAGAGGACAGTGGACCCTATCAGGTACATGACTACCCTTCAATAAGAGCCTCTAAAGGCAGAAAGTATTCAAATCTGTAAACCCCCGGAGCAGCTTCAGCTACACCCAGACCACAATCCCACTTCTGGGAGAGAGCACACGATCCGCTGTCCTCATGTACAGGGAGCGGCTGATCATTAACAGAATTGATCGGCTGTGATTCTCCAATAGGTCCCTCTCTGCTGCTGACTAAATACACCCACATCAGAAATGCACATAGTGTAGTCCACAGTCCACAACATTATCAAGAATGTTGACAGCTTATGAAAGCTCAAATGTAGGCCATGTGGGGTTGAGCCTCATGTGACTAGGGAAAACAGTCTGAAGAAATACATAAACTCATTGTGTAATGTGCTTAAAATCGGAATGAAAAACAAAAAGTTACACACATAACCTCCTAAATATTACCCCATCACTAAAATCCCCCCACAAAACTTGTTCATTCTACCAAATAATCACAATCTGGGAAAACAACAGAGTTGGTGTTTCAAGCAATTACAAAATACTAATTTATGTTTTATACTAATTTTATTTATGTTCTAATAGCTCTGTACCTGCCCTGTACTTCTCCAGAACATCTAGCCTGCACGTACAATATGGTAATACAGCAGTAGAACCACCAGGCAAAGCATTGCACAACATAGGCAACACACAGATCTGATTATTTATTTCACAATTTTCTGGCTACGTGGGAATCCTGCTTCATGGCTTTGACAAATGGTTAAAATACTGTATATACACATTACTCCATTACAATCTTTACAGATTACTTTACTGTATGATCAAAATATACAATTAAGTAAACAAAAAATACGGTAATGAAAATGATGAATGAAATATGTTTTGAGAGGGAAATTAATGAATAGTGTCAATTGAGGATATGGAATAGAGACAAAACTACTTCTAGCCAGCAGTCCCCCTTCAAATTGATATAAATACCTGTATTTTTGGTAAACTGGTTTACAAAAGGTGGAAAGTAGGCTACCTAAGTACATTCCTACTCAAGTACTGTATTTATGTACAACTTTCACTTGAGTACCTCCATTTTTTAAGACTACTTTACACTTCTACTCCACTACATTTATTTTTCAGAGACATAGTTCCATAGTTTCTTTGATATTTTATTAAGATAGTTTGTGATATTTAGTTGCCTAAAGGATTCGGATAAGCTAACATTATTATTTTTTGCTTATACAATACAATTTCAGTTGTAACGGACAACGACCTTGTGTTCTAAACCCACTCGATGACGTATTTCTAAGACCGATAAGCCTATCAGCTGATCCAGAAACATCCAGTGTTACACAAACCACACTCATATGTACCTTTTTCACACTGCAACACCCTCGATTAGGTAATACGGGTAATACGCAGTATACTAAAGTGCGCTGACGTTAGTGCACCAACAGGCGGTTGATGAACTGCATGAGAAAGAGTTTAGTTTGCGGATGTTATGCAAAGTCACGAGTATTTACATATATACAGACAGTATCTTTACCAAAAATCACTCATTGCTGATGTAGAATTGGTGAAGAAAAAACAGTGGTTGTTACAGTTGTCGATATAGCCTGACATCGCTGTTTACGCAAATTAGAAATCACAGGAGCACGCACACCACACATACAAAGTACCGTTTACGTTACCGTTGGGGATAAAATGAAGTACAGTACCATCGTTAGTAGTACTCCACTGCTCGCCACAGCCCCAAACGCCAAAATAGCAAATAACGGCCTCATTTTTTTATTTCTAGAGAGGCCACATTTATTCAAAATGCTGCACTGTAGCTGCTAATTCCGCATGACTCCGCCCTGCTGTTTGTTGTGAAACAGCGGTGGGTGGGCACCGGAAACAGGAAACAACAACCTTTTATATATACTGTCTATGACAACAACACCGTCAACTTTTCTTTCTTGTGTCTATGCCATGGAATACAACCATTATTAAAAAATATATTATTATTATTATTATCACTACTGTTATTATAGCATAACCTTATGGTTATTATTATTATTATTATTTTTATTATTAATATTATACAGACGCATGCTTGATGCAAGTCAAGTCGTAGTATTTGATCAAAAACCACCCACACGTCACGTCATCAGCTTGCGTCAATAAAACGTGCGTCGCATATCCATGGTTTGGTCGCTGTGTCTGCCCGCAAGAGAGAAAGTGATAAATTAACTAAAATAAACTTTAGATTAAATCTAGAGCAAGTGAAACGATATGGATGACGAAGAGGAAACATACAGGCTATGGAAGATTCGTAAAACCATCATGCAGGTGCGTTTGTTTTGAATGTTTTTATTTTTAGCTTGCTAACTTAGCATGTAGCTTAGCTAGCTAGCTAAACCACAGGTTCCGCTCTG
The DNA here is from genome assembly GCA_023631565.1 of Gymnocephalus cernua. Lineage (NCBI taxonomy): Eukaryota > Metazoa > Chordata > Actinopteri > Perciformes > Percidae > Gymnocephalus > Gymnocephalus cernua. Next base: position 16,276,381 of record CM042432.1, read on the forward strand.
TAATGTTGGATACATGAGGTGTTCTGGATTTCGATCTAAGTGTAGGGTAGTTTATAGGGTTTGTATTGACAAGCTATTTGATTTTAAGCTGATGAGTTTGTCAGTGTAATTTAACAGCAGCTGGCCCTGAGTAACTTGCTTTGCAGGACAACTGCGTTAGTTCATTTTTTTTTTTCAGGAAGCACTATTCTGTCTGCGAAGCAATACAGCGTTACCATTTACCAGGACTGAGAGAATTAAACACTAAATAAAGACATAGCCTCAAGGCAGAAACCTATTTTGCCTTCTGATTGCTGTTAGAGGTCAGCACCTAAACAGTCTGAAGAGTGAAGAGCTGCCCGAAAGTTGTAGTCTGTTCTAGTTTGCTTTTGAAATACTGTATGATGGTTTTTCCTGGGCGCTCACTGACTTGATGGTCTCACCTTTACACCCTCAGCTGTGTCATGACAGAGGCTACCTGGTGACACAGGACGAGTTGGATCAGACACTGGATGAGTTTAAGAGTCAGTTTGGAGACAAGCCCAGCGAGGGTCGCCCCAGGCGCACAGACCTCACTGTGCTGGTGGCACACAACGATGACCCAACCGACCAGATGTTTGTTTTCTTCCCTGGTAGGTTAAAATCTATTATTAGATACTATATTATTAGATAGAACACTAGGTAGCTAGCAGTCCTTTAATAAATAAATACACAAATTGTACTGGAACTAAAGATGAGGCCTGTATATAATATTAAGTAGTGAGTGAAACTGTGTTGAGCATTGTATTTATGGCTATGCGGCTGTGTGGTGTTATTAAGTGATCTTTTTCTTCACTTTTCAGAGGAGCCCAAGGTGGGAATCAAGACGATTAAGATGTACTGTCAGAGGATGCAGGAGGAGAACATCACACGAGCGATCATTGTTGTTCAAATGGGCATGACACCGTCAGCCAAACAGGTAAACGCATACGCACAAATTTATACAAAATGGATTAAACATGTGATTTCTGATCATGTCTTGTAATTATGCTGTGACTATCTTGCTGTTTCACTTTCTTTCTGTTTTGGATCTTGCTCTCCTGGTTAACATATTCAGTGAAATGTCTCCTTACAGTCTCTAGTTGACATGGCACCCAAGTACATATTGGAACAGTTTCTACAACAGGAGCTGCTTATTAACATCACAGAGCACGAGGTAAACAACAGACTGATACGTCCATTGTATTAAAATCCCATTGAAACTGTAAATTATCTTTCAGGCTATGCCGACGCAGATAGAATTACATTTTTGTTTTTGATTCTTTTTTTTGTGTTTCAGCTTGTTCCAGAGCACATTGTGATGACAAAAGAGGAATTGACTGAACTTCTGGCACGATAGTATCCTTACACACACTGCACTAATACATGTCACAATGATTTGCCTGCAGAAAATGCACCTGGGCATCTTCAGAATACTTACTATTTGTAATAAAGTGTCACATATCGGTTGATTTACCTAAAGACCACCATCAAGCTGTATTTAGTGTCTTTATGAGACTCAACTCTAAAATATGCACTTGTAATCCTGCCTTAACATTTTTACCTCCAGTAAATTAAAGGAAAGCCAGTTGCCTAGGATCCAGGCCGGGGACCCTGTGGCTCGCTACTTTGGCTTGAAAAGAGGACAGGTAACACATCTAGGAGACGCTTTTTATTACATGGCGCTGTGTATTTGATCTTGGGTTGTTCCTCTAATATTCTCGCTTTGCCAGACCATCTTCCACACGCCACCGAGGAAGGTCTGGTTAGTCCACATAGCATTCGGGGATGGAAGAAAAACGTGCTCTGGTTTAATCGCATTTCTTTAAACCAATCACAATCGTCTAATCGCTAGGCTCCGCTCGGTGCCTCTGCAAAATAGCCTCGGGAAGGAACTTGTTTTGGTGGAACGTGTACGTTCAAAAGTTGTTTTAGTCGTGCAACAGAAAACTCAGATTGGACAGGTAGCTACCTGCCTCAATTTACCATGCAGAGAACTGAGGAGCAGTTAACCATAGTCCTCATAAATCTACCGGAGTGTAAAATTCCAACACAAAGAAAGCGGATGGTAATGGACATTGGCGAAAAGACATGCATCCGGCGGAATTTCCTGCGGCACCCGAGCAATCCCAGAAGTGGAACGTTGAAGATTTAGAATAAATTGCTTTTCAGTAAAATAGTGTGATCACTCAAACAGATTTAGACCCATTACTTGTTACAAGATGTAACGTTTTTACGTAATTAGAATGTTATTACAACTAATAAGAATGGTGGCCAAAACTAAAAAAATTAGACTTGTAATAAACTGGACTTGTTTGTTAGCACACATTAAAGTTATTTGCAAGTAATGTTGTTCCATAGCTGTAATTTGAATTGAATTTGAATTTGATGAACTTCTACCCATATGCAAATACAAAACAATGTGTTGAGTATTTTTCTACAACTTTTCCAGGTAGTAAAGATCATCAGACCTAGTGAAACAGCTGGGAGGTACATCACATACAGACTGGTGCAGTGACAGACAGGTAAGGGCTACGGATAGATTTGCAGTTTGTTATGAAAGGTCAAGACAGTCACACTGATCAAATTCAGCTTGTGATATTAAACAGATACATTTAAGTGTTGTTGTACAATTGCTTTATTTTTTGTATAGCATAATCATAAAGATCCCACATAGGTTTGTTTTACTTTGATTGAGGCTGTATTTACACCAGGTCACCACACTGTACTTGTAGGACTGATAAGGTAGAAGTTGTCCCACCCAAACAGTTTAAACGAAATGTATAGGAAAGTCAGATGTTTGACAGACACCGTATATACATGCTCACTCAGATCTAATCAGCCAAAGTGTAGCTACTTTTAATAAACCTGCTTTTTATCTTTTATTTTCCAGATATTCTTCAGGATCAACATTTAGGTGAAGGAAACGATGACCATGTTAATCTTTCATCCTTCTGCTATTGACTTGTTTAAATTGTAGTTTTTTTTGTAATTACTTATTTTTAAAAATAAACTATTCAAAATGGAATCAAAATTGTATTCTCAAGATTTCATTCACATCACCTTTTGTGTACATTTCAAAACCTTAAAATTACTTAAAGCAGGGGACAGTCATAATCCTGTCTACATCACGCTGTGATAGTTTTAGATGCCTACCTTCTTTTTCCTTTTGAAAGCCATGCTGCTGTAGACTGAACTGGTGTGGTTATTGTGCCTGGTATGTAGCATGCAAAATCCACTACCCACTTAAACTGTTCCTCTTGTGCCCTCCCCCCTACCTGGGAAGTGACATATTGGCCACTGATAATGGTCATTGGTAGTACCTACCTACCTACCTCATTTGGGTATTTTGTTCCTGCTCACCTTTAACTGTTCCCCATTTCTCTTTTACTTTGCCCTGTAAAACATACAAATATATCAACATGGTTGTAGATGGCATCAACAAAACTTCAATTTTTAAAATAAAATGTTTATTAAAATAGACCAAACATCCATAATAAGGCAATACAGGTAACATTTATAAAGAGACTACATTTACTTTTTTATTTTAGTGCTGAAATAAAACCAGCAGCACTTTAGGAAGAATTGGCTCCTTTTCCTCAAGCTTGCAACAGCAACATATAAAACACTTTAAAATACAAACTATAATTTGAGTCAAAAGTTCATGAAATGACAAGATTAAATCGCATCAAACAGCAGTAAGCATGCAGAGGTTTCACTGCCAGGATAGATTGATACAGCTGCAAACACCTACATGTTAAAAACTTAAATCTTGCTGTACACAACACAATAGCCCTCTCAAGATGAAGGATTTGCTGGATCCGGTTACGCGTGCGTGCACACACACTTTGATAATGATATCAGACAAACTCAGGCTCACTGTCCCGGTTTCTGGTCAGGGGTAACTTCTTTCCACACAGACGTGCCAGTCGAAGCCCCGGCAAGCTTAACTTTGGGGAGCATGGATAGTTGTTGTTGTTGGACTGGTTCACATTGAGCTCGGCCAGAGAGGCGCTCAGGTCCTGCTCTGCCTCTGTGTCGTCATCTGGGGGCCCGCTGTCTGGCAGCGCAGGGGGCTCTGCTACGTCGTGGTCCTGATCCGCGTCTTGTTCCGGGTCCATTTGGGTTGCAGACTGGCTGGACAGGTCCAGACTGTCCCTGTAGCTCAGCTGATCGTCGTCCATGCTCATCTCGCTCTCCTGCTTCACCAGGTTGCAGCAGTGTGTAGTCCTCTGACCACTCTCGTCCAGCTCAGAGTCGGAGTCTGGGAGCTGCTCACTAGACCCCAGCGACCCTAAAGAACTTTCTGTGGACATAAAGAGGCCAATGGTTGCTCAGCTGTGAAAAACATGCTAATCAAAGGCCACATCTTAGCGATAATTACATTTTCAGAAGGGAAACGTGTAGTCTGCCTACTTTTAAATATCATGAAGTCAATGGGTCCCGCAAGAACATGTGTGAAGGTTAGTTAGATTTACATTTGCAACAGTATTATACAACCTAGGCTTTCTAAAAAAATAAAAAAAATAATAAACTTACCACATCCCTCCTCCATCTTGTCAGATTCTGGTTTATTTGGCTCCTCACTGCCTCCATCCTCTCCATCAGCAGAGCTCCCGATCTTGTTATCTGCAATACTTTCCTGAACCAGGAGGGGGAGGAAATGAAGAGATTGTTATTAAGAAAAACAATGTGAAAGTATTTTTTTTAATTGCAGACAGCATATCAAAACTTGCAAATCAGGAGGGAAAAGCTGTATTCAAATGAATCATGGCTGTAAGTCATAACTCTGGATGAGAAAATGTATGTAGCGCTTCTGTTTTTTTGCATCTTGCCAGAGGTAAACCAGGTTCTGTTCACGCTATAGACTGTAAAAATAAGGTTCATGCTCATAAATAATTTTCTGAAGCACATCAAAACACAAGACATGAGGTTACTATCTCTTGGTGTGACAAAGGGTGCCCTCACATAGCGACCAGTTCAGTTCAACTGAATGATGATGTGCTGAAATGCAAATATTTGGCCTGGGGCATCATTAATCTTCAGGACCATAAAACAGGTAGTCCCATTCATTGCCTATTCATTTACTGCCTTTCATTTTCATATTTATTTTTATGTAAGACCCACAACACCAAAAAAAAGGCACTACACAGGGAGTCCTACCTGTGGAGTGGAGGTGGAATCAGAGCGACAGATTTTGTTGGACTGAGAGGTCTTGGACTGGAAGATGGATGAATAGAAGACTATGAGGGACTCCACGATGCGGGCCTGGTGGGGGTAATCAACCAGAGAGGACAGGGAGATCGTGGCCCCGGTCGGACGGGGACGCATCAGGGAGGGACCAAACACAATACCCAAGTTACTGGGACTCATCTTGTTATCTTCCTCTAGTTCTGCAATCCTGGAGGGAGGAAGGTGGTGGGAGGATCAACAATAAATAGAGAGCCTGGTCTTTTATCTTCCAGCTTTATTTTTTATTTTTTTTAAATGACTGACCTCCGGAGGTGGCGAATGATGTAGCGCAGCGTAGCGATGTTAGCCTTGGGCAGCTCCTTCAGAAGCTCCTTCAGCTTGTTGACCAGGACCAGGACCTCTGGGTCGGTGTCCGGGCCCAGATCCACCAGCTCCGGACCCTTGCCCGCTACCGGGTTGGTACTGTTTGACTCGGCATCCTCTCCTTCTGGTGTGAATGCTTCACTATGCAGACTCTCCTTCGCCAAACCCATCAGACTGTTGTACAGGCGGAACAGCATGATGGGCTCTGGCAGCTGGGGGTGACGGATGCAGGAAGAAGCGTTAAAGGGGCTGCATTAAGTAACACAACCTTTAAAAGTATGGAGTAGCAAGAAAGGCGTGCTAATGACTGCAGAGCAATTTTCATTTTGAGCAATTAAATTTAACCAGATAATTAAGATGGATTATTAAAAACACTCAAATTGAACATATCAGCAAGGGGTCTAGGTAACTGCCAGTGAGGAATGCTTTATTCAGGTAAAATAAAATGCAGTTTTTACAAAACAAATCTCACTTTGTCTTATTTAAAAAAAAAAAAACATATTTGTGAGTTCAGCTATCAAACTGATTTACTAACTTTATCTGATTTATCTGGTTATTAAAGACATCTTTTTAGGATTTAAGGAATTCCATAAATTTTTCCTTTACTTGTTGAACCCATTAAGTATTTTTGTATTAATCTCTTTTAATTGTCAATATAAATGACTTAACTTTATAATAACTAAAGTATAATAGCTAGATTTTAACAGCTAGACTGATTTTAATTATTATATTAGAAAGAAAAACATGTGACAAACCAATTAACATATTGATGGTAATGCAATGGTCTTTTGAGAGTGCTTTATTATACTATGTACTATAATACTACTATACTAAGTCAGGTACATTTGTTTACTAGCTGCCATGGTTCCCAAGGCCCACACGTCACCTGAGCATACTGTGTTTTACCTGTCTGAGGTAAAGCTTGAGGACGTTGCTAATGTCATGTGGTGAACACTGGGACAGCTCCACCAGCTCCTTGCCATTCTCAAAGGCCTGACACAGCTTCTCCACACGCGTCTTCACCCCGTTCACCCTGTAGATGCCCTGCAAGGAGGAAGCGGACAGTTCAAATACCTCGTGGCAAAGATTCAGACATCCGGCACTCACTTAACGATACAAACGGTAGAAATTCAGTCTCTCACCTTCATCTTCAGTGCCCGTCTCTCTATCTCGGAGATACACTTGGTGATGATGAAGGGAATGCCGTCACTGGCACAGCTGGCTACCTGAGAGAAGTCCCTGCCAAACAGCTGCAGACGGCCCTGCAGCTTCTTATGGCCGCATTGGATGGCCAAAGTCTCCAGACAGCGCTTGTGACACGCCAGGAAACACTGAGGACAGAGGAGGAGAGGTCTACCTCATCAACCTGGTCTGATCTTTAGTGAGACGCTTCGAGAGCTGCACATCTGCATCCTGAGTCTCTCTCTGCAGGTTGGATGTCAAGATGCAGGACTCACCTCCTCGCACTCGGCCCCCTGGAAGTAAACGTAGCTGTCACACTCGCGGCACTTCGAAGGAGTCCGTAGCTTCCTCAGTCGGTGGGTCTGGGCTGCTTTAGACAGGCCGATGTTACGGAAAGGTCGGGTGGACACCACTACGTCAGGATCAATGCCGTTCATGTCTGAGGACAAAGACCCACATCGTAATAAGAGTAATATTGGGACCCCCTTGAAAACGTCAAGCAGGTTTTTCTTCTCCGTCTGGCCATGTTATTGAATAGTCCCATCAATAGTGATAACAATCTTACTTGGAGCTTCAAATGAGGTTACATTCCCATCCTTCTCGTCTGCGTCCTCATTGGACGACATTGTTCCAGTGGATGACGTCCGAGCAATTTTACTGATGTCACCTAGGACCAATAAACAGTTTAAATATGATTGTTCACATATTTAAAAAAAAACAAAAAAAAACGCTTACAGCGTCCCTTTAAGTGGAAGAACCAATTAAATCTTCCTTGTGGTTATTTATCAAAGAGATATTCTGTGAATCTGTTTCAACTGAGTTCTCACTCACTTTTGCTGGCAGTAGGAGACTCTAGGGCTCCGTCTCCTCCAACGCTGTCGTCGCTCACTGTCGAACCCCACGACTTGTGGCCCTGTCCTGGGGATAACCAGGGGACAAGAATATTTGAATAGTCGGTATCAGAATAATGAGATTACATGGCTAAATCGAGCCATTCTGTCAACCGTCAATCATCTTAGATTGGTTAGTTCAAAAAACATCTTGACTTTAATCACTTTAACACTGTCCTCTTGTAACCGTTTACTCTTGAAATATGGAATGAAATGAGCAAATGAACTACAGGCAAAAACAGACTGATGTCTCAAAAATAATCATCTCTACAAAACTACAGCTCACTAACTTCTATGGCAGCAGCAGGCTTCACTTACTCTTGCGGTGAGCCTCTGTGTCTCGGTTGTCTCCAGCTGCTGTATCCGCACTGGTGGCAGGACCGTCTGTGTGGCTCGTCTGCTCTGTGTTGAAACTGTCATTCCTTGGTCTGTGGCCATGGCTACAATGTGGAATTATAAGACAATTTATTATTTTATCTTTTTTGGTTAATACACATGTAAAAGTAGCCTCGCTAGCCTTGCTCTGATCAGAGCCAACAAAATCAGACTACCAGCACATCTCAAGCTCTTATAATCAACATGCTATGTCTGTTTTTTTTTTTTTAATGTGAACAAAAATCAGAGTGTAAAAGCAAACAGGTTGTTGTTTTACATTGGGGTTTGTGCCAAACTTGGCTAGCTGTTTCCTCCTGTTTCCAGTCTTTGTGCTAAGCTAACCTAACTGTAGCTTCATAATTACTGTACAGATGAGAGTGATATCAACATTCTCATCCAACTCTCAGCATGGAAGAGGATATTTCAGGTTTCAACTGGAAACCTGGATAAATGTGGCTCTGATTGAAGCTCTTACTGTGACGATGAGCTGAAGGGACAGTAGCTCTCGAATGTGTATTGGACAGTCGGCTGCTCTGGCAGCTGCAGGTCTCGCACGTGCGCGGCATACTGCTGGCCTGGGTCATACAGCTTACTGCTCTCGCACAGAGTCTGGTAGTGGACCGGCAAGGCTACGGTCTGCATGTGCATGAGCTGGTAGTATGAGATGGTCGCCTGGTGGGGGGAAAGAGTTACAACAAAAAGGATCAGCAAAGAGTTTGTTTGTGCCCTTCTACCACTGCTCAAAACCTGGAGTATAAAATATAGGGCAATTCAGGCATATTTAGAAAAGGTTGACATTGTTTTGTAACAATGAGGTTTGTGTGTGTGTGTTCTGACCGAGCGGATGGTCTGGTCGCTCTGTTTGATGATGTCCTGCAGTTGTCTCAGCACTGTGACTTTTGTGTGCTCCAGCTCCTGCTGCTGAGTGGTGGCATCTGCTATACATGTACGGTAGGTGGCCTCCGCCTCGTCTGACTGCGCACACACACACACACACACACACACACACACACACACACACACACACTTACTTAGAATTTTCAACTTACTTCCTGCGTTCTGTTTTTTCGGTTTTAATCAGTCAGATTTGTACAGATAAGTCAGTGACATTGTGGCAGGAAGATAATCATTTCAATTTCAACATAATCACACATCACTGAAAAAGAACGTCAAACCATTTTTCATTCCACAGTGATGAAGCTCTGAAACAACAGTTAGAGCAACAGAATAAAGTTATTGATAAGAACCTTGTTGCGAGCCTCTTCCTCTAATCGTTTCTTCTTCTCCACAGACTTTGCTGTAGATCCTCCTCCTTCTTCCTCAGCCCGACAGGCTGCCATTTTGGCCTTGTCGTACTCCTCGCAGCGGACCATGAAGGCTTGCTTGGCTTTCCGCAGGTTCGCTTCGCACTCCATCTAAACAAAGACAAATCATGTTTGGTCCTTACAATCTCTTTATTATCTTATTTAGAGATGAATACAGTCTATTCCTAACATGCTCATATGTACAAAATAGGGGGTCATACTAGTTTTCTCTTAGCTCGAATCCAGTGTTCCTTGATCTCCTTCCGTCTCTTTTCATGATCCTGCTTACGCTGCATCAGAGGCTGCACAGACAAACGCATCTGTGATCAATACAATGTGCGCAAGGGGCAAAACACTCCACTATTAACAGCAGCGCGAGTGACTGTCGCAGGGTGATTCAAGAATGACCACAACTCACAGAAGTTGTACAAGTGTTCATGTTGCAACAAACTTTAGTTTGAGTTTCAGGTTTACCTGGATGAAGGTCTGGTTGTGCAGGGTGGCGTTGGCCTGCTGCAGCCCCACACTCTGCTCCTGGTCCTGCTCCAGAGCCAGAGAGTAGATGGAGAAGAGGGGCATTTGGGGCTAAAAGGGAGTAAACACAAACACGGGAAGAGAAGGTTCGATATCCAACACAAACACAGGGACGGAATGCTGTATTGCTTTTAAGTTTATCCTAGTTTTTAACATTCAATATCACAGATAACCAGTGAGGTCATTCAACATTCAGAGGTGAAATCAATTGAGGTTTACATGTGTTATGCTGTGTTTGCAGGACTGGTACAATCTCTGGAGGCCTTTGGAGAACTCAGTTTCTGGTAACAGAAGAAAAGAGAACAAAGTGTTAGCAAGTTTTTCTACAGTGGTTCATGCACTAGGGCTGCAACTATTAACGTTAATCAACGATTAGTCTATATCTATTCACGACTGATCATATAGCTCAGTGGTTCTCAAACATTTTCCCCCCCATGTCCCCCCCCTTTGAAATATCTTTTCAGCCAAGTAAACGCAGCGCAAGACATTTAAAGATTATTTGTGTGTGGCATTTTTAGGCCTTTATTTGACAGGACAGCTTAGATTTGAAAGGAGAGAGGGGGAATGACGTGAGCTACCCAGGCAAGACATTTTAGGTAGAAGAGGTACAACAGCACTGCCCCATCAGTGTTGATGTACTGTCAACAACAACAACCTTGTAAATGAGAAACACCTAAATGCTATTTCAAATGTTTAAAACCCATCACCAAATTTCATTCATTATAGTATAATTATTTCAAGAATTATGCATAAAAACAAATTTCACGCACCCCTGTATAACTCCTAAGTACAGTAGCCCTAGGTGTATCAGTACCCCCCCATTTGAGAAACACTACTTTAGCTTATAAAACGTAAAAAAATAAAAAATAAATTAAAAATGGCAAACACCAATCACAATTTGTGCAATTTCCCACTCACCAAGTGAGATTCTCTTCTCCACGTAGGCCATCAGGTCCTTCATGTACTTGGAGATGGTTTTGGCATAGAGCAGAGCGGAGTCCACCCCTCCTTCGCTGTTTTGGAGGATCACATCCACTGCCTCAGCTCTGCCTACACATTGACACACACAGACACAGGTCACTGCACAGGAGCAAGCACAGTTCGTTGCTTTGACAACATTAACTGTTTTTACTGATTATGATTTGTGGGAGGCAAAACGTTTATAGAAGAGGTGTAAAGATTCTGAGTGATGATCAACAACATCCTGTGTTTTTTACGTTGGCGACGGCTATTTGTTTGACGCTGCTGTGTTTAAATACCTTCATTTTGAATACCGTTTGTTAACTTTTGTCGCAGATTTTCTGAGGGGACACTGTTGCTGTAAAACATGTTGCTGTATCACAGTATTTACGTCAGCAGGGGGAGACCTACTCAACATTCAGTGTGTGGAACATCATGTCAAAGCATCCATGATCTGAATTAAGGTGGGATCGCTACTTCCTAATGTTAAACGGATGACAGAGTACACAAACATGGAAATATCATGAAAAAGCAGCATTTTCACAAATGAGAGTGAATGGAAGGACAAAGGTGTAGAACCATGAGTGGGGGAGCAGCTGATCGCCTTACCAATGTCCTGCAGGTCGCTCCTGAACTGTCCCCCGTCTGCTCCCTGGCCTGTCGCAGCGTACAAGTTCTCCATCGACTACACAGCACAAAGATGATTCATTACTGACAACACACGTCAACACTCGTCATCAACTAAAGGGATTTTTTTTTCTCTTCATCCAGTGGAAAGTTGGGAGTGGAAATCACCCTAGGTTAAGTGACAGTTGATCGAGGTGTACAAAACTGGTGCACAATTTTACATAGTTTCTGACCCTGTTAGATAACCCTACTATTTTATTATTATTTGGCAGATGGTAATAAAAAATAAATAAAAAACTGGTGATAAACTCACCCTGCTCTTCTCAGTGGGCAGCAGGGAGAGCAACGTGCTGCTGTCCACCTCTCCCATCAGCAGTTCAGACACACTGAGGAGAAACACAACAAAGACACCTTTATATTGGCGAATATGTCAAGTAAATATATTGATGTGGTGAGAGGTCACGGTGAATAGAAAGGAGGCAGTCTAATAATCATCTGTGTGTTAAAAAAAGAAAAAAAAGAAGAAAAAAAAAAGAAATAGTAAATGGCAGATTTTAAAAATTAATTTTGTTAACTCGCTTGCTGAAATACAGACTAAACAAAAACACTGCATCTCCATCTTGGTATTTTTCTGTTCATAACAGAAAAAAATTGTCAAACAGAGGAAGAGAGGAGGAGAGAATGAGGAAACAGACGTCAGGCAGATTTCAACGGCTCTGCCAGCTCACTTCCTCCTAAAGCTCTGACAGATGTCTAAACCCTGAAATGGCACAGACTAGCATGTGATACACTGTATCACATACATTGTTGGTGCACTCTACTCCAATTACACATTCCTCTACTCTGGGTTTATTTTACTTTATCATATTTTTAAAGATTAAAAACGTTCATGTAAATAAAAAAAATAAAAAAAAATAAAAACCTTGGATAAACAGATTTGATGATTTCATAGTTTTCACGTTTAATAATGTGTATGGTCTCAAATTCTCTCAAGTATCTCCAATCATTCTAGTGATTTATTATGTTCTCAGTCAAGTAGCAATCTGTTCACTTCTAACAGCCAGGTAGTCAACAGCAATTTCAACTTTTGGTTTTGTGTCATACGGTAGAAGAAAAGAACCACTTCCTGTTTTCGGCTCTGCCTCATGCAAATGTGTCACCATCGCTGCACTTCTGTCTCCAATTCCCAACAACAGACTACTTTGTACGCATTGACACACACATACACGCTACCTGACACAGTGGTAATACCGGGTCAGATACACTGTACACATTGTAGCAAGAACAATAACTTTATCATACAAGTCTATCCATCTAGATACTTTAGGATGGAAAAAGGTTGTAATTTCAATACTCAGACATATTGTGAAGATGCATCAGATACTCACTTGCTGCTAAAAGCAACTGCAATGGTTTCAATTGCCTTCTCAAAGTCCTTTTTATCGGCCTCGTTACAAGCCTCATAGTGGAAACCTGAAAAATCACAACCATGTTGTGGTTTAGAATGCACTGCTGGCCACATTAACTGTCACATCTTCACACCAGTTACATCAAACTACGTGTACAGCATTACCAAAGGCTGTGGAACTGTGGAAACCATTTCTAGCAAACTGGTTTTAAAAAATGAGAACACATGTATTCATTGTTCCTGCACTTTATTTGTTTTCACTACTTTACAATTCATGGCTGAAGGATTCTCCGCACAACGGACTGACCTTTGACTTTGGATATGAGCTTGCCAGCAGCAGTGAGGATCTCCACGGTGTTGAGCAGAGGGTAGGTGTTGATGACCTGACGCAGCACCCGTAGGACTTCCCCCAAACACTCGTGAGCCACAGGCCGCTGACTCTCCTTCTTACCTGGACGAGAGGGAGGAAGGAGGAAAGTATGGTTGGATGAGGAAATGGGGAGACTGTAGTGCAATTATATCTGAACAGGCTATAAGAGACCACATCCCGATTTTATTCCATAAACTATGAGCCAACTATTTTCTAGGGGATACTTTTAATATTTGTTAAGATTTTTCCTAGAAGCCATCTATTTTTATATCAACACAATATGAAAATTGAATTGTAGAGACTTGTAGCTCGTTTCAGACAGACAGGAAACCCATCACATCAAAGTTAAAATTGTAAATAATGGCATTGCAAACAGGGATCAATTAATGGCTCTCAGATGTCAGAGCGTCTATGAATGCATCAGTAAGGGAAGAGTTCAGTCCATGCTAGCAAATGCATTACAACGTGTTGGTAATATTGGACTATATACACACTATAATATACTATATTAGAGTGTTTTTAATCTATTTTAAAAAGGAACGTTTTTTCTAGCAGAGACAAGTTATGTTTTTGTGCAGATTAAACAAAATATAATTAAGGAGGTGGCAGATTTTGTTACCTTAAGACTGTAAGCCAGGCTAGCCGTTTCCCCATCTTTCCAGTCTTAATGCTAAGCTAAGTTAAGAGGCTCCTGGCTGTAGCTTCATATTAACCGTACAGATATGAGAGTGATGGATCTTCTCATCCAACTCTCTGAAAGAAAGCAATCATGCCTATTTCTCAAAATGTCAAACTATTCCTTTAACTCTCTGCAAGTCCGTGTTTCAACTGTTTCTGTATAGCGGCTAGAGACGGCCAGTCTGAGCACAAACGGTTATGTCAGTGATAATGGGCAAACAAGTCCAAAGTGTCAGACAGGTCGAGTCAACCTACACAGTGTCCGGTCCTCTGCTTTGATGTCACTGGTGACACATTTGCAGCCTGCATCCTCATTTCTTACACACACACACACACACACACACACACAGGTTTCGCTAACTTTTTTTCTGTTTAATGTTGCAACCTCATTCCCCTCTGTAAACCCTTTTTCTAAATCGAGGCAGCTCGTCTAGGGAGAAGGCCAGAGGGCAGCCGATCCTCCCACAGTCTGTCTGAAAATGTGTGTCAAGAGTGTCTGAGCAGCAGTAGGCAATAAGAACAGGGTGACCTGAGCATGATGCCGGAGAGGATGTGGTCATCTCTATTGTTTTGCAAGATTAGAAACTAACTCTGGTGCTGCACTACATCTGCTTTCTGCGGCTCACGAAAACAAAATCACCTTACTCTCCACTTGGTTGCTTTGATGTTAATGGAATAAAGTTGGACCTATAGCTGCCACAAGGTTCCAGAGTAAGTGGTACACTGGATTGCAGCGGGGCGGGGACGAGGCTAAAACTCTGATTGCGCTGCTGATTAAGGAGGAGCAGCAATGCAGCCAGCCTATCGGAGGAGGAAGTGTGGACGAGGCCCTTCTGTCAGAGGCTATCCATCACGGCTTCCTGTTTAGAAAGCACACTGGGTGGAGAACGAGACAGAACAGAGCCAGATAACGGCAGACAGAAAGACACAAACAAAATGTCTTTGCGTTTCATCTGAACCACAACTCTGAACTGGTGAAACCTCAGCCTAAAAAACACCTGTTGGTGGCATTTTACTCAATGATGAAAGGTTGAGGTGTTTGCCATGTTAAGCTGCGCTCCATCGCACAGGAGGGGGAGAGCGTGTGAATGAGGCTGCAGTAAACAAGAAGCTGGCTTCCTGCTGGAGACAAAAGCGCGGTCGACTCTGCGGGCGTAGCGGAAACGCAGCCCTTCACTTGGAGAGGACGCTCACAGCCACTTGTGTAAGGTGGCTCCACCCTCCCTCCCCCCCCCCCATGCACTACACACACACGTGTCGGTGAAGAGGACTGATGTAAGTTTAATAAGTCGCTTGTCAAAACTAACTGGATCGTGCAACTCAAAGGGGAAGAGGACAGGCCAAACACTATTGTTCCATCTGCAAACTTATTATATACATGTATACAACGCAAAAAGAAACAATGGCCCTCTGTCGTACTAGCCAGAAGATGAAAATCATAACTAGCTACACACGCAAAGGCAATTCTGTTTTGTCTCCACAGTGATGAAAACAAACATTACACATGTCTTTAGTTCTGTGATCGCAGCACAGAGAGCGCTTAGTTCATATCAAATCAACCCATGACACACCCTCAAACCCTTTTCTGGAGCAGCTGACAAGACAGACAGGAGCCCAACTCATTTTGATGGTAAATATTTGGGACATTCTAAATTATATATGAAGTCAATGTTTCTGTGGGTTGATTTGTATATTGATCTGTCAACGCGCTCACCTTCAGCCAGCACGACGTCCTTCAGCTTCTCCACAGCCTCTGCGAAGCGCGCCACGTCCCTCAGCAGTGCCGGGATGTCCTCAACCTCAATGGCTGTACTCTCCGGCCCCTCAGACGGAGGAGTGGGGGTCAAGGCCCCTTTCCCCTGGCCTTTAGTGAACACCCACGACTGGAGCGGGAAACCTGAGGAGACAGAACAAATGCATTAAGTCATTTATCAAGCAAATGCCTTTTAGTTCCCTTTTGGGAAATATGCTTATTAGCTTAACTTTTTGGCGGAGTTAGATAAGACGATCAATACCACTCTCACATCTGTCCTGTATAGGGTTACATCCTTAGCTTAGCCTTACAGAGGTAACGCAACCCACCTACCAGAACCCTTCAAATCTCACGAATTAACATTTTATATCTTGTTAGTTCAACTTATAAAAACTAAAGCGATTAGTTTCTTGGTCAGGGCAGTAACTTCCGGGAGTCTGCGCTGCTGCCAGCCAAGAAATAGGCACATCACCACCTGTAAAACTGCTAATTGCTTTTTACACTTGTTTTTTTTTTTAAGTTGTTAAGATAAACAAACCATATATAGCATGTTAGTTAGTGAGCTTTAACGAGGTGCTGACTGGCGGATGCCGTTACCTCTGGACAGAGCCAGGCTAGCGGTTTCCCTGTTAGCTATAGAAAGCCAAGCGGCTTCTGGCTAAGCCTTCAAAAGTAACAGACAGACATGAGAGGGGCATCGATCTTCTCATACAACTCTGCCGAAACATGAACAAGCGTAGTTCCCAAATTGTCAAACTATTCCTTTAAATGTGAGGCTTTGCTGCTGTTCTGTTTTAACACCATTGTAAATGGAATATCTTTGAATTTTAGACAAATCAAACTATTTGAGAATGTCACCTTTTGTCTCTGAGACATTGTGATGGATATTCTTTTTACATTTTGGAGACTAAACTATATATTGAAAAAAAAAAAAAATCAACAAATCAGTAATTAAAACTGGGATGCTGGGACTGCCACCTTGAGGCTTCAAAATCCACCTTCACACTCTCACGCTTTTCATTAGAGTCCGATCAAATAATTTAATAATAAAACATTCGTTCTGGATTCATTTGCTTGTTAAATTTCAGGTAGGTAGCAGGTGCATTTTGTGCACTGTACTGTATATGTGTGCGGTCTTTCTCCAGATTTTGCTTTCTGTTTCAGCTCAGGTGAGGATGAGTTGTAAGGCTGACAGGAACTGTATTTGGGAACATTTCGTGAACTCAACAAGGTGATGAATAATTACGGATGTTTTGAACCAGACCTGCAGCGCTGGCATGTCTGCTCAGCGCAGTCGGTCTCTTCAGGGTGGCCACAGGGGACGGGCAGCCCACCCCTTGCATCGCCGCCAGCTTGCCGTGCTGGATGCTGGGGGTGCTCGGGCAGGACAGGGAGACGTCCTGGAACCCGGCAGAGGTCGGGGTGAGAGTTGACGAGGAGGAATAGGATGAGGGTGAGGAAGAGAGGGTGATGTCGCCTGCATCCTTCCGAGGCTGCTCCTGAAGGATGGACAGCTGAGAGAGGGACAGGAAGAGAGAAAAGATCAGGGCGATCACATGATTTTCAGCTCGACTAGAACGGCACGAGGGCAACAAAGTGGCTTGTCTTCATTCTTGTGGCCTTAAACACAGCAGCACTGTTGTTGGTAAACACACATGCGAAGACTTTCACAAGATCCTGTGTTGCGTTGTGAAACACTTCCTGACTCCAAGCTGTTGTCGGGTGTGGCAAACAGAGCCGGGTGTAGACATGTACTGTTTGGAATAAGAACAGTGATATTTTTCAGAGAAAATTACCTTCTCATCTGCCTACAATATAGTGCCTACAGTTCCCTATCAGTGCATCTCATCTCCCATTTATGGTAGACTTGGATCATTACAGTTTGGGGCCTGACAAGCGCATCTCCGGCAAAGCCAAGGAGCACTGCTCACTGCTACAAATAGTGCCAACATTTGACAAGAAACAAAAAAGCATTCCTATACATTTGTCATACGTGTTGCACACATAAGACGCCATGCATATACTCAAACGTACCTGCTTAAGCCATACGTTGTGCTTGTTGGGCAGTATGTCCAGTTTGTCCTTGCCTTTAGTCTCAGCTTTCCTAACTCTCTCACTGGTAGAGTAGGGGTTGTAGCTGTTTTTGCTGCCACGTTTCAGCATGCTCCTTCTCCCCCCTACAGCTCTGTCCCCATTCTAACTAAGCACAAGTTAACTTTTGGAACTGAGCTCAAAGAGCATTCGCACACTGCAGCATTCGCACACTGCTTTAGTGGTAACCCCCCCCCAAAAAAAAAGATATAGGCTACTTCCTATGAGCCAGATGAGTCAGCCACACATCTGCATCATAATGAATGTTTGAGTAGTTTCACACTGCCAGACTACTAGTCACAATGCTCACACAAAACTTGTATCTGGTGTTAGAAGTCCCCCCCCCCCCAAACACACACACACATACACACATACACAGTCTCTTTATCTATCTGTCACCCCTTGTCCGGAGCCCTCTCTGCAGCCAGTCCCCTCCAGCTGAAGTTTATCTCACACCACACACACCACCAGCAGACTGAGCAGCAGTGCCAGGCACAAACCAGAAGTGATGCGCTACTCACAGACTGGGCGCTGCTCTGCGGCCCGGGGCTTCCTGCTCGGCTCTTCTTCGAGATGGATGGCGTCTTGATCAGTTCCCGTTTCTTCCTGAACATCTTCAGCGTGCCTTTGCCGTCCATGCTGACTTCTTTGAGTTTGACGTAAAGCCCCCCCACCCACCCCCCGAGTCGCCACTTGGCTGCTCTGCCGCTCGTGCTCAGCGGGAGCTCGGTACCATCCAGGCCGACCTTGAGCCACGATAACTGTCTGTCTGTCTTCCTCCTGCCGCTGTCGCACATCGAGCCGCGCAGGCTCACTGACAGAGAGACAGGCAGCTCACCGCAAACTGTCTGTTCGCTCCCGGCATCCGCTCTGCGCGCGTGCGTTCAGTTTCCTCAAGAGGAGGAGGAGGAGGGGGTGAAATAAGACTTTTCACTCGGTTTTGGGAAGATTAATTGCGTTTAAATTGCACTCACAACGCTGTATCCCAGAACGTAAACTTTCTCATTCGTTTAAACTAATTTGAAAGGAGAATTAACAACGTCCTGACGCAAACTAAACAGAAACACACAACTGTTGCTTTGTTCAAATTCACAGTAATCAGCTCATCCTGACACACGTGTGTTTTCAACATGTGACCCCAAGCTTCCGCCTCCGCGTGCACCTGCTCCAGACATCACATTAAACAAAAACACACGAGAAACCCCTGATGTATGTTTGTATATGTGCCTTTTATAGAAGCGAAATAAAATCACTGCCTAATTTACTGGATTTGAATTCCCCTTTATGAAATTAGTAAATAATTATCAATAAAATAAATGAAGGCCTAGCCTACAATGTAAAATAAACGAAAATTATTAAACTTGGATGTTAAATTCAGTAGTAAAAACATTCAATTCAGTGGTATTTAAAGTGCAACAGTAAGTATTAGTAGTGGCTACGTTTTGGTCTTGTCATAAGTTGTGAGCCCCTTTCACAATCTCCCTTTGCCCATGTGAGTTTATAATAGCCTACGTTGATTGCATGCAAATGCATTTGAGAATATTCCCCATGTGAGCATTACATCAAGTGAAAATTAAATGTTTAAAAACTAGTTTTCGACAAAGTGCTCCTGTACAAGATCAGGTAAAAAAATGCAGAAGTCACCTTACATTACTAATGTTAAACTTCAATATTCAATATTCCGCACATTGATAGCTGTGTTGTAATTCTGATTGAACATTAGGCTCTACACAACATAGTTGCAACAAAATGAACCTAACATGAGCCACAGTCATAGCATATGTAGAAAAAAAGTGATTAAAAAGTCATGGCATAGAATGTCAAATAAAGTCATAATATAGTATTTCAAAGAAAGTCTGGAAGAACATGCAAGATCCACAAAAGAGGTCCAGCCCAGACTGGGAATCAAACCTAGATCAGAGTCAACAGTGCCTACGTGCTGGTTAGAGCAGTGCTAACAACTGAGCCACTGTGCCACCCGAAAGAGTATCTTAGAAATAGTCATGGTAGTATGTCAACCAACAGTGAGTATAGTATGCCAGAGAAAGTCTGGAAGAACATGCACACTCTACACAAAAAGGACAAGCCCAGACTGGGGATTGAAACAAGGGTGAGAGTCTGCTGTACTTGTTGGTGCAAGTTGTTGCATTGCAACCACTGAGCCGCTGTGCCACCAAATAAAATACCCTGGAAACAGTCATAGTATAGCATGCAAAAAGCAGGTTCAAACTCCTCTGAGACATTTCAGCTGAGTTATGAGTCACTTCCTGTTTGGAAAGTTGATCAAGTGTTTTTACTCTTCGTCCTAAAAGAAGACAGAAACATGTTGGGACTGATTTCTTCCTCTGAGGCATTTTAATGAGTTCAGGCACATGCCTTTTATCCATAAGAGACTCCTTTATGAGACAGAAAAAGACAAATGGCAAAGGTGGGACTTGAACCACAACCTTCAGACTGTGGAGCAGTTTCTTTTCCCATTGAGCTCTTAGGACTCTCAAAAGGTATGTCAATATCTCAACTAAGGTTCCACTTCACAGAGTCGCTTCACTTTTGTGAAGCAGGTTTTAGGTTATTTCATGGAAAGATGAATGCATCACACTATATTAAAGGGTTTGATAGGTTATCAAATAAGTCTAAGTGTTAAGGGGTTTTTCAAGGATTATCTGCACATTTAAGTTATGTTTTAATGGATTATCGGCATGTCTGAGGGTTTTTAAGGGACAACAAAAGGAAAAGACATGGTTGATGAAGGTGAGACTTTTTCTTTCTCTTTGGATCTTTGTGGTTATCAGCCCTGGAGATGGTCCAGTGGGGAAGGATGCAGACTGGTGACAAGGAGACATAGGTTCAAACCCTAACTCAGGTTTGCCACACAATAGTGTACGTGGAGAATGGCTGTGGTTTAATTTGGTTAAGTTGTTTTCAAGATGCAAATTTTAACACACAAATTTACAGCAATAATTTCACTTTACGAATGTCCAACAACGATGTCAACTTGCGACTTTACGAATTTCCAACCATTTCAACTTGCGAATTAACAAATTTCAGAGAGTCTACAGTGCCTACTTGCTGGTGTTAGTCACCATCCTACCAACTAACTCATATTGAAAACAGTCATAGCAGAGTATGTTGAAAAAATGTTTATGGTATAGTATGTCTAAAAAAGGGGTTAAAAAAAGTTATAGTATATTGTGTCGAAAATAGTCATAGTATGTCCAAAAAAAGTGATAGTATGTCAAAGAAAGTCTAGTAAAACATGCAAACTCCACAAAAAAAATTGGCCAGACCGGACTGGGAATCAAACCTGGGTCAGAGTCTGTATTGTCTACTTGCTGGTGCTACTTGGAGTTGTGCAAACCACTGAGCTGCTGTGCCACCAAATAAAATTTGTTAAAAACATTCGTAAACAAAAAAAGACACAGTATAGTGTGTCAAAGAAAGTCTGGAAGCACATGCAAACTCCACAAAAAAGGCAATGCCCGGACTGGGGGGAAAACAAGGGTGAGGGCCTGCACAGCCTACTTTCTGGTGCTAGTTGCAGCAGTGCTAACCACTGAGCCACCATCCCAACAATTGCTTGTATTATAGTATGTTGAAAAAAGTGATTAAAAAGTCATAATAGTATGTCAAAAATCATCACAGTATGTCAAATAAAGGGATAGTATAACATGTCAAAGAAAGTCTGGTAGAAAATGCAAACTCCACAAAAAAGGGCCAGTCTGGACTGGGAATCAAACCTGGGTCAGAGTCAACAGTGCCTACGTGTTGACAAAAAGTGATAAAAAAAAGTCAAGTATAGTATAAGTCAAGTATAGTATGCCAGGAGGTGGGGGTTTGAAGAATAGATGTGGTTTTATTTGTGTAAGTCGTGTATAAATATTAATATAGAATTTCTTAAGTGTGATAAAAAGTCATAGTATGTCAAAGAAAGTCTGGAAGAACATGCAAACGAAGAAAGGGCCAGCCCAGACTGGGAATTGAACCTGGGTCAGAGTCTGAAGTGCCTGCTGGTGCTAGTTGGAGTGGTACTAACCACTGAGCCACAAATAAGTCATAGTATGTTGAGAAGAGTCATAGTATTGTATGTTGAAAAAAGTCAATGTAACATGTCAATAAAAAAGTGATAGAATGTCAAAAATGCGATTAAAAAAAATCATAGTATGACTCTTAGCCTCTCAGCCTGGACTGGGGAATGAACTAAGGGTGAGAGTCTGCAGTGCCTACTTGCTGGTGCTAGTTGGAGAAGTGCTATCCACTGAGCCACCATGCCACCAAATAACTCATGTTGAAAACAGTCCTAGTCTAAAAGATATCAAAAAGCTGAATCATTTTCTAATAGTTGAAGGTTTTGTGAATAGTTTAAAGTTTGAGTGATGTCTGTTAGGTGAAAGTATGTAGGAGTAGCAGCATTTAGAAGTGGAAGAAGCCTGCAGAGGATTTAAAGATTGCTCCACTGACGTACAATGTAAAAAGAAAAAAAAGCTTAATAGTATAAATGGTGGAGCAAAGTTGAATACAATCACAAATGTCCTTAAAGAGCTGAACATTTTGATATTTGAATGGTTTTTGTAGTTGAAAGTATGCAGAAGTAGTAGGCGACCGTAAATCGTATGGAAGAATCAGATAACAATAGTGTGAATGCTGCTGAATCAGCATCCACACAATTACGGTGTTTTGCCACTTTGTACGATTGAACAAACCCACTTTTAAAATTTAGGAAAGCAGTTTAATGTAGAAAAAGTTAAAGAGGCATCCAAACATTTCACAAATGTTCTGGCATATTTCTATGAAAAGACTCATTCAGTATGATTTCTAATACAACTAGAATTTGTTTATATGTTACAGTAGCAGTAACAAACTGGGGCAAATTGATTTGTTTGACATGGAGTTATTTAAATAGAAATCAGGCACTTTGTTCTTAACATTGTTGTGAGAACCTTTCTTTAGATGTAAAACCTCTAGTATAGTAATACGTAAAAATTGTAGAAATCTCCAATATCCCACACCTGAACAAGGCCCTTAGTGTACATTTTCGGAATAAAATATTTTGAAGAAAAATCCAAAAGAGTTTCTTGGGGGGGTTGAAATAGTTTCCATATCCTTGTTTGATTAGCAGACTCCATCTGTAATCCTCGATGCAAACTCTAGAGTTCTGTTGCAGGACCCCATTCAAAGTCATCAGCCTCGCCCTCGTCATCCTCAGAGCTATCGCTGCCTCGAATCTGTGTGCGTCGGAACTGGACTGCTTGGTGATGATGTGCTAGCCTATAAAAGAGCAGGACAGAAGAAGGGTCAAAATTAGCGCATTAGCCGTCAGTCTGACTTTACTCTGAAACGCCAAGACCACAGGAGAAGACTTACACAATAAACTGAGGGCCCTTCTTCTCCTCAGCTTGTGCCTGTGGCTCTGCAGAGCGAGTCTGGAAGAGAGGACGAGATGGGTTTTAAACAAGAACTTTGTCACTTTAGTTTCTCATGATTCTTGACATAAACAAATAAGTTTAAACAAAAGAAAAACACATTATATTTGAACACAAACAGCATTATAATGGTGTTAATTACAGTACTGGCAACCATTTTCCAAAGCATTTATTTTTATATTATTGAATTTTTGACAGGCAGGAAAAGTTAACTTAAAAAAGGATTAAAAGGAAAAAAGGTTAATATAGCTTTTTGTTTATAAAAAAGATGTTTCCCCCCCCCCCCAGCATTTATAATACACAGCACAGGCACAGTATTTTAAAGTACACTGTGGCTGCAAATAACAATTGTTCTCATTATCGATTAATCTGCAAATCTTTTCTCAAATAATCAAACAACAATAAGAATAATTATTTGGTTTATAAATTATTACAAAACTTAAAAAACTCTCCATGACAGTTTGTCCAAAGTGCAAGTTGCCACATTTAAATGTATTGTTTTGTCCAATCAACAGTACAACACTCAAATATATTTAGTTTAGAAGAATAAACCAGCAAATAGTTACAGTTGAGAAGCCAAAACCAGGTTTTACTTTACATTTTTACTTAAAAAAAAAGACAAATAATTAATTGAATATGAGAAATGTTAATTAGTCAATTTACTGACCAATCGATTATACTTGGTTTAAGGTAAATGGCTTAAAACACAGGTGTAGTCCTTTAAATAAGAGCAACAATTTAGATACCTGTTGTAATTTCTCCTCGATAGCAGACAGGCTGGCATGTTGTGTGCTCTCAGGCTGCAGCTCAGCATATGTGGGCTTTTTTACAGAGTACCGAGTGGAGGGGTCGGGGGCTTTAAAATCCGGGGGTCCATCTGATGGAGTGGTGGGTGCAACCACATCGAGCGTGCTGAAATCTGAGTCTGTAAAACTGCGCTGAGAGGCGTCTTCCTCCTCTGTAGCGCTGTGAGGTGGGCTGTAACTCTCCAGGCGGGTTGTCCTGGGCTCGGGTACGTGCATCAACGGTGGGATTTCTCTGAGCGAGTACGTGTCGTCGTGAGGCTCGGGGTCCACGGTGGGGCTGTGGTGCCCAAAGGCGGGCTCAGATGATCGGGCTAAAGCAGCTCCAACTATCCTGGAGCCTTTGGGGAGTGTGTTTGCGTTTTCACCGGGGTAAGCCTCCTCCAGCTCCTCGTCGGTGTAGGCGTCTCCGTCGGTGAAGGGCTCTCCATCAGTGTCCTCCAGGTCACTGGCAGCACTCAGGTAGTCGGACTGGGTTTGGTCCAGTGCATCCAAGTCCTGTTCAGCACCACTCTCCAACTGGACAGAAAAAATTATCATTTTAGTTATTAGTTTGCCATTGGACAGCAAGAGAACAAACTGATTTGAACAGGTAATACATTAAGTTAAAAATTAAGTCTGTTTTTTGCAATATATAAATAAATAAAACATCCAATTACACATTAAATATTTCATCTAAATTAGCAACTTTTGCTTTTATTATGTTTTACTTTTGTCACACAAAAGAATCAACCCAGTTTAAGGCAAGTTCTAAGTTTGTTGTGTGATGAAATTTCATAATCATTGGAACCATAAATGATTTCCAAAACTAATCATATAATAAACAATAAATAAAAAAAGCATTAGTACATGCAAGGTTGTAAATCTATTGCTTAATGGTTGACATTTCCCAAGATTTTAATGTTAGAATGTGGCAACATACTTGACTTAAAACAAAGAGAAAAGGGGTTAAATGTAAAATAATCAGGTTTGTGTGTGTGTGTCGTACCGTCACTTCAGACACCCAGACAGGTTTTAACTGTTGGTGGCGGATCTTATCTTTTAGACTCTCATACCAAACAGTGGAGCTGGGCTGCAGGTCAATACGTGCTAGAGGGAAAGTCAGCAGAGAAACATAGTGTAAAGTGAGAAGTAAGTGTATGTATATATATTACACACACACACACACACACACACACACACACACACACACACACACACACACACACACACACACACACACACACACACACACACACACACACACACACATTGTAAATTGAAACCAAATAACTAGACAAATAAAGAAAAAAGAAGTTACATTTACATAGTTTACTGTATTTTCAATGATTTCAAAGATATGACAGGGACAGACTTTGCTCATGTCATGTGCCATTACCTGAGAAAAGGTGGCTGTAGTGTTTCTTCAGCTTAAGGGCCTGTGTGTAAAGACGTCTGGAGCTCTTGTTGGAGTTAGGGCTGTACCTCTGCCTCATGGTCTTGACGTCCTTGCGGCTGTGAGGGTCCAGGAACAGTACCATTGGGTGGTACTGGATGTAGTTCAGCCTTTCCACTGCAGTGGGAGTGATGTCCAGAAGAGGGTGCTTGTCCTGGGTAAAGGAGAAGAGGAAAAAGTAGGGTGTGAGGGGAAAGCAAGAACGCAAACAAAACAAGACTCACGTTGACGTTAAAAGTAACAAAATATCACGTTTTCTAACTTCTGGTCAATTAAAGACTAGCTCACCTTCTCTGCTATTCTCCTCACTGTGTCCAGTTTAATAACTGTGGAGCCGCCGTCTTCTCCTCCACTGCGAGGAACCATGTCTGCCATAATGTTTATAATGTGAACATCAGATCAGGAGAACTGATACAACTAAAGAGGCAGGAGAACATTTTCTTATGTTGAACATGAGTCTGGTGAAAAAGAAGAAACCAACCTGCCACTTCGTATTCATCAGGCATCTCTCTGACCAGCTTCTCCATGGCGATGTCATTAAGAGGACCCATAAGGACAATGGGTCGTTTGAAATTGGCTGGAGACACAAATAATTCAGGGCTATTGAAACTCGCTTGACTCGTTGGGACTGGAGTTAGGACATGATTCCACATGACATCAACTGTGTGTGTGTGTGTGTGTGTGTGTGTGTGTGTGTGTGTGTGTGTGTGTGTGTGTGTGTGTGTAAAAAACACACCAACCTTCTCTGAGCAGGACTCTCTCATAGGCTGGGAATTTGCCCTGAATGGTGAGCTGCAGCAGGTCCTCACGCGTCCGACGGACGTTCTTTTCATTCTTTTTGTTCCCTCTGAGTCCTCGTAGTTTCCAGAACTCAGCTCTCGGCCCTGCCACCTGCTTCTCTCCACTCACCCGTTGCGCTTTCTCTATGCTGGCCAATGTCTCAGCCCTGCAGGAGATCATGACAGACGTCAGAACTGCATCATGGTTCTTGGTTAAACTAGAAATCTGAAATCTCTTTTCCTATCTCTTCCCCGACCTGGCCAGGTTGGGGATGGTGCCTTTCTCCATCTCGTGCAGGTCGTTCCCCATGCGGCTGGCCAGCCAGCTGCCCAACTTCCCACGGTGCATTGTGTCCACCACCCTGAACACCTCTCCTCTGGTGAAGCTCAGCCCAATGGGGCCTTCTGCCTCATGGTCAAAGTGGGTGCGAATGTAAAAGTTGTCTGCCAGGTTGGATTTGGTGATCTTCTTATAAACTGAGGAGAGGGAAAATTATGATTATGATACATTCAGTCACTGATTGACAGTAGCTTTGGCCGTAATTATCATCTGAGGGGTTTAGTGATAGACGTACTGTCCATCTTGTGCTGAGTGCAGATTTCAATCTGCTCTCCTTTCTTGATGTTCAGTAGGAAGTTGGCCGCCTCTTCTCGTGTGAAATGACCAAAATCAACTTGATTTACCTGAACAAATGAGAGAAAAGTTTGAGGAGTAAGACATTTTACCTTAAACCTGATACAAGATAAGAGGACTTTTAAATTCCAAAACACTGTAAAAAGCCATCCAACAGCTGACCTTTGCAGATTACAGTCACAGAAAAGTCACTGTGGATTTCGGATTTCATCTTAAAATAACACAATCAAGTCATAATTTCTTGAAATTCCCGTTGTAAATTGGATCCTATTTACAACCCCAAATCAGAAAAAGTTGGGACAGTATGAAAAACACAAATAAAAAAAAGAAAGTAGTGATTTCTAAATGTACTTTGACTTGTATTTCATTGCAGACAATGTGAACACAAAATATTTCATGTTTTGTCTGGTCAACTTAATTTCATTTGTAAAGATACATCCTTTCTTGTCATTCAGACCTGCAACACATTCCAAAAAAGGTTGGGACAGGAGCAATTTAGGGCTAGTAATCAGGTACATTGGTTAAATAATGATGTGATTATGTCAACAGGTGATTGTAATTATGATTTGGTACAAAAGCAGCATCCAAGAAAGGTCTAGTCCTTTAGGAGCAAAGATGGGCCGAGGATCGCCAGTTTGCCAACAAATACGTGAGAGAATTATTGAAATGTTTAAAAACAATGTTCCTCAAAGAAAGATAGGAAGACATTTGCTTATTTCACCTTCAACAGTGCATAACATAATTAAAAGATTGAAGGAATGAGGAATTTCAGTGCGTAAAGGACAAGGGCACAAGCCTAAGCTGAACAACCGTGATCTCCGATCCATCAGGCGGCACTGCATCAAGAATCGTCATTCATCTATAAGCGATATTACCACATGGGCTCATGACTACTTTGGCAAACCTTTTTTAAGTACCACAATACGTAGTTACAGCCACAAATGCCAGTTTAAACTGTACTGTGCCAAAAGGAAGCCCTATGTTAACAGTGTCCAGAAGCGCCGTTGACTTCTCTGGGCTCAGAGGCATCTGGGATGGACCATCACACAGTGGAAACGTGTACTGTGGTCAGATGAATCAGTATTTCAGGTATTTTTTTTGGGAGAAATGGACGCTGTGTGCTCCGGACCAAATAAGGAAAAGGATCATCCAGATTTTTACCAGCAACAAGTCCAAAAGCCAGGGTCTGTCATGGTATGGGGTTGTGTCAGTGCCCTTGACAAAGGTAACTTGCACTTCTGTGATGGCACCATTAATGCTGAAAAGTACATAGAGATTTTGGAGCACAATATGCTGCCTTCAAGAAGACATCTTTTCCAGGGACGTCCATGCATATTTCAACAAGATAATGCAAAACCACATTCTGCACACATTACAAAGTCCTGGCTGCGGAGGAAGAGGATACGGGTACTTGACTGGCCTGCCTGCAGTCCCGACCTGTCTCCAATAGAGAATGTGTGGCGCATTTTGAAGTGCAAAATGCGACAACAAAGGCCCCGTACTGTTGCCCACCTTGTTTGCAGCAAGAATGGGACAAAATTACGCCTGAAACACTTCATCACTTGGTGTCTTCAGTCCCTAAACGTCTTTTAAGTGTTGTGAAAAGGAATGGCAACATTACAAAGTGGTAAATGCTTTACTGTTCCAACTTTTTTTGAAATGTTTTGCAAGAACCAAAATAGGAATTTTGTTTTTTTAAAACAAAAACAATAAAAATCACGAGGAACACATTCAATTATGTGCTGTTGTATTGTCTGCAATGAAATACAAGTCAAAGTACATTTAGAAATCACTACTTTCTTTTTTTATTTGTGTTTTCCATACTGTCCCAACTAACTTTTACTGCTCTGAAGCTCAAATGGCAAGGAGATTTGATGCGAAACCCCAGTACGTAGCCATAAACATAGAGCTGACTCATGCTGACCTGATGAAAATCTGCTGGCATGCCAAAATAGGGGCTGTAAGTGAACTTTAAATAGAGTTTCCGTTTGTAGATGTGGAACGTGTCATTCAAAAGTTGTTTTAGTCGTGGAACAGAAAACTCAGATTGTACAGTCAGACAGTCTAGCTAGCTGTCTGGATTTACCCTGCAGAGATCTGAGGAGCAGTTAACCATGAATCCACCGGAGTTTAAAATTCCAACACAAAGAAAGTGTAAAGAAAACGGACATCGGCTTAAAAGACATGGATCCGGAGCAATCCCGAATGTGGAATGTCGTGGATATAGACTAACAGTAAAGTAAAGCATAATCCTCTCACCTGCATGATCTGGTCTCCCTCTTTCATTCCCTGTATGTACGCAGGGCTGTTTGGCTGAACTCCACCTACAAATATGCCAACATCGTTGCCCCCCACAAGCCTCAGACCCACGCTGCCTTCCTTCACAAACGACACTCTGTGAACATCTGAGCTGTACCTGACCGTAAGAAGGAGAATTAGAAATGTGGTAATTTTCTGTTGTTTTCTGAACAATTAACCAGCTCAAAGACGGAAGATGGATATTTATGAACGAATGAGCATTACTCACCCTGGATTAGCGGCTGGGTAAGAGTCTGGCGGTAGGGAGTAGAGTGGCTCCTCTACGGCCTTTGCTAGAAGAGAAACGGAAACGGTGAAAATCCCTGCTGGTGCATCTAATATACATACTAATATATATATTTTCTTCATTGTCAGTTAATATTACTATTTAGTCTATAAAATGTCAAAAATGTTTAAAGCTGAAACACAAAGGTTTGATCTTTATGGCTGTATTTGGAGTACTGGGAGAGGACATTTGGCAACCCTTCATTATGTAGAGGTTAGGCAATAAATATCCTCATAACTCTTGGCTACAATAACTACCTAATGTGAGATGTCCACAACTATGTGAAGCGGCTTTGTTCTATATTATCTAAGCTGTTTTTTCTCATTGTGCAGGACAGGACCTACTTTTTTTGTGTATGTAAATGTTATAAACTTTTGTGTAATATTTTATACAACTTGTAAGCAGTATTTACTGCTTGTTTGTTATCTGAAATACCAATAAACGTTTAACAGATAGTTTTTTTACTTGATTAAATTACAAAAATACAAACAACTGACCAGCAATCATTTTCCTGACAATCAGGTTAGCGCAGTAGTTCAAATGTTAAGGCTTACAGTAGGCCGGTGGGTTGCTCTTCATTGAAACTCCAGACCTGAGGGTGTCGGTACCATTAGCAGCCCGAGGAACTCTGTGAGGCGGATAAAGCATAATATTTGTGTAGTAAGGCATTCACACCTTAAACAACAAAAGCCAAGAGAAAGTTCCTAAAGAGGTTACTTCTCAATAGCACATATGTGAGAATAACAATACTGATTGGATTTTGATGAAGTGCATCAGCCGTACCTGCGGTGGCTCTCACCCCGCTCAGAGCTGCCAGACCTCCTGAGCTCTAACAGCGGGTCGGACTCTGAATGAGGTAAGCAGACAACAGAGACTGTGGTCAGGGATAACTTTGACTTTTCTGCTCTAAAAGCTCTAAAAGATGATGAGAATGAGTGTGTGTAACACAGGAGAGGAAACTGACCATCAGAAGGAGGTCTGACGGGTGACTGGACACGTCGAGGAGCCTCCTGTTGCACGGCAACTGAAGTTGATTTTTTCTCAGGCAGGACTCTGTTTGAAAGATAAATACATGTAATGAACTACAATGCCATTTAACCTGTTTTTTTTGTCATCTTATGATGCATAACAAGAACCAAAACATGTGTTTTAACTGTCAAAAGTGAGATTGTTAATTCAAATATCTCATCAAAACTGAAATGTTGTTGTACGTGAGCAGTTGAATGTGAAGCATTATGTGATGCAATCCTTGCAGGAAGTCCCGTCATGTGTATCAGTGTGTACAGAGAGCGTTACGATGAGAGAACACTCGTGTTTGCTAACTGAAAGGTGCACTCACGTTTCCCATTTCAACAAAAGCACTTAAATACCACAGCAATTGTTTATGGGTTGATTCATTGTTTATTCATTTAAAAAAAAAAATCAAGTTCCAGCTTTCAATAATGTAAAGTAAATAAAGTGGTAGACTGTATTGTGTATTTACACAACACGTACACAATTTCCCAAAAAGGATCAAGAATTTAATTCTATTTCAAATTAAATATGCTGCTTTTAATTTCTTGATTTTTGCATTTTTCCTATAAAAAGGAATAATAATAATAATAATATAAGAAGTCCTTTTTGTTCTAAAAAGTTTGCCAGTATAACATGTGGCAGTCTTGCCTGATAGAGAGAGCCTGACTGACATGAACTCACTTTGTGATAAAGACTCTTTGGGTAACACTTTTTCTATTGACTCAACATACAATGAAAGATATTAAGGACCAATTAAGTAAGAATTTTCAATTGACTATCAACAAAGACGTAACAAGCTGTAGGCATATTATGTGATCAGTTTCTGATTGTACACCTGCTAGGGTTACTACCAACAGCCTGCTGGTTTACTGTCAACAGTGTCGGTTAAGGTTATATTTTGGCCGTACTTGGTAAGTTAGTTAGGTTTCTGGTTAGTCCCACAGGTCATGTTTCTGAAAAGTAGTGGCTTATTTAAATTTCCAGTATGAAGCAATGAGTTTCTTAGCTTTTGAGACTGCTGGGTGGTTGAATAAACCACCCAAAAAAATAACTTGTCGGTTGCAAAAAGTCTTGCCAACAGACACCTGACATGCTGTGGGGAGTCAACTTTCTGACAAAAGATCTTACAGGTGTCTCTCACCTGTATCGGTTGTTAGCCGGGTTGGAGTTTGTGCTCGCTGTAGAATCCCTGCGAGGGACAGATGCGTAACTGGCCTCTGATTCAGACTCTGAATCAGCTGGGAAGATAAATAAAAGCTGGGGTTATGAAAACAATTTCATATATCAGCACATGATTTTGGACGCCAGATTGGCCAGTAGCTAAAATGAAGAGCACAATGTCTGTAAAAGCACATTATTAAGAAAAGATCCCAAGTTAATTAACAATTTTAACTCCTATGTAAAATGTGCCACAAATAAGACATAATACTCTTTAAATTCAAACAATAACACAGTCCTCCACAGTGCATAATGCTCACTAACTCGATACAAACACAGGGCCTCGTTTACTAACACTAGCGCAGTTTACGCTGCGTCTGTTTATGCGAGTTCGGTAATAGCGCACGCTATGCTTCCACATTTTGCGTAGCGTTTATCAAACCTGACACCCATCAGGCAATCAGCGTCTCTCTCCGCCCACTAGACCGTAAATTGCGCTGTAGCAAAGCGGTAAGTACTGGTGCTATGATACGGCTGAGGGCAGACTGCCATATTCCCACTGCTGATGATATGACTGTTTGAAATGATCCTGATGCCAATATTTGTAACGTAGCGAGGAGTTTAACAACTGCTGGAATGGAATGTGAACGCTGAGTCGGAGATTCAATGTCATCTTTGATTTCTTCCAGTAACTGTAATATTGCATGGCTGCTTAATCGGTAACGCTTCAGGATTTCGTGTTCACTCCACTGACAAAGTGTGATCCTTGTGTTAAAAATATTTTCAGCCTGGCCTATGTCTTCGTCTTGCTCGGATTACTGCTGCCATTTCACCAGGAGGCATATAGGCCTACTAGGAAACCCGATTGCGGCTGGTTAGACCTGCTTTTAAGAGGCGGAGAATTTCCCCCGCAGAATAGAGGCACGCTCTTACTGGCAGTCTTTGTAAATACCATGGAATATATAATTAGGCGCACTTTACGTGTATCCTCCCACCTTTTTGGGTGGAACTCCCACTCTCCCCATGACTCTCCCACGAACACATATTGAAAGCACAACTTGTCTCTTCTCGCTCATGTGGCAGGCAA
This sequence comes from Gymnocephalus cernua, assembly GCA_023631565.1. NCBI lineage: Eukaryota > Metazoa > Chordata > Actinopteri > Perciformes > Percidae > Gymnocephalus > Gymnocephalus cernua. Next base: position 16,309,020 of record CM042432.1, read on the forward strand.
TCTGCGATTTTACCCAAGTGTGCCCTGTTTGTAAATAGCCCGCATCGGTTATGTCCGTCTTTGCAACCAATTAGTGCCTGGAAACAGGTGCAAACGGCTTGATAAATCTAGCCCACAGGCTTCAACCAAAACATTATGTACACACACACACACACACACACACACACACACACACACACACACACACACACACCTTTCTGTGGCGGATTGCTGGCAGTGATGCTGGGGGCGCTCCATCGTGGCGGTTCCAGCTGGTGCTGCAGGGCAACATCTGGCAAGACTCTGGAAGAGAAGAGAGGGAGGTGGGAGTGAGGGAGGAGGAAGACAGCAAATCTCAGTTACGTTTGGAGAGGGGGGGACCCGTGGCTAAATATTGATGAGAGGATGAGACTGAAATGTTGAATATTCACCTTATTGTCTCTGAGGGAAGCTCTCTCTTTGATGGTTAACTGCTTTGTAACTGATCAAAATTAACCACTCAGTTGTATTAGTAGTATTTCATGATCTTGTCATGTCGTGTTTACTATCAAATTTGCTTTTTATAACATGTTGAGTAAACATGCACATTTTCAATCAGAGCACTATTCTAGATATTTGATTGGAATATTGTTTCTTCAGTGGTAAGTGTCCTCTGTTTAATCAGCATGTAGCCACATACAGGAGAGGGACATGTTCGGTATAAGTCACTTTTATTTCATTGGTTAACAAAATGTCAACATAAAACACTTGGTACACAGTCAAAAACACAAATCAAGCAAAATCAAAGGCTACAAAATAAGATCTTAAAGTGCTCATAATATGCTCATTTTCAGGTTCATAATTGTATTTAGAGGTTATATCAGAATAAGTTTACATGGTTTAATTTTCAAAAAACACCATATTTTTGTTGTACTGCACATTGCTGCAGCTCCTCTTTTCACCCTGTGTGTTGAGCTCTCCGTTTGAGTGAGGCATCTCACTTCTGTACCATCTTTGTTGGGAGTCGCACATGCGCAGTAGCTAGGTAAGGACTACTAACCAGTCAGAAGCAGAGTATGAGGGAGTGCCACGCTAGCAGCTAGGCGAGCATTATAATGTGTGTTAGAAAGTGACGCACGTTCATCACAGTAGTAAAGGCTGGACTACAACAGCTGTTTGGAGCAGTTTGTGAACAGTGTTTTCTGTTGGACATGGTAAGTCCCTTTCTCACGTTGTAAACCTATAACGTGTACAAAAAAGCTATATAACACAATAAAAGAAAGGGAAAAAGGCAAAAAGCATAATATGAGCACTTTAAGGCACAACACGAGCAAATCAATAAAAAATGTAAAAAAAAATAAATCACAAGACAGAAAGGAGTCATTTAAGTTTTAAAGGGTAAATAAAAACATGTAATTAGCTAATGTTAAAACGGGAGATTCAGTCTGCTCAGTGTCCCAGTCCGTGAGATCTTGTTTGGTTTCGGGGAGGGGGTGGGGGGGTTGGAGGATGGGGTTGGGTGGACCTTCATCTGTACCTGTATCTGCTGAGGGAGTCCTGACTGTACGTGGTGCTCTGCCTCTGAGGAGGCGCCAGGCTGACTTCCGAATCGGAATCAGAGTCTGAGAATGAGGAGAACAACAGTTATAGAATATGGCAGATTAAAATAGCAACCAGTAATGCTTTCCCTGTGTTTGCAGCATAAAACAAGTACCGGTACTTTCTTTTTTGTAGAATTTCGTATCACATCACCCTTTTCCATCCATGGTCGTTTTTTCCCCTTCTGCCAGTGTTTTAAAATGGTGCAAACGGATAGTGGCTTAAATGCCACTTTAACGTTGAGATAGATAGATAGATAGATCACCCCACACTCTATAATTTACAAAGACCCAACGATTCCAGTAATTCAAACAACTGTTCAGCAGCAAAGTTTCAAAGCAAATAATGTCAAAGAGGTGTCAGACAAAGTCCAGGATGCGCATCATCAAATGGTAGGGGTGGGGGGAAAAAATATCGATGCAGCATAGTATCGCGATATTTTCTGTGGCAATACTGTATCGACACACAGACGTGAAGTATCGATCTTTTATTATATAACAGTTTGGTTGGTCAGTTTGTCTGCTTGACGATCCCATTTTGCAGCAATAAAAAAGTGAGATGGACAAACAGAGAAATGTATCTTTTTAGATAAAACAGATGTCGACAAAGTTTCCTTTTGGAGACATAATTTGAAATTGGGAAAAATTTGAAGTTGGAAAAAAGTTAATAAATTCCAATATATTGCAATATTTTTTAAATCACAATAATATCATATTGTGATTCCCACCCCTATCAAATGGAAGTTGGATAATTGTTTTAGTGTGTGTGTGTGTGTGTGTGTGTGTGTGTGTGTGTGTGTGTGTGTGTGTGTGTGTGTGTGTGTGTGTGTGTGTGTGTGTGTGTGTGTGTGTGTGTGTGTGTGTGTGTGTGTGTGTGTGTGTGTGCGCGTGTGTGTGTGTGCTGACCTGGGGGCGGGACTCTGACAGGAGAGTTGATCCTCCTTGGTGGCTCCTGGCGAACATTAATGGGGGAGGGTCTCAGGCTAGTGTGAGGCAGATCAGGAAGAACTCTGGTCGGGGAGAAGTGTGAGGAAAAGACAGTTAGAAAATGTCTGGTGGGGAAAAATGGTTTTATTTCTCATGGTGTTGGCCATCATTGGGATTCCCTAGGTTCTTTAATTTAAGCTTGGAGTTGAATCAAGCTTCGTCCTTACTTGTATCTGCTGTCCGGGCGGGGGCTCTGCCTGCGTGGTGGAGAGCTGTGGTCAGAGTCGGACTCCGACACGGGCCTGCGAGGCTGTGGGATGGAAGAGGTGCTGCGAGAGGTGCTCCAGTTGGGGACTACAGGAGAGGACCGGGGGTTGGGGAGGATGGCCATACCAGACAATGTTCTAGAGAGAGGGCAAAGAAAGAATCATAAGAAGAATTATAACTATTGATTCTTAGACAAATATCATTTTATTGGATGTTTGAGAGCTTACTGCATATTAGATCTGATAAAATGGTTCATCTCTCCAACATTCAAAAAGATCATTCAGTCTTCATCTATTTTGCATGTCATGAACTGTTTTTTTATTTCTACACATCTGAACCATACAGGTGATGTGCCCAAACACAGAGTTTGAAGAACATTTAGTCAATTAAACAGTAACGAAAATGGACTGACTTGTATTTGCTGGAGTGATCCCTCATGTCCGGACTGTCTTTCCTGACAGGAGGAGGAGGAGGAGAGGCACTGCGGTCCGACTCAGAGTCTGATGGAGCTAAAGAAACAATAAAAAAAAAAGCATGATTTATTGTCCGACTGTGTAATATCACCTACATCTTCAATATCAAATGCAAATTCCAGCAGCCACAGACATATTAAACCCTTGCTATCACAGTATTAAGTCACAGCTCGACTTAAAATCGCACTCAGGAAATGATCAACAGCTTAAGTGTGCTCTGACCTCTGCGAGGTGCGTAGGTTTTTACGGGAGGGCGGGTCAAGGTGGAGCGACTTGGCGATGAATCCCGAGACTTGGCTGGAGGAGGTTCAGCTCTCGTTCTGAGTAACAAAAATAATAAATAAAAAAGATAAAGGAATTCTATAGTGCCTTTATTCTTAAAATACTGCTTTACATTATGAGCTAAAAGAGCAAAGCTCTTAACACATGTCTGTTTCAAAATACACTGCACAGAATACCATGCTTTTCCAATATAAATCATGAAAACTACAAACTGCAGCTGAAAATATGATGTTATATTACTGTTACTGTGTTTGCCTTCTCTACACACACATACCACACAAAAAGATGATGTGGGTTGGGCACATAGAGGAAATGGCAAACTAATAACTACCTATTACACAAACAATATCAGATGGCCTCGTGGATAGATTAAGAAACTAGCAGGTCAGGGAGACAAGTTTTACGTTACGACAGACAGACTGAGATAAATCTCTCCCAAGAAATAACAGTGTAAGAAAATACACAACTACTACTTCTTCTTTATGTTTATTACTTTGGGTGGTGGGGTGGGTGTTGTGTGTACCTGCGTGTCCGTTTCTCTCTGGTGGGTTGACGGGACGTTCTGTGAGTGAGGGAGTCTTCGTCAAGGTCTGAAATATCTGATGGGAAACAGAAGACAGCGTCAATTTGTGAAGCCATTTATTTTCTCTCACTCACGTCATTGGCTTTCCTCTTACACACTGTGGTTAAGAGCTGCTTTTACTCTCACCTTAGCCCACCACGCTCACATTTAATACCCCACCTTTCCTCCCTCCCTCCCTCCCGCTCCCTTCCTCACCTTCCAGGTCCGTGCTGCTGTCTTGGCGGTGGTCGTCCTCACTGTTGGGAGGACTGTCCTCCACCTCTGGGATGCTGACCAGGAACTTGCGGTTGTCCCTGAGGACCGTCATGGTCAGTTTGCCCCTGCTCTTCTCCACCAGGTGCTTGGTCTCCAGCAGGGATAGATTCTCCGTCGTTATGCCATTGATCTGGTCAAAAGGAGACACATCATTTAACATGATTGGAAAGAAAACAACGTGACTTGTAAACATCCGCTTGACTGAGGATTGCATTCATGTCGTTGTGTCAACACTATGGTTTTAGATTAATCATCCGAATCTTAATTTTCACCTTGAGGATGAGGTCTCCCTCCTGCAGCGTTCCCTCCTTAGCAGCCAGGCCGGTGTCTGTCATGTGCTTGATGAAGATCTGACTGCCTAGTTTCAATCCATACTCTGCAGGAAGAGGATGACAGCAAGAACGCGGTCAGACACCGGTACTCTCCCCGCGAGTACCGTTCAGGACAAACCGGTGACTCAAGTCTTACCATCTGTGATTTTCTTTTTAAGCAGTGTAGTTCTGATGGGTTTCTCTGCAACGTCCTGAGCCGGCAGCCTCTTGTACCCCGACGACATCAACGGTAGCGTGTTCCCGTGCCCGTTGCGGTCGGGCGAGGGGCTGCGGGTGCGGTAACGGTTGCCGTCTCGGTTGTCGCTGCCGTCAGAGTAGCGTCGTGTTCGCCTGGGAGGGTCTTGGTCCAGCAGGTTGGACTGGGAGACGGCTCGAGACGGTCTGGTGGTGGCTGGGATCTGGATCTTGCGAGGGCGTTTCAATGTCTGGAGAGAGAGAGAGAGACGAACAGGGCCAGAGATTTAGACTCTCACGTGGGCAGTGATACATCGTAGATTAGAAGTCATTTAGGGGTTTTGTTTTGGTGCTCCATACTTACTACATTTGCAGTCTTGCCACATGATTTGAGGGTCTGAATGGTGTAGTTCGAGTAGACGTTCTCCATAGACACTCCATTGACCATGACAATTTGGTCTTTGTTGCTGAAGAGCACAAGCAAAATACACATATGAGTCTGGTTCTGTTGGTAGGTTAACAGACCTTTCAAGTAACTAATAACCATGTGTTTATTTTATTATATAAAACAGTCACGTTTTAAAAAGTTGCTACAGCCCAGTCAGAGCCATGGTAGTCAACTTACAACAGTCGTCCTATGGCTGGTCCATTCGGCAGCACATCTGACACCACCACAGCTGTATCCCCGTTGTCTGGGTGAGGCTTGTCCTTGCCTCCCGAAATGGCAAAGCCAAACCCCACTTTGGGATCCTGACATTATGAAAGAAAGAGACAAAATTACAGCAAGCGCATGACAGGGTAACACAAACAAAGAGAAAGAATGCTGGAAAGTAAGTAGGCAGAGTATGAGCATGTGTAGAGAGATGGGGGGGGGAGTGGCGTTCAGTCTGAGGCAGGATAGTGAAGAGGCAGCTGGCGCTGTGGGGCGCAGCAGGGTGTGTCTTTCTGAAATTCCTGCTGGAGTACGTGCTGTGAAACTGAGAGGTCTGAAGCACGGTCAAGCACTTTCACAATACCGGCGGAAACGATACCGAAGTAGCCTCTGTCCCACATCGAGCATCGACTTTCACTTCTGTATTTGTGCAGCCACTCAGCACAGACCAAACACCACTGATGCACCAAAGATAAGTGGTCTGCACTTCACATTTACTTTAGTTTACCTGTGAATTCCATGTCATTTGTTTTTTTACATAGTAGTAGTTTTTAACACAGTTTACATAGAGTAGGAAAAGACATCCATATCCTTATCATAACCCCTAACACCTTCACATCTGAAATCATTTGCACTTCATATATAGATTATTTAACACATAACAACTTACTTTGATCAGTGTTATTGTATGTTGCTCCCATATTGTTAGCTCCTCCATGCCAGGTTTCTGGAAAGAAAGAAAAAAGAAAAAACAATAATGAGAATAAATTTATGTTTTTGCAAAGGAAGATTTATCGTTCACAATGATCAATCACAAATAATTAATCCTGATACATAATCCAGGACCTTAGAGGGAGGACAGCTGAGCTTGAGCCAAGGAGGAACAGTGTGTAAAGACTCAACCTCTCAACATGCTCTCACCTGTCTCAATCCTGCCTGACCGGTATGGAGGAGGGGCTACTGGCTGTGCGTGTGTGCGTGTGTGTGTGAACTACATTCATGGGGTCCAAAAACCGGGAATACAGTATACTTGTGGGGTCCGGAGAGTTTTGTGGGGCCAAAATGCTGGACCCCACATGGTTAAAGGGCTGTTTGAGGGTTAAGACTTGGCTTTAGGATTAGGGTTAGAATTAGGTTATGGTGAGGGTAAGGGTTAAGGTTAGGCATTTAGTTGTGATGGTTAGGGTAAGGGGCTAGGGAATGCATTATGTCAATGACGGGCCCCACAAAGATAGTGAGACGCACTATGTGTGCGCGCGTGCGTGCGTATATATGCTCATATGTCCCTGCGGTGCTGATGACATAACATCCAGGGTTTTTTTAGTAAGTGTACACACAGAAAAAACATTGTAGAAAGAAAAATAGGGTGGGGACCTAACAGTTATATTCATTATCAATTAATCAGACAGTTATTTCCTTGATTAAAACAGCGGAAAACTGAAGTAGAGTGAGACTTCTTCCTGCTGCTCTCACTCTCCCCTCTCTGTCTGCACTGCATGTGTAGATCAGCCAATAGGAATGCCCTCTCTTTATCTCTGAAATGACCTGTGATTGGCCAAAGTCTCCTGTCATGGCTAGATTTCCTAAAGCCAGACAACAGAGCCAAGCGGAGGTGCAGAAGTGTAGTTTTCTCTCAGCCCACTTTAATAACAATATGCTGAAAGGTTCATATGGAATTTTTGCCCAATGACACCAAAATATACTGCCTATACAACTTGAATCACTTAATTGGTTGGCCTATAAAACGTCAGAAAATAGTGAAAAACTGCCATTACAATTTACCACAGCCCAAGGTGAAGTCTTCAGATGTCTGTTACTATCAGATATGACAAAGAAAATCCTGAGATTTGAGAACATGGAATCAGAAATAACAATTATCCGATTATCAAAATAGTTGCCAATACAGTTTCTGTTGATTTACTAATCTATTAACCACCGAACGTGGCATCTCTAGAGGCAACATATTTTCTCTTTAGAGACACGGACACATTGTGCCTGTTCTACAGAGCGCATTTCTACATTTGACACTCTGTAAACAGTCAGATCACCCCGCCCTGGAGGCTGAAATAGTAGAGCCATTGTGTAGACGGTCGAGTTTTCACTCATGTAGGCTACTCATTTTGAAGATTGTGAACATTTTCTAAACCATTTTTATGAAGACGCTTTGTTCACCTTGGTCACATTTCTACATTTTTATCCCTAAAAATATTTACACTTACCACTAACACACCATACCACACATTTTTATTCGCTGCACAAACATGACAACATGGCTCTTGTGTCTAGCACTTTTCACATACTTTTTTCAAAAGTGTGAGCTGACCGTGGACTATATTTATATTATTTATATTATATAGCACCGAGGGCGCCTGCTGAGTTACAGTGAGAACAGTTAAAGCAACTACTCTAGTCAGACACAGAGATGTTGTAGTCTAGTGACAGAAACAGCTTGGAGATTGTTCAAACACAAGGACAGAATATGCAGGTCACACAACCAGTACAAGGCAGTGACAGTTAATGGCAGTGCAACCATTACAACTCAATGGGCACAAACACCAGCCAAGTATGCCCTGTCACACCTAAACACATCAGCTAAAAATACACCATACACTGATCCTGCAAAGATACCTTATACAAAACAAGATTGAAGTCAATCGAAGTTTAAAAATAATAATAAAAAAACAAAAATAAACACTAATCATTAAGGGGCAGAAATCTCAAATATGATGACCACAAAAATCTCAAACTCGCTGGTGAAGGCAACCGCAATCACTGCTGTACAGTGTGTGACCGGTGAACAGTGGGCCATTTGTTTGACCAAGTTAATCATAAACCTGAGTGGGGAAAAAAAAACAAACACAGTAACTGACCTGGTCGCTTAAATAAAAGCTGAGGTGGATTTTCTTAAACAAAACTGACACTGAAACCTGAAGGGGTTAATGTTTGATATTGTGGTTAGTTAGCTAGTTATAGCTACAGTGCGTGCAGGCTATTGTGAGCTCACAACTGAATGTGCACAACACTAGTTGGTGCAAGATAAAATAGTAACGACAGCTCATTTACACAGTCTTTTTACCCGGCGTGGGTCAGATGATCATCCAGAGTAAACAAGTCAAAAGAGGATTATAAACCAGAATTCGCAGAGATCATAAATGAAACATTGCAAACATGTCTGCCAAACAACTTCTTTAACTGCCCTACTGAGAAAACTAATCTTGCAATTGCTGCTGTATTCAATTCTCATCCACCACTGAAGGTAAAGCAAGAAAACGTGCAAATAGTAGTCATGCTATCAGTCCTCAGTCGAGGGAATTTTCTAAATATAGGTTGAGATTTCCAAAAATCGAATCAGGCTTTTGTACAAAAGGAGATCAATGTCTGTCTGTAATGAAAATCATTCCTCTCAGTCACAACAAGTGGGGTCATAAACTATGTTATCTGACTATATAGTAGCACTGCAAAAGCTCCTGTAAAAATCTGTTTAACTTCAAGCCCACAACCTCCTGCCCCTTTAAGTGTTCACCTTGCCAGCTCTCAGGAACATTTAGCTGGGGGATTGTACTGTACAAATCAGTAATAATTTAGGTCCTTTGTTCATTTTTAAACCGCTATGTTGTTTACTTTCAGGCAGTGGTATACTGTAAGACCATTAATGCTTTGTGTTCCTCCCTCTCCACTTACCACTTGGTCTTTGAACCTTACTTCCATTTCCCACTGGGATTGCTAAGCTAACGTGACACCTGTGGCCTCCGGTGCTCAATGAACAGCCAGCTCTTTATATTCCATATGGCAACACGGCAACACCGAAAGCAAAACAATCACAGATCCCACAGTTATCCAACTCCAGTTACTTCCTCTTTAGATCGGCTCTGTAAGGATGGTGGCTCCTGTCCAGAAGAAAAATCGGACCTCCTCGCGCTGAAATTATTTGTACTTTGACCAGCTGTGGTGTTTCACTCTCAGCGGGGAGAGAGGAAAGAAAGATGTAGGAGAGAGCTCACCTGGAGCGCTCCTCCCCCACCCAACCTTTGCCCACTCTCCAGAGGCCTTTAATAAACAGGGACAGAAGGTGGAGCTGCACTGCCTGACTAAACCCCCCCCCCCCCCCCCCCCCCCCCCCCCCCCCCCATCCACAGATCGGCGAAGAGGAGAGTCAAGAGTGATGAATATTAGCAGATTCCAGATGTTAAAAACACGACAATGGGAATTCAAGGGTACACACAAATAAATACAAACACATACAAATACATACAAATTCCAGTTATTGACCCACTGAACTGCAAAATTCAAAGCTGGATGCTTTCAAGTCAGAACAAATATGTTATTACACTTAAAACTACATATCCTGCCACTGTTTATTCCAACCCTCAACTGACATTATTTTGAATTGTGCAATGCAAATCTTATGTCTCGTACACATTTCATTGTTATTCAAAATGCCATATGTGTAGGGCTGCAAATAGTTTTTTTTATTTTCATTTAGTAAAATAAAATGTAAAATAATGAATAATTTCTCAGTCTGATAAGCAGCCAAAAAACCCTACTGCAGCATGTATGATGAAGCCAGGCTGACAGATCTATGGGTGAGCCAGGTTTTTCTGCAGATATTTTGTCCTTCTGTTATCATCGGTGTATATGTTGGCAGATATGCTAAAATTTGCAGTACATAAATGTATATTTGACCTTTAATGTACTGGTAGAATTTACAAATGTATATCAAAAAATAAAATACTAGAAGATACATCATCAGATTCTTTTAACTTTAATTAATACCACATTACAGTCTAAGCATTTCTGAAGCTGTAACCAGCAAATATTTAGTATTTTTACTTACTTGTTTACTTGTTTACTTGTATAAAAACTATAAAACTATGGTGATATCATGTTGCTGCTACTACAAACTGCAAACGGATGTAGTGCAATACAAATAAATGAAGATACCCGAGTATGGACTATAACATCAGACAGACCAGCATTAATTAAGAGGTTGCATACAGGTTATTGCTACAGTTACAGTTACAGTACTATCCATCCACTTACAGGCACCAGCAGCAGAGGTGGTGGAGGCTCCGGGGGCAGAGAGCCAAAATGCTTAAGTAGTTTCATTCGCTGCGTCAGATTCATGACAATAACAGTGTTGTGGTCTTCTTCTATTTAAAAAAATAAAAATAAAAAACGCCTGCTGACTACCTCAGTAACTTCAGTCTGACTGATGGACGGCCATGCAGTCTGTATCTCAGCCACACGCGGTCACTGATGCAGGTCTCTAAGTCCCCCAAAAAAGACAAACAATCCACAGGTCCAAGTATTCCACTAAAGATCCTTCAAATAAAATAAAAAAATCAAGTAACAAAATTGACATTCCTCTACTTCCAACAGATAGGGCATGTGTCGAGTGATCAACTTGCTCCCACTGTCAGTGGTATGTGTGTGTCTGGGTTAACTTGTAGTCTTTCCCACAAGGCAGCAGCAGCCGCAGCAGCAGGTCCCAGGCTGTTGGCTTAGTTTCAGTCTGCTGGGTGCTATGGTTACGTCGGGGGAATGAGAGCACTGGGCTGTTAATAATTGACGGGGCGTTTACTGCACTATAGGTCTGCTTGCCCTGAGTAAAGTTTCCTGGGTTCCTACACAGGCCCTGTGGCATTTCAGGATCAGGAAATGACACTGTGGCAACACAGAGCTTTGACGGAACTTCTCCTTCAAGGTTAACATTTGAGCACGCCTCAAAAGCACGAGTGTGATGCAATCTTTTTCTGTTTGACTCTGACTATCGGTGCCCTGCCTAGTCAAGGAGACACAGTGACACTTGTTTACCAGGAAGAGACACAAAGAGGAGCAGTTGTGTACCTGAAGGGAGTTCAGAAAGTGATAACAAATACCAAACAGCTCCTCAAACCCAGAGAATGTCGATCACACATTGGTGTGTGGATTATACGAAATTTGGCAGTTTGAAAAGAATTGATAAAATGACAGGGCCTGCGTTCAGCCAGGTGGAACAGCTGGCCTCTGGTCAGCCAGGGCACCAGTGCTGAATTATTAATAGGTTGGAAGAAAAACGGAGAACAGCAAGCAGCCACTACTGTTACTGAAGCAAACACTTAGCAAAGGTGTGCCCCCCTCTAGTAGGTAAACAATCACTTATTCCTGTGTGTCACGTCTTTTCAGCAGTCGAGTCACTGCAGAGGCTGCTCTGCGTTTCTTTCATTTTAAGCCAAGGCCACTCCTGTTGACCTACCAACATGCAAACGCTCAACTGCAGAGTATCTTGTTTCACCAATACCAAATGAATACAGAGGTAGGGCTGGGTTTAATTAAATCGATTCTCCAACTAAAATCCCGAAATCAATCTTTTAATACATGCCTTTTGGAGGGGGTCAATTCTTCTCGACACATAACTGAAATTCTTCATCATGCAAACAAGCTACTCCAACAAATATGAATGACTTAGACAGACAGACATAAAGCCTTGACTACAGCGGTTAGTGGTTGATGAGAAATAGCAAAGCTTTCCCTTTTAAGTATAGCGATTTCAAAGACAAATGCTCCAGAGGTTTACAGAGCGGCTGTAATTACACAGACCACGGCTCTAGCTTCCACTCACAGAGGAGTTACTCGTGGCATGTACTGTCAACAGTGTTTAAGTACTGCAAACACCCACTTTATAGTGGACTCTAGGGCTGCACACTTAAATCACAGTTTTATCGAAATCGCAATATGGTCCAGTGCAATAGTCAAATCGCAGGAGGGTGCAATATTTGTTAAAGGCAAAAATATGCGTCTAACCATTCCGAATAAAGTGCTGCAGAGACATCTGGACCTACAAATCCTATCTTACAGACTAAAGAAAAAAAATCTTTGTTTGGTACAGATTTTTCCAATGAAAATTAGAATGAAGATACAAAAATGATCAATCCCTCCAATATCGTGAATCACATCGCAATATCAGTCAAAAATAATCGCAATTAGATATTTTCCTCATATCGACGTTATAGCAATATTAGATATATAATATTAGTATAATAATAATTAGTATAGTATAATATTTTTCTGACATGGGGTCGATGTGACGAAGTACTTAGTAGGGCTGTCCTCGACTAAAGAAATTCTTAGTCGACTAACACTTATATGATTTTGTCGACTAATCGATTAGTTGATTTAAAATCGACAGAGCTGTGCTCTTTGAGAGGTGGTTAAGACTAGAAAAGCACAATATAAATGTAGTTAATTAACCATCTGTAAAACTGAGTTTCTCTGAAATTAATCCTGCAAAAGAACCACTTTAAATCTTGTGTTCACCAGAAATGTTCTCATAAAGTTGCTTGGAAATGAGTAATTAAGCATGAATAAGCATATAAAATATGACTTATCGACTAAAGAAATCTTAGTCGACTAAGACCAAAACGACCAATTAGTCGACTAATCAACTAAGAGGGGGCAGCCCTAGTTTAGATTAGCTGGATCACCCAAAAGCAGGCACTCATGTATGGGTTTTTAAATCCATTGACAATTTCTCAATTGGTAATATACATAATTTATATAGAATTGTATCCATACCACCCAAAAACACACAGCTCTCATCAAGGAGACAAAGACTTTAACGAGGACTCAAATCCTGAAACACCTTTTATGTCAAAAGGGAACAAACATACATCAGTAAATACACCGACTGGAGTCAAGAGAAAGGAAGACGCAGCTGTTTGGGAATGCAAAATCGAAACTATTGTGAAACTCTCTGGCAGGCAGGTAGAAACTTGTGTGGCAGAACCAGTAAGGTGAGGAAAATGGGGCTTGCAGCTGACAGTCGCTGACAGTCACCAACACACACACACACACACACACACACACACACACACACACACACACACACACACACACACACACACACACACACACACAAATACAAATACAAATACAAATACAAGAGGACACACGCCATACATGTAAATTATGTAAACCACAGATCAAAAAACGTTATTTAAAAAAACAAAACAAAAAAAATTCACGTTATGATAACAGCTGACATGTAGGCCTATAATAGTAAACAGCCAACTCATGATGAATCATTAATGAAGCTACAAGGCCTTTAGTCCTGTAAATAACCAGTCCGAATCTATAGCTAGGCCTCTAACTGCTCAATGCTAGCTCCGTGGCTAGCGCCTAAATCTTTTTTGTCTAATGTACACAAAATATAATGTTTTCTTTCAAGTTGCTTCAGTAAAAGATTTCACTTTTAAATGTTTCCTTTCCACTTCTCCTTCCCCTCGTCAGACTGATGGTATGCGCTGACCGCCCTTGTATTTGTAACGTTACAAAGACACTTTGACAGCAGTGAAGCTAACGTAATGTTACCGAATGTTACCTGTTAACTTCCGCTCTCTGTAGGTGTTCGTCCGTCACTATCACGCGACTCGTCCAAATTTAAAAACCTGAGCTCTTGAAATGCTCTTTAAAGTCTCACTTGCTCGCGTTGACTATTGCGGTATAGTTTGAAAACTTTCTCCTAAATCTTCCTGAGGACAGGTGAGGAGGAGTGGCGTCCAACGTACAGGTGAGTTTCACGGCGTCATCACGCGAGTGTAGCGTCACTGACAGGAAGTTGGTCCTTCTCAAAAATAATCCTCCACCCAGTTTTTTTTCCCCGACATCCCATAATTCATCCACCCAGTTTTGGTTGCGATAAGAGAATTCTTTCACTTGCGTAACATTGATTGAACACAAACATGTCTCAGGCGAGGCTGGTGCGTATTGTGTAATTGTCACAAGTCCTAGTTTTGAGCTCGTTTTGCTTTGAAAACAAGGAAAGTAACATATAATGGGCGGCCTATTATTGCCCCCCCTGTGCTTTATTGTTATGTGAAGGGAGCTTAATATTAAAATCCATTTTCACAAAGAGCACCAGAGAACTGTGCAGACAGTCTACAGTATAACTGTAAAAGTGTTCTAAATGATGAGTAGCAAGTGTATTGCATCATATTTCAAGATGATGGGGCCCTTGGCCAGTGGCGGAAAGTAACTACATTTAGGTACTCAATTACACTTTTGAGGTACTTGAACTTGAGTATTTTTCCTTTTCTGCTACTTTATACTTCTACTCTACATTATAGGTTAAGATAAGATTGTTGATTATTGAAATTCACAAGCTACCCAGCCGTTTATAAAGTCATTAAAATTAGCCCCACCTTTACCAGCTGCAACATTGAAGTGACGGACACATTAAAAAAAAGGGCCATTCCCTCTTATGAATACATTTGGATTTGGTACTTAAGTATATTTAGATCTTTTTAAATGTTGAATGCAGGACTTTCAATAAGCACAAAACAATAACAGTCCTTCACACAGAGGCTTATAAAGGACTGTATTCGGCAGCCATGTTTGGTAATGTTAACTGTTAGACATTTATGAAATGATGTCCAAGTTTAAAGTGATATTGCAGCACATCACTGGCAGAAACTAGTTATGTTCACATTTTGTGTGAACTTAAAAGTTTGTGGTTGGCTGCTGAGTGCAGATGTTTGAAGAGTTAACAGTTCTGCCTTCATTTTTTCTTTCTGCTCTATTTAATCTATTCAGTGTATTTTCTTGATGCTCCTAGTTTAAATAAATGAGGGGTGATGTCACATCCTACATGAGCCCACAGTAAACCTCCGGGACTAAACTGGGCGGGGAAGAATGGGGACAACCCTGATGATCAAAAGACTCAGTTTCAGCAATCTTCAAGTTTTTATTTGTTTACAAAGTTAAGATTGCAATTTCATATAGTCCTTCCTTTAATGAGTAGAAAACTTTTTTCAAGAATTAGTCGAAAGGCACAAATTTTACAATATATACATTTGGATCTAAATTATAAATATATAGAAAACAAAAGCACAACCCAGAATAAAAGTGCTGAACACAGTTTTTTTTTGATGTTTTTTTTTACAGAAAAAATAGGCTTCGTTTAAAAATACATACAATCAGTAGCATGTTTTTTGTTTCATTTTTTGTTAGCAATAAATTATTTGGAGAGTGATAACATGTATGTAATATGCAAACGGTGGAGAAACAGGAAAGATGGTTACAGTATACACAGAGCTATCCATCAAAGATCAGAAAAAAAAAAAGCTTGAAACGCTCAATCATAACCCACAAGAGAACAGTAACTTGATTATGCCATTCTTAGTGCAAAATGATAATAAAACGTTAAAACTATGCTGTTACTACAAATCTTTAAAAAAAAAGAAAAAGCTTTTTTTTCCTTAAATGCGGTCCATATCCCTCAAATGCATAAAGCTTTATTTGTGTGGCTATAAAAGTAAAACAAAGGCAAGTCTATTGCAGACTGATGTCTCGGAATGTGCCTGATGAGGAATATTTAAAGCAAAATTATTGAGGGTACCAGAAAAGACATGCTATAGACTGCTAATAAAAATAAAATAAAAAAGAAGTGTTTACAAGGATCTGAGATACTGTGAGTCTAAATCTAAACATCTGTTACACTGAGGGAGAGGTGAAGGCTTGGACAGATCAATTGCACATATCAGTATAATCCAGGTGCGAATCGACTCAAAGATCTGTCAGTTTTAACATGAATTCAATGTCCAACACAAATGAAAATATAACTGTCCACAGAAAAATAATGTTTCTTAAAAAGAAACGGCCTTTGCTCTTTGCCCTAAGAAGGCATAAACATTTAGAACCACTGACATGTTCACAAGGACAAACCCATTACATTAAGTCTAAAACATAAATACAGCAAGAGTCACAGCACAGAGTTAAGAACAGAATAGCACACGTACTGGTTAGTTTCACCGCTGTTGTAAGGGGAAATGATATATTTCTGCTAACGCCCCGCCGTTACACCTCTTGTAGGTTTCTTCCTGAGATTGATAAAAAGGTCTGCTATCTTAGAGCCAGTAACTTTAGGGGTGTCTGTGGAATACTTTGGTATCTCTCTGCAAACTGAAGGCCTGACAAAAGGTCTACGAGTTGGAGAAACAATTCTACTTGAGAAAAGCAAAACTGAAATGAGCAGAAATAAATCCAGACGCTGTACAGCAGTACAGAACAGTGCAATCTTATTTGGTGGCAGGTTATTAATAGAATTTGTTTTATAGTAATCTTGAAAACTAGAAACTTCCCTGACCAAACATTTTTGTTAACTATTCTAATAAGCAGGATAACATATCTAAAATCTAAATATCCCTTAAATATAAATAACAATAACTTTTATAATAACGATGACTAAAACATCAAGAACGCATTGCGTTCATCCCGTGAAAACTTACTGTACAAAAGGTCGTAAGCATTTCAGAATCAGTTTAACTAAAAGACTATGAAGCACAACAGAAATAAGAAGATTCATACCATGCAAAGGTTACCACAAAGCTTTGCCTGTTGAGCGTAAACAGTATTTAGGCAAGTCTGTTTCACAACAAATGTCGAATATGGTTTTATTGCTTTTTGATCACTTGAACGTATCCCGGCATTTTGTCACGAACCGACTACAGTGCATCGTTTTCACACAAAGATGGCCAGATCTCACAGGTTTTTAAATATGCACTATCATACACAGTGAACACCACAAATCTGCACGTTTCAAATGTTTGTATAGCCTTGACGCCTGAAATGGAAACGCGTTTAATGAGAAACTTGTCTCAGACTCGCTGCTATTATCAAAGTGAAGATTTGGTTTGACCTCCGCTTTTGCAGACCTCAAGACGATAAAACCATTTGTCATCCACTGTACTTAGACTTGAAAACTATTATTTATTTATTTTTTTTATACGTTTGTTGGTCAAAATGACACCAACAGCAAAGCATTCGAGACGTTCCTGAGAAATTCTAAAATCAGATCAAAACCAGGAGTCACATCACTAAATGTTATCGTCAGCTTCAACAAAAAAAATAGGGAGATAAAATTTTTGGACACAATTTCTATCCATGCTGCTCAATAACCCGTGCCATACCTGACCCCATAGCACATTGCCATATCAAGAGGGACAGAAGAACAAAGACAAAAGTCCACACAGACAATCACACGAGCACATACAGGCTTAACGGAGGCTTCTTCCTGAAACCCACCACCATAGTGTAACACAAACGACTGACTGACTGAGGGGGCTAAAAGTTAAATACAAATATACCATGTTTAAATTAAAATGAATAACCAACGCTTAAGAGTACAAATCTATACATTAGGCTACATGGATTTTTAAAGACTGCATTTTAAAGATTTCTCCAAAAGGCACTGTTTGCAACAGCAGACTGCTCTTCCTCTCCCTTTTTCCTCACACTAGTGTTCATACAAGCAGGGAGAGAAACAAGAGGGAGCATGTAGAAGAAGAAAAATGAAAACTGAGGCATTTCATGGCTTATCAGCTAAAAGATTTCATCTGGGTTTGTTTTTTCCTCATCTTCCAGTTCAACGCTATCTTTTGTTTCACTCAAACCAAGCCTTGCATACAGCCTTGTTTTAGTCAAGACAAACGGCCATGAAGCGAAGTAGCAGTAAAGCAATATCTAAAGGTGTGGTTTTAACTGGTGAAAGGCATTTAGAGCTTCCAGCAACTTCACCAATCATACCTCGTAAAATGAGCAGCGGGGAGGCTTATTCAAGATTTCCAAACCTCGATGAATGAGCTTTTGTTTTGACAGCTCGTATATTCAATAAAATACAGTTATCACGGTTGTTGTTTTCCACTTTGTTTTTCTCACAGCTGCCTTTCACTGTGGAAGACACACTTTGGTGCAGAAATCTGATATTGATGGAGCCTGCTATCGCCTAAACAGCCTCAAGCATGTGAACGCTACAGGTGGATAAAGAGAAGGGTGAGCCGAGTGCAGGACAGGCAGTGATGTGACTATAGGCCCTGAGGGGAGAGGGAGTAGGTCCGTGGGTGCGATCATAGACAGCAGCAAACAAGACAATCTGCTTTAAAAGACAAAACAAAACAAAATGACCCTAAAGGGAAACAAAGTCCAGACGAGCTGTTGCTGTTAAAGCTCTGAGTCTTCTTGCCGGTACCTAATGACAGACGTCCGGTCCAGACCGCGCTGTAGCATGCTGTTCAGAGCCTCGCGAACGTCAAGCGTGCCGGAGTGGCCGTTGGGTAAGGACAGCGAGTCTGACTGAGGGAGGAGATAGTTGGAGGGGAAGTGAGGGGAAGAGTTGGAAAACAAAGAGGAGGACGAGGACGGGCTGGAGAAGAGAGAAGAGGAGGACGATGTTGGGATGAGGGTGGATGCGGGCAGGAGGCCGGCGGAGACGTGTGAAGCCAGGTTGTTTGAGGTGGAGGACGTGGAGGAAGAGCAGGAGGAGGTAGAGGGCGAAGGGCTGGCTTTCTGTGTGGGCATCTGGGGAGAAAGGGGCAGGTCAAATAAATCTAATAAGTCTTGGTTATTGGCGAGCAGGCTGTGGTTCTGCTGCTGTGTTGCCTGCAGATGTTGCTGCTGTAGCAAAATAGGCTGCTGTACTGGTGCGGCCTGCTGGGCATTCGGTGCAGCCTGAGAGATCAGAGACTCCAGGTTAAAGTCATCACCGAATGCTGCGTGTACCCCTAGACTGTCCAGATGCAGTCCGCCCTCCGTGCTGTCTGGGGAGGGAGATGGCGAGCTCACAGTCAGGTCCAAGATCTCATCGAGGGGATTCTTGGAAGACAAGTTGGGAGACAGCGTGGTCTGATGGAGTTGACGTGACGGGTTCTTCGGCTGTTGAAAAGGGGCTACAAAGGACTGGGGGTAAAACTGTGAGAAATTGGAGCGGATGCTAACCGTGTTGGGGACAGGGCCCTGGCTGGTGGTCGTGGTGGAATTGCTGGGCCAGCTGTGGGTCCTTTGCTGGGTTTGGCTGGGATTTCTCTGTAAGGACAACAGGGGTAAGTTCTGCTGTAATGGGGACTGGGTTTGGGCTTGCAGTCTCTGTTGCTGAGAGATCTGATTCTGGGAGAGAGGCCGAACGAGGGAGTGGTTAAGCATGGGTTTCGGGTTGAACAGATTGGCCAGGAGGTGTTTGTTCTCCTGCTCCATTTTACGACTGCGCTCCTCAACCAGCCGCAGCGCCGCGGCCTGCTGCTCCCTCTCCTTTCGTCTCCGCTTCACCTCCTCGTCCATTTGCAACAGCTCCTCGCGCACACGGGCCACGCAGTTTTCTGGAATCTTGATACCTGGGAGAGATGAGAAGCATGGTCATGCCACAGGTATTAGTGAGGTAAATACTCAAAGACTTTACTGAATAATTGTTCACTAAATACTTTTCAAAACGTGACAATCCAGACCCAGATCTTCCACCGACCGGTTTCATTTGAAGGTGATATCACAGCACATGTATTAACATGAACAGTAAACAGACTGGTAGGTTTGGCACTGGATATGCACAGCTATGTGCCTCTGTGATGCCTAAAAATACATATTTTCTACAGTGTATTTGCCATTTTTTAATCTTTATGCTGCAGGGTTTTCGTGGTTGTCAAGCTGAACTGCAAAATGTTCTGTGTATCTGGCCTAATAACTTCAACAAATGTCAGTTAGCATCAATGTATTACTCAAAGGTTCATAGAAGAGGAATGAGGAATGTGAGTGACAATTTTGATTCCTTAATTTGTCAGTGAGAAGTGTCAGCATCAGATTGTATCATCAAAACAACTAAGTGACATCTGGTAATTTAAATGTCCATTTTAAAACTTCCTCTTTGTTTTTTTTAATCAATGTATTACCACCGTAGTAAGTGTGAAAGATATTCTAACCACCAGTAAAAATGTGCACTGTCTTAGTAAACTGCATATGACTTGCATCGGGGGGGGATGTACTGACCGACTTGCTTGTTATGCTGTTTGGTTTTAAGGCGGACAATCTGCAGGATGCTGGAGCTGGTGATGTCAGACACCACATCGGATACGCGCTTCCACACGCGCAGCAGAGCACCACACAACATGTGGTACTGACGGAGGCGCATGCCCTGCAAACACTCCTGACCTTCTTCTATTTTCTTACACTTCCCATTCCTAGGGAAAGGACAGGAAAACAAAAGTCAAATGTTTTATGCAGACAACACAAAGAGCACACAAGTTCCTTGCATATCCCTCTTTTAGGAAAACCATATGGCAGTCTGAGGGACTGACTGTTCGCAAATTATGCCCGGCCAGAGACGGCTCCAATCCTAGCATTTAAACACAGTTCACTGGTCATCTGGTGACGAGGGCACATGTGAGACTTGCAGGTTATTTCTTCATGACTAGTTCTCAGGTGATCTGCAAATCCCTGGGAATGGCATCTGACCCTAAAACCCCCCTGACTAAATCCTAATGAGTTCCAGCCTGATTGGATGCATTGAGCCATTAATCCCAAGGGACATTGTGGATTCCTACTTACCAGTTGGCATGACTACACTTCTTGAAGGAGAAGGTGAACTGGTTCTCCCAACTGTCCCTGGCTTCTTCCGGAGTTCCCTGGAAAAGGAAATGAACAACACCAAAATCAGCGAAGAACTCGACAGTTTGATAGACGCCATTAGACAGCTTTAGAAATACATCTTTACCAACATAGACATTTTAGTAATAGAAGGGGTGTCTTTACATTTTAGACCAAAGGTCAGAGCATAGTTTTATCTTGTTTATAATTATTGTCAAAGGAGGGAAACAGGTCCAGCTTTAATAAACAACAGAAATATAAAGGAATTCTATTATTTCCGTTGTCATATACTGAGCATTTCCTTGAACAGTGCCTGGTTCAGTACTCTTCCATGACCACAAAGGGGCATCAGACTCCATATATACTCCAAATAGCAAGTGCAGATGGGAGGAAAATGTCGGCCCTGAAAATGTCCAGCTTTGTCTTCAGGCAAACCTGCTACATAACCAGAAAATGTTTTCATACATTTTTATTTTTAGACCTTTTCATTGTCTGCTTGAAAAAAACAACAACTAAAAGGGTTTGTTGTGGGTGGGAAAGACGTCTTGTTAGAATTGACATTGTAATGTTGCACTGTACATTGTATCTTCTCTAAACCAATAACAATAAAATACTAAAATAAAAAACAACTATAAAACAAATCTTTATAATATTAAGATGAAAGTAAAAACGTTTTTTTTTTTTTTTCCTGCTGGGTGGAGACATTATTTATTATATAGACACCAATATACAGACACAACTATAAGCCCAACTGATTCATCAACAGACAATCGAGTCAGTTACCTTCCGGTAACGCTGCTGCAGGTTGTCCAGGCTCTCGGGATGGGTCTGCTTGCCAATATTAGGCTTGTAGACAATCAGGTTCTTGCCTCTTCCTTGCTCAGCTAGCAGCACACATGGGTGGTTACCTCGCAGCTGTGGAGAGGCCACGCAGAGAGTGAATTATCATCTTAGAGCCTAATACAATCTGTGAAGTGGACAGCTACTGTGTCATCACATTGCTATTCAGTGAGGTTTGTATTAACTAATAAAACATATACATATAGTGCCTTTTACAGTAGACCACGGGTTTAGTTTGCCAATTATAACATGGTCTCACCTTCAGGGACAGGTAGAATCCCTCGTCAGGGCCGCTGAGCTTCAGTGACCTGTTGAAGGCCTCCTCCCAGGGCATGCCTCTGTCCACACTGATCTACAGGGGCAAAAAGGATCAGAGACTTAAGCATGTGCTGTAAATGAGGGGGAACCAAGCAGCTATGCAACCACACACTGCTGTCCTGAAGGTGAAACAGACTCTTGCATAGAAACCCAAAAGTACTTCTGACATATATATTTAAAAACACACAGACATACATATAAGTGAATAAGACTCATTGTCTACCACAGTCATGCATGTCTCCCTCTATGCTTGCTAAACTGGTCATTGCTGTGCAGCATTCTGCCTGGCTGCCAACTTTGAAATGTCAAATGCAGGTTAGCCTGCAGCCGACAGCTAAAAGCAGAAGATATCAGTAATTATCCTGTTCCCACTTGCCACTAGTGTCTACATAGGCCCCTGAGCCCTGGGCTAAGCCTGTGTGATAACAGCCCTACTGCTGGCAAAGTGACATCAATCGTCATAGTGCAGAGGTAGCTGCTTGAGTTACCTCTCACATGTGGAACACATTTCACAGTTGTACCAGGTGTACTCTCTTTGTATGATGCAGTGCAAACCTTGCCACGAAAATCTTAATGGATTTATAGTCATTGGTATTTGCTATCTGTGAAGATTTCTTAGCTGCCATCACATTCATTTGTCATTGTTTTGTTCTACTGGCTTCCTACAAACCCTACTGGATTTAACTCAAAGAAGAGAGAGCACAACATTAGCATTTTTTATGTATCATGCTTATCCATATAACCTGGTTTGTGAGTGCAATGCCTCAAGATTAGCCTGGGCCTGTAAATGTGCCTGTGCTCACCAGGCTGGCAGTTGCCCTTCTGGTGGTGGCTACATCATCCGACATACATACATGTAGGCAACACAATATTGCTGATCTGTTCTTGGTTTGTGCAACACAATTCTTATTTTGGCTTCTTTAAAACTAGGGCTGGACATTGCAGGGTATCTCCAGATTTGATACAATAATGGTTTTGCCCACAGTAATGAGTCTCACAACACAGGAGAATTAGTGATGTGCATTATGTTTAAAGAAAGCCATCTAACAATATATGTGAAATGAGGTTATGAGGTGCCTACCTTATAGAGAACAACCTGTCCATCCTGAGGGTTTCCAACTGTCAAGAAAGTTTCCTGCTTTTCCTCATAGATCTCATCGTTACCCGGTGCAAGGTCTGGCAGAGACACAAAAGAACAAGAGAAGCAAAAGATTACTCACATTAGAAGATTAGGAACCATCTTTCCTTTTTAATCAATCCCTTAAGGGCCAATGGCAATTCAATTTAACGAACAGAGACTATTGTCAGTGTAATGATCAATACTGTAAGTTACGTTGTTATACAGTGTTAGTCTGTTTTTGAAAAGCCTGTCAATATATTTCAAACAGTTTTTTTACTTTTTCTTTTCGTGGTTGGGGTTATGCATTATTAACATTTTGGATCACAAATAAAATTACATTATTGTAAAACCTAAAACCATGCTGTGTTTTGAGCTCCATACCTAGGATTCCCATGTCATATTTGCCCTCCTTCTTATCCTTCTCGATTAGATAGTCAAAGTTGTCGGTGAAGTACTGGAAGAGATGGTTCTGCTTGTGGACCTCCAGGCCCAAGATGCGATTTAAGAACTTGGTGATGCTGCAGTCTGGGATAAAGACACAGCACAGAACAGAGCAGTTAATGCAGCTGATTTTGTGTTGACAGACGAACAAAGAACACAGCTGAAGTTAAATGTTGAAGTAAGTAGCCTAGGTCGACGTATTTATCTTATGTATACTGGCATACAATATGCCTGCATGCCTCTTGGGTACTCTACCTTTCTCAGTACTGATGCCAAAGCGAGACTCTCGACAAAAGATGCCCACATCCATCATTCCAAGTTTCATTTCTGAAATGAAATAAAGAAAAACATAGTTGTTTTAGCGATCAATCACAGGAAACTCTGCTGGTGAAGTTATCCGTTTATAGAAGCTGACAGTCAACCAAAAGCTCAAACGTACCTCTGAAGAAAGTGGCATCACCCCCAGGGTAGCCTTTGGGAGGTGGCACCTTGTTCTCTATGTGGCCGAGGATTGCTTTGGTGATTTTATCAAGAGCCTTGGTACCATACTGCAAGAAACGAGACATGCAATTGGTATACACAAATTCTCTTCAGCAACTTTGCTAGAACCCTGTATACTGCCAAAAGTGAGAAAAAAACCTTTAAATAGTTTAAGTTAAAAATAATCATGTTTTGACATTAAAAAGTCAGAATTTTATTTTCAGAAGGTAAATTTGCCTACCTTGTTCTCAAAGTTGTACTTGCTCAGGTCTCTGGATTCTGTGGCTCTTCTGTCTCCATGCGTCAATGCACCCTGCAAAGTGGATTAGCAACATTATTATTATTATCATCATCATCATCATCATCATCATCATCATCATCATCATCATCATCATTATTATAAGTACTAGCAGTATTAGGCTTGCAGGCTTCAGACCATCATCACACTAATACAGATGGATTAAATCTCCACTGCAAGCATCACTTTTAATTACCTGGAAATCTACAACTAGAGTCCCTTTCACACAAAAACCTAAAATTATCTACACCAGGGGTCTGCAACCTTTTTAATATGAAGAGCCATTTTAAAACCTTCTTGTTAATCAGTGTGCCATATCAGCATTAAGCCTGCCATCATCTACCGAGCCTGCGTTTCCCCCTTCGCACCGCATTCTATGAAGAAGGCAACCAAACTACCGTAAATAATGCCAAAGGTCATTTGGCACGCGGATTGGAACATTTCCATAATACTCTCTTGCACACTTATTGCTAGTGTGCCATTTGTTGAGCTACCGCATGCCAATGGTGGAACTCATGCCTAAGGTTGCTGACACCGGATCTATACATTACCCGTCAGAGCTGTATCTGAGGATGCAAACGTCCGAATCAGTTGGATCGGACATCAACCGCTCTACCCTGCAAGCTCCTTAGTGCAAGAAATCCCGACAATCCCCGTCGGTAAGGGCCATTGCCGAAATCATCAGACAAATTCAAGGAACGGCAGGAGACTTGGTTGTTTATGACCAAATTATGAACGGCTCAATGAACCACTGTAATCCGCGTCATATCCAGTCTACTGCACGCTCTACCCAGCCCCACCCCTCGTCTAAACCCAACAGAGTATTTCCGGTAAGTGAGAACGCATCTGACACGGACAATTTCCTGTTGTGTGCTACATGTGTGAAAGGGAAACTCCGGACTACGACGGGACCCAATTGCTTGGACATGGTCTGGAATTCATATGTGAAAAGGGCTTAGATCTGATATAACTCTGTTGTGTACTAGTGTATAGTACTACAGTCCAGTTAAAAATCTTGGTAAAAAAACCCCAAAACAAACAGGGATTTAACCTGTGATAGTAGGCTCATATGAATAGGTCAAACACCTTTAGATTGTAGATTCACGGTTACACACACACACACACACCTCTGCCCAGTGTATCAAGAGGAAACAGATAAGGTTAAGGTGTGAAGCGAAACTTTTTCTTCAACTGCCTACTGACATTGTGCCTCAATAGGACATGACCAACATTTAAGAGACAACTACAAGACAAAAGTGCATGCAAAGTGCAAATTTGAGTGCAGGGTTATGTATGATCCCAGCCTGTGTGGTTTTCATCCTTTAAAGATTTCAAATGAACTGCAAGGAAGGTGGAGGAAAATTTAGAAGAAGCAAACAGCAGATCAGTCTTGTAACCAGCTGCTGGCTCTGCCCACGCAGAAAAATGCCTTGAGATACCAAAACAAAGGGATGGCTTAGCCAAATATGATTTCACTGCTGATCTGGAGTCAGCCGGTTGCAAAGGTATTCAGCAGTTGAAGCGATGCTGTGTGTGTGTGTGTATATTCGTATTGTATCGGGTTCATGCAGGCAGGCAGGCAGACAGATGAGAACTATTCTTGATGCAGATTTACCGAAAACGGCTGGCAAACACATGAACGACTTCATGGAACCGCCATCCCATAGCACCCCCCTTGCTGTTTTCCCAAAAGTACTGTCATGCTGTGTCACCATGGAAATAAATGACGACGAATAAATAACGCTAGTGCTGAAATGCATTGATAATTATGGAAAATTAGGGTTATAAATTATCCAGACAAGCTCCTTTGCTTTTTCTGCTTAGTCAGTTTTCCATTATTGAGCTGTAGAAGGGAAAGACCCAGAATTTCTTGAGGTTTGTGGAGAAAAGTCGATTTTTAAGCGAACCAACAATAATAGAGACCCTGTGGAGAGCTTCTAGGCGAGGGAAAACCCCAGGAAACAGGAAGGACAGAGGGTAAAGCCAGGGTGAAAAGGCAAATGGCAGATCAATAAACACAAAACACAGATCCTCTCCATTTACAGTGGAACAATTCTTCTCACACGCCAAAGGACAACAAGATGAAAAGGATCATTTTCCCATGAGGCCGATTTCACTGAGTTAAATGGAAAAATCTAGTAAATGTGGAAGAGTTGTGCAAAATAAGAAGAGCAAATGCAACACCCACACACAAACACAACTACAAGGCTATGATATTTACCAGGCTCTCTAGTCTCTTAGCCACAATGGAGGCAAAACGTCTCTCCCCAGCCAACTCTGAGATGAGGAAGATGTACTCTGGGGCCGTCACCTGATTGGACCGATGGGTGCGACCTGGAAAGACGAAGAAAAGACAGTATTTATACTACTAAAACAGTAAGAGAGATGAGGCCTACAGACTGAGTGCATTTTACAGTGCACATTGTTAATTCCTTACAGCTAAAATTAATAATTTTACAATACAAATCTTAACAACAAGGATGGATGAGCACCCAGTGTCATGATTGTGGTGTTGTTGTCAAACAGAAATCTAGCCAAAGGAAAACACAGACTGAAAATATTGTTGACAAACAAGGTAATCATTTCAAGGTTTGAAATTACACAATAGTAGTATGAGTTGATATACATTTTGTGATATGAAAATAATTTCACACCAACTTATCTTTATGTTACTTTGTGTGTGCAACATCTCTGGTTACAACAGACTTTATTGGCATCAACAGCCAGACAGACACAAACAAGTAACACAGGCTGCATCTACTCACAGAATGGATACATTATTACTAACAGAAAAGTAAGAAGGGGATATTTGTGGTGACATAATAAGACCTGGAACATCAAATGAGATCTGATATCAAGTAAACCTGATAGTCACACTCTGAGAGAAGATCCCCTGTTTGAACAGCCAACAACTTATAACCCCCCCCAAAAAAAAACTTTCCACAAAGTTCTTCTATGGAAGCTAAGGAAAATTCAATAGAATCTCTTATGAGGACATAAATATGACTTTCTATGTGTATTTGTACAATGTGCGTGTGTATATGTGTGAACACTAACCTTTCAAACATAAAGAATTAGGTTAAGAGTGAGTTTCACACTAAGCAGGGCGGCTGCTAATGAAAATAATTACTTTAGTAGTTTGCTAATTATGGCAAACAATTTATCCATCCACTCCTCTGTAATGGTGTATGTGTTGTGAGTTGAAGCACAAAAAAATACATAATGGATGCAGACACTTACTAAATCCTTGCCTATATATACAGTACCAGTCAAACGTTTGGACACACTTCCTCATTCACTTGAATGGGACAGTGTGTCCAAACTTTTGACTTGTACTGTACACTATGTGGAATAACTGAAAGCAACCCCAACCATATACCGTATTACCAGCAGTTTCAGTAAGACAACATATGTCCTTATTTGGTAATCCTTGGCCTAAACATGAGAGTGAGAGATCAAACTAGGTAAGGCTCCTTGGAGTGAGCCTCTCCTGACTTTAAAGGAGGAACTACTCCTCTTTATATTCCTGATACCCTGTGACCCCAAAACTGCTGCATGTTGTTTCAGGCATTCACGCAAAAACAAGAGAGAAAGAGTCCCGCCCATCTTTCTACCTGTGACATCATGAAATGCAGAAGCAACAAACGTGCAACTCATTGATGGAATAACATCCACTGATAAGAAATTACACGATATGATGAGTTGTAAGGAGTCATTTTTTAGACAAACTTTGTTTCAGGTGTATTTGACATTTGTAAAATAATACTGACTTACATGTTCCATGTAACAAACTTTAAATTAGCTTGAGAGACCCAAGACTTCGTCTACAAAAAAGTACCCCGGCACATTTTTTGGTGATGGCGCGGTGGATATGACACATGCCTTTGGTGTGGGAAATCCGGGTTCAATTCCCACTGCGATACATCAACCAATGTGTCCCTGAGCAAGACACTTAACCCCTAGTTGCTCCAGAGGCGTGCGACCTCTGATATATAAAAGCGATATGTAAGTAGCTTTGGATAAAAGTGTCAGCTAAATGACATGTAATGTAATGTCATTTTTTTTTGTGTGTTTTATTCTCAAAGCATTTACTTCCCTTTACTTTTAAAAGACCCATTGTAAGATTACATTTCCTGACTCACCAAATTGCTGAATGGCCCTGTCTGCACTCCAAGGCAGCTCCAAAGTCATGTGGACCCTGCGCTTCTGGTTTTTCACTCGCTTGTCCGCCTGCAGGGAAATCCCAGAGCTGGCCGCCTCTGAGATGATGGCCACCAACTGAAAAAAAGAGGTTTTGGGTATTGGTGGGCATCGTATTGAACATTGTTTATAAAGCAGTACATTTCTTTAAGACACACACTGTTTGCAGCCAAGTCATTAATTTGTAGATGCAAGACATAATATCTATCTATTTGATTGGTGTATCTGACCTTCTCTGCACCCATGAAGCGATCCTTCTCCTTGATGTTGATGTGGTCGATGGTAAGACCCTGCTCAGCACGTGACTCATAACGGACGCTGCCATCAAGACACCGCACCACACGACCCTTACGACCAGTCATCTGCAGAAAGAAATATTCATTACATTGTCAGACATTTTGCCCTAAAAAGACATGAATGTTTATTTGTTGCTCTTATTTGTGAACATTGACTTAGATGGTGAGGAAACACGTGAATCCCACCTGTACCATTTAAGCTCATTAGATACCTGTGGCCAGGGAGTTTCTAGTTCAGTGTTTTAGGCACGTACCTCTGAGACTTTATCTGGTCCTCCAAACTTATCGATGAGCTCGTCCAAGGTATTGAGAGGTAGTTCTTTTCCCAGCATGGCTATTTTATTGAGGAGGCCCTGTTTCATCTCCTCTATCCTGGCTGTGAATAGGAAGCAGATGAGACATTAACCATGTAACCCTGATAGGCAAGTCACAAAAACAACAGGCCATGGAATGCTATTTCACTGTCTAGACATACATCTGTTTAATTGGGACTGGACACACCTACTAAGGCTGACATTGTCTTCCTAATGCACAAACTAAAGAAAGAGACATCACCCTACCTGTCTGGCAGCTAGTGTGGTTAACAAAGATGACATCATCATTGTCTAGCAGGGAGTCTGGTGAGGAGTTGGAGTCTGTGTCCATGCCATCGGAGTCACTACTGCTGTCATCGCTAATGTTGATCACACCGCCGCTGTCCATGGTGTGCTTGGGTACCTTGGGATGGCGACCTCTAGGCTTCCCTGGTTGGAAGCCACGGAATTATATTAGATTAAGAAACACAAACTTTCTGTAGGCCAAGAAATAGGAGCGGATTGCAAGAAAAATTGTGTTTCAATGTGAATCATAGCTGCCAGATGGTATGCAATCAACCAGATGCACACATATATATATATAAATACATACAAACAACACATTGTTAACTGTTAGTTTAGACTGCAAGGCAAATGCCTGACATGTCAGTGGCTACATATAATACGAGTGAAAAACTCTGCGGGTAGTGAACTGTTCTAATACTATTTAGGGTACACATGCATGCATGGTGTTCACTTACGTTTTCTCTTATTCCCTGGTGCCTTCTCTCTCCTCTGTTTCTCTGAAGGGAAATGTTTTGTAACAAGAGACTGGAACACTCCCCTAAAGGAAAGAGGAAGAGAAGTAAAAGAGACAGAAACTTTTATTTTGACAGCAAAGTGATCAGCCTTATTATAGCTGTCAGGTGTTGACAGACATGTCGTGTGTGATCTAATATACCAAACCTTCAGGCATGTCTGCTATGAGAGGTTTAGGGTCAAACAAGTCCTCATCACCTCTACCCTCTCGTTCTTGAGCCGTTTCATAATTAAAACGCTGCTAATAACTGAAGAGATTGTTTGGTTTAATTGAGGATAAATGGTGACAATGCGCCGCTCCCACTACACGCATCATGCGCTGTGCGTAGGGCACCGCGTGCTGAGGGGGCACCAAAAATAGCCTAATGAAAAATCATCATAGTCATAATAATTATAATGCCGATATTATTTCAGTATTGAAATATTAGTCACTTTTTAGGCATGTATATCACAAAACAGGCAGAACAAGAGACATAATTAATTGCTCAAGAAAGTAACGATATGTTAACTTAGGTGCAAGCTAAATTGAGATTTTACTGTTAAACATTATCCATGCATTTTACAAGTAACTGACGCCAGCTAGCTGTTACTTTACTTTAGATATTGAGCAGTAGTTTATGGTTTATTTTGACGTGACGGTGGTCAATTCTTTCTCAGTAACAGTTAGCAGTCAGTGCACAAGGCAGGCTAACAGTTCCTCTTGCTTCAGACCATTTATTGCCGTGTAGCGTGGGATTAATAGTCTTTAGCCAGGCATTTAACAAAGTTTACCTAGCATAGTATCACTTCAGAACGCATATTTTGGCGTTTGCAATGCATAATAAACCCACGACCATCTTTATGATTGTCACTCAGTAGAATTCAGCAGAATGTAGGCTACAGTCTCTCACACAAATTAGGTGAGGTGTCGGATGTGCAGCGGGACAGAAAATGGCTCTTGATAATGTGAAGTCTGAAGAACTCAGACTTTTAGTGTTACTGCTACAGCTAGCTTAGCTACATCTGAATGTGACAGAAGCTACATGACAAAACGAACTGGCGTTTTGATTGCATTTATGTCAGGATGCAAAGGCATGGACGACATCTGCCGGTGAAATAGAAAAACGTTTTGTAGTAGACAAAATGCTCTCGTAACCATATTTAAGTTGTATTCAAGTAAATGGTAAAATAATGTTTAAGATTCAGAAATGTAGTCTTGTGTAAGGTGTATCATTTTTCTTTTATTCCTGTAGATATAAATATAAAATGCCATTATGAATGATATAAAGCAAACATTATTGTTGAATTGTGTGCAATATTGCAACTCATTCTATTATGCTTTTATATTAGATTTATCAAATAGTTGATAAATAAGTAACAAAGGGGGAGAGCTCCTTGGCTGCATGCTTTCAGTTTTAAATGTTTATAATTTCTTTCGGTATAAGATTCTTTGTTTCATCATAAAGGAATTATGCTTAGGGCACCAAAATGGCCAGCAGCGGCACTGAATGGTGAGGACGTTAATGGCATGACCTGAATACTTATCATTTTATAGAATGTATGTGGTGAGGACGTGTTCTCCTCAAGATTGGCAAATCATTAGGCAGTTTAATGAAGCAACAAAATGAAATGGAAGAAACCCACAGACTGCTATGGCTTCCAGCAAACCGACAGAAACCTTTCCATACAGGGTTTAATGTATGAGAAAGGTATGAAGGAGGAAAACGCTAAACTTTCCTGTTTTCCTAAAAAAAAAACCTTGCTGTTGTGAGTGAGCATTTAGCTGTTCAGACAGTGCTGTAACCCAGAGAAGACATTTTGTCATTTTAGTGAATACTCTTTCAAATAAACATATCAACTTAAAAACATACAGTATCAAAACAAACCAATAGAGAAAATTTTCCTTCTTCACTCACTCTGCTGCAGAGACAAATCTGTCGAGATGCCCGTCATTCTCATCCAGGACTTCTCTGGTTCGCGACTCTCCAGTAGACTGCAGCCCAATAACGATGCACTGTGGTGGAGGTGAAACAAATACACATCAACAACCAAACAGGTCTACTGTGTTACCTGAAGTCAGTTATATTGTGTTGTATTATACCATGAGTGTGGAAAAAAACAAAATGCACTCATCTCATCCTGTAACGCCCTGCAGTGCCCTGATATGACATGAACTACTATGACTACTTTTTCTAGTCACTGATCCATTATCTTTATTGTGACTGTTATTGCCACTGTTCATCACACCCCCAACCGGCTCCGTCAGACACCGCCTACCAAGAGCCTGGGTCTGCCGAGGTTTCTTCCTAAAAGGGAGTTTTTCTTCGCCACTGTTGCACTGAATGCTTGCTCTTGGGGGAATTACTAGAATTGTTGGGTCTTTGTAAATTATAGAGCGGGTTAGACCTACTCTATTTGTAAAGTGTCTAGAGATAACTCTAGTTATGATTTGATACTATAAATAAAATTCTATTGATTCTCGGCCTGTGTGAAGTGCTAAATAAAACCTTAATAATGCTTGTAGATTCAACTAATAACATCCAAAACGCTGCTGTTCCTATGCAGACAAAGCAAGGTTTTGGCATAACTATGCTTCAAAACAGCATTAATTTACAAAAAAAAGAAGGTATTCTGTCCTTGCAGCTATCCCCATTTATCTATGCAATATCAGTTCCTGCTTGGATCGTCCTGTGGATTATTTATAGTCCTTTTACAGATTATACATACTATATGACTCAGTGTTTAAGAGTGTGTCGTGCTGACCTTTCCAGCCTGCAGCTCCTTTTGGGCCAGCTCCACCAGGCAGCGGACCTTGGCAGCAATACAGAGGTATTTGAAGAAGCGTTGGTGAGATGACCAGAACTGCCCCCAGAGAGACTTCCTGCTGACCAGGCCCAGCTCATCGGCTGCACGCATGAACACCTGCAACGCCTCCGCCCACTGGACACAGATTCCAGATGTAAATAGTCACTTTAATGTATAGTGTGTGTTTTTTATCTCACACACCTTACCATACGCATACACAAATATAATAGACACAGGCATGATGCTCACCAGTATGGCAGCTTTGTTATAGACCAGTTTGAAGTCATTGTCCAGTGCGATCTCTTCAATGCGGAAAGACACCCCTGAGAAGCTAAGCTGCCTGGCGATGTACATGCCGCTCACTTTCATGTCCATTGCAACAATCTCCATGGCACCAACACCTCTGTTTACAAAGAGCATATCAATTATTCAACCATAACCACAAACTGATTGTAAGGTATTTTCCCACATCTGTGGGGCAATATTAAAAAGTTAAATCGTAATTCTACTGGAAACGAGCACAACCTCCCACTTTCACTATGTTGATCAAAGACGTCATGCAGCACCTAAAACTGAGAAAACTTAGATATACTGTAAATTGCGTGGTTCCGTTGAAACATTTTATAAAACTTGATAACCCTGCATTGATATAGTAGAAGCTAGGCAACACATATCCCCTTGGCTCTTACGTTAACTCTTAGCTATGATAACTACCTGAGGTGGGATGTGTGTGGGACCTGTTGTGTTCGAGTCTGTGTACGTAAATGTGTTTGTAAAACTATTTTTATAATATTTTATAGAATTTGTATGCAATGTTTGCCTTCTAAAATACCAATAAATAGACGTTTAAAAAACAAAAAATAAAAAAGTTAAATTGGAGTGCTGTCCCAGTCTTGCCTTTATAAAAGGTATTTTCCAGTAAGCACAACGATTTGAAGATACGTATCCACATGGTTGAAAGGCTCTCGGAAAACCGAACACTTTTGAGGGAATTCTGCAATTCACCCTACAAACCTCTTCTCGATGGCATGCAGGAAGTCATCAAAGGCTCTGAAGGGTGTGCCCTCACCCCAGATCCCCAGGCGGCTCATATAGATCATGTTCTTTGGCTCAGAGGCACCTAGGGCAGAGGTGGAAAAAAAAAACAATATTCTAAAATCTTTGGTTGTATTGCATTACCTGTACAAGTGTGTGTTTATTATTGTGTCAGCCTACCTGTGGCACTGGCATACACCACTCTGGCCCGGGGCAGCTTGTTTTGCAGGTCAAGCACTGCCTTGCCCATCTTTGTAGATGTGGCGTTCTTGGCTTTGTGGCATTCGTCAAAAATAATCTTTAATGGGGAAAGGTCAAGGGCAAACAACGCAGACATGGAACACTAATTTGTGTTAGAAAACTTTTGGATGTGAGGTTGTTTAAATGGAAGGATACAACTCCGTCAAAGTCTGGCTTGCACCAATCTATGATCTGTTTAATTCTCGTCCGGTGCTGCCCTCCTGCCTGGCTCTCTCCAATCAGCGCAGAGTAAGTTGCAAACAGGACTCCTTCTGAGGTAGCTGTGTCTCCATACTTAATCTACAATAACAAATCAAACATTCGAAAGAGGAGAGTATTTGTGAGATATATGTATTAACATTTACAGAGCCACACCGTCGCCAAATATAGCTTGTCTCCTTTTCTGCATGGATGCGCATATAACTCAAACAGTTGCCAGGAACAACTCGTTCTCTCAGCTTGTCATGCTAATTCCACCTGGACTCACCTTGTTTAAGGCATGCACAGGAATATTCTGAGCATCTATGTCTTTGAGATCCCTCTCTGCATCAAATTTCAGGTCATTGGATATGCTGAACCTGAGGGCAGGAGCAGGAAAGTCAGTAATTTGAACGGCTTCTGCAACAGCTAACTAACTGCATGCAATACGCAATCATATAAATCAATTATTGAAACCAGGGTTCAAAATAAACTTTTTCATCCATGGCTAGGGAATGTTCACATTTTACCAGCCGCTTAATAGATTACCTTTTTTTTTTTTAGAAGCACCCAGCCAATTGCATATTTTACCAGCATTTGGCTGCTAGATTGTGCTCATTTTGAACCCTGATTGAAACCCAATGAAACTGTGGTAGTTCCTTAGGTTTCAAAGTGATTTGTTTTGGCCCCTCTATGAGGTCTACCAGAGTTGTTTATCTCTCTTACCATAGTGATTTCTTCCTTCCCTTAAGGTAGTTCTCCAGGATGATTCCTGCCACGGTGCGTCCCTTTCCGACCCCTGCCCCATCTCCGATCAGGAAGCCTGCCCTCTGGTTGTTCTGAAGGATAACCTCGTGTTGCTGAGGGCGCACAAAGAGCAAATGCATGAACAAAGATGCCTGCATAATCAAACCATTAATCATTCATAGAAACAAAACGAATAAGTGCATTATGTACTGTGCGTGTACCTGGCAGGCGTAGATGATGGCCTCTAGCTGCAGAGCTGACAGTAGGCCACGGTTAATAGTTGCCTCAGGGATAGACAAAGTGTATGTGATGTCAGGAGGAGGGACACTGGATAGCGTGTTGGTCTCCACC
Source organism: Gymnocephalus cernua (assembly GCA_023631565.1). Taxonomy (NCBI): domain Eukaryota; kingdom Metazoa; phylum Chordata; class Actinopteri; order Perciformes; family Percidae; genus Gymnocephalus; species Gymnocephalus cernua. The sequence continues at coordinate 16,344,365 of CM042432.1, forward strand.
ACTATGTCAGGATGAGAAATTCCTATAGTGGCTGAAGAGAGGAAAAAAAACAAAACGGCAATTTAAAGAAGGGAAAGTTTTACAAACATGTTCATTGCAAAATGCACGGGTGTGTTGCCATAGTCAGAAGTAAAATGTAGATGTAATAATAGGTAACTAGATGTTGATATTTAGTCTAGTGACCTACATTTGGAAGGTCTGTACTCAGCATATGTGTCTACATGTCCCAGTTCTTCTGTCTCCTCTTCCTCAGCATCCTCTTCCTCCTCTTGGGCTGACTGGGTTCTCTGAGGCTGGAAACACCAAAAGAGATTTCAATAATGTAATTCACATTAATAATAATAACAGCCACATTTGGGAGTTATGCTTCTTGTTCCAGCTTATGTGAAGACGAGTTAGAAAATACACTGTAGCTGGATAATGTCAAAGGCAGGTGAGTAGTAGTAGTTAGTAAAAGGTTAGCACAGCACATCTAGAGCTCCTTATCTGAGAATGTTAACCAGTGCAACGGTAAAAAAAAAAAATTAAATTACCGGTGCGTAAAACCAGCTGAAGCAGCATGAATAAGAGCTTCGAAACATGTTTGTAACTGTAGACAGAACAGTACTTTACATATTCCGGCAACGTCAGATTAATGTTATCTGAGAAAGTGGAAATGCAAAAGAGTCCCATTTTGACAGACAGATTAATATTACACTGTCTCTTTTCTTTTCATATAGACTATTAAATGAGGCGATGCAGTATATTGTATAAGATCTGTTCTCTATGCAATGTGCATTTGCGGAATGTCCAATACACGCAGCAATGTTTTCATCATCTGTGGTAAAACACATGCCAAAAAAGGAGCAACCATTACAATTTCACTCATCACGTTACTACCTTCATGTACTGCACTGTCAAAATGCGGCCCTCAGTCTTAGATTAGTGGCATGTTATGTTGCTATGTGAAACAATTAAGCCTAATCTTGTGTTGCAAAACACACAGGGCAATAACAGCAGCACATTATACATATAACATACACTGAATATCTGTGTATTACTGACAACTGCCATTAGGTTCATCTAGTTAGAGAGCTTGGTTTCATTTTAACATCAGATTGGAGAGGTTGGTGTGGCTACCTGGAATCCTCCTAAAGGTGGGGTGCTGATAATAGCAGTTATATCATCCAAACTGGCCAAGCCATGAAACCTGCTGGTGCCATTCAGCTGTCAACAAAACATAAAATGAAGAAATACAAAAACAAATGAAAACAGTGGCAATGCATAAGAAAAGAGTAACAGACAAAACATGATAAATCACTGTATGTGTGTGTTGTGCATACATGAATGTGTATGAGAGTGTGTGGGCACTTCATGGATGTCTGATGGAGCAGCACTCAACAAAATGCAATTTGTTGTCTGCCGGTGAAAAGCCAATGACAACAACAACAAAAGGCAGATAAAGCCGTGTGCGTCTCGGCAACATAATGGATGAAATGATGGCAGAATGAAAAGGAAAACATAGAAGGCTTTCAGAAGGCAGGAGAAATAAATGTACTCTGACTCATATCAAAAAGATATCTTTGGACCCATCTAATTCAAAGTAGACTCAACAACAATGCGAGCAGGGATAGAGGATTAACACTCAAGAACCGACCGATTTGGAGACCATGAAATACTACATGTCAGTGAGTTTCTTTAAAGGGACAGTTCAACAAAGACAAAGATGATTATTGTTTATCTCATAGAAAGAGTGATACCTGCATAAAAGCCAAATAAAGACTTATTGGTATTGTAGTAAGTGGCAGTAAATCATTATTTATCTAATGGTTAAAACAAGGTTATTTGAGGATGCAGAGCAGTAGCCTTGGTTGAAACATTCAGTAACTGATCATGACAATTCATTGTTACTTCCAAAAGGAGATAATTGATACAAATTGGCTTAAATCCATTACACAATAAATGGGTGGCTAACGAGGTGAGAATCTCTCGTTAAGCCATGGTACCAAGTGAGTGCCCTGCCCTTCGTACTATCAAATTAAATAATAAAAAAAAAAAACATTTGTTTTCCCGTGTGTAGATTGCAGTTGTAGCGTGGATGGTGTTGGCGTTTTCTGTATTTTCAGAAGAATTAACAGTAACCCAGCTACACCATGACAGTCCCATCTGAGAGTGATAGGCGGCAGAGAGCCAGAACAGCACTAATGTTTTACAGAGCAAGAGGGACAATCTGACCCTTGCTTACTAGTGCTTGGTGTACAGACATGCGTGTGCGCGGATTTAATCAAGTATGTATTACATAATAGTTGTAAGATGAGCTATTTGTGCGGTAATCAGTGTGTGTGTGTGTGTGTGTGTGTGTGTGTGTGTGTGTGTGTGTGTGTGTGTGTGTGTGTGTGTGTGTGTGTGTGTGTGTGTGTGTGTGTGTGTGTGTGTGAGACTGACCTCTAACTGGCTCTGTGCTGGTGCAGTGGTGGTACTAGTGTTGATGTCCCAGAGGGTGGGCACTGTGTTCAGGTTGTCTGGGCTGATGAAGGGCTGGGCATCAGCATACTCCGACAGGGAGTCAGCCGGAGAGGAGAACAGAGAGTTTGTGGAGAGGTCATCAATGCAGGACAGGTCCTGAAGGCAGAGAAAAAGAAGAGGTGTTAAGTTCAACCACTGATGTATGGCAACATTATGGGCAGAGCAGCGAGTCATAGTGATTTTCTACAGCTTGAAAAGAGTTTAGTATTGTGAAAGTGACCTGTAGATTCCTAAATCAAAACCAGTGTATGCTACCACAGCTAGACATAGCCTTTCCAAATACTCCCTTTACCATTAAGCTTCATGGTAAAATAAAGGAGAACTATAAATCCTTATTATATATGCTATTGCAGACACAACACACAGGTTGTGCAGCAGTATATGTGTATAACTAAGAAAGAAAAACGTTATATGGATGGGAGTGAACCACAGACAATAAAGGTGGCCCATTCATTCTGGATTTCAGCCAATACTGCACTATTTTGGGGGGTAACACAAGTAGCCCAAACAAAATCTAATCACACACAGATGTGTGAGAGTGAGCACGTAAAATAGAAAGCGAGGGGCAGGCATAATGAAAGTGCTTGTGTCCGTGTGTGTCATTTCAGCTATGGCTGCCTTCCAGTCGCCCCCCATAGCATGCTATGTTCTTTAACTAGCCTCTCCCGGGCACCCCTGGGCCCCCTGAGACTTATAAACATGGATGTGGGGAGATAGGGATAGATGGATGGTGACCGAGGAGAGAACATGGTAGACAACGACAAGCTGAACAGAGGAGAAACTGTTTTTGGCGATGGGAGTATGAATCTCCATTTTGTTGTATGTGTTTGCCAGAGTGTAGTCTGAAATGTGTGTGACTGTTTTATACTCTGTGGGCCATGTGTAGAAGTTCCCACACCCCCATGTTCCAACTTCCCCGTCCAGAGGACCATGAAGCAGCCTTGAATACTACCAGACTATAATACTACACTGTTTACCCATTTTTAAAGGGATAGTTCCACGTTTTGGGAAACATGCTTATTCACTTAGATGAGATGATGAGATGAGATGATACCACTCTCATTTCTGTGCTGTATAGACATTAGTAGTATATATAATTCTACCACCAGCAGCTGGCTAAGTTTGCTTAGCACAATTGCCAGGCTTTTTTGTAAGCATTAAAGAAACAACAACAAAAAACATTTTAAAAAGTACTGGCAGGCACATTTCGTTACCCTAAAGGTAACAAAATGTGTCTGCCAGTACTTTTTTACTAGAGATCTAGGCTAGCTACTTCCCTGTTTCTAGTGTTTGAGCCAACTTAGCCGTCATATTTAGTATACAGATATGCGAGTTGTATCAATCTTTTCATCCAACTCCCGGCAGGAGTGCAAATACGCCTATTTCACACGTTGAACTTTTCCTTTAAGGCCTGGTTGTCTGTGCTGTAAACATTGTTCATATTTATACAGTGAGTTTACACATCTCTGCAACTGTCCTGCATTTAAACATGATTTTCTTACAGCACCTCCACAGTGAAACATTTTCAGCTAAAAGTGCTGTACAGCACAAGACGTAATGAGTTGGGTTGAAGCACAACTATGTTATTATGACTGAAGAGGACTAACAAGCAAAGGAAAAGTCTAAGCTGTGAGAACCCAAAGTAAAAAATGTCCTGAAACAGAGATGATAAGTTGAGATGCTGCCTCAATCTCAACAATATAAGCTACTACTGATTAATGCTATGAAGCTGTGCTGACATCGGTCATAGCTGCCTGTTAGCCATTACTCACAGTTCAGCTAAAAAGGTTTCACAGGCAGACAAGACAAGACGTAGAGCTCTTAGTGTAACATGACTAAACAGCAGGCAAACAAACACCGGCCCACCCTTTACAGATACACGTGTATATTTTTGCCCTCTGACGTTAGAGAAACAACTCGCTGACCGTAACGTGTGGATGTTTGTGTATTGGAAAGAGCTTTTTCAAGGGGACATACAGCACTCAGCTTATCAGTGTTTGCTAGGAGCTCTATGAGAATGCCTTTCTCTGCAACTCTCACTCTTTCCTTTTCTCCCTCTGTGTGTGTGTATGTGTGTGTGTGTGTGTGTGCGTGCGTGTGCGTGCGTGCGTGTGTGTGTGTGCACGAAAGTGCGTGCATGCATGCGTGTGTCAGACAGCTGAGTGGACCAACCGCCTTTTCTAGGGTGCCAGAGGTGTAGATGTAGAATGTAGAGAGGGTCTCTGTAAAATATCACTACCGCTCCCACATAACCTGTCGCTTTCTACCACGTTTCCTTTCTCGATTTTCTTTGATTATCCTATCAGCTGTGTGTCTTCCTATCCAATCCTAGTCTGTCTCAACGAATGCTCTCCTTCCTCCTTTTTTGGCTCTACTGGATAGATGAGTAAACAGGCTTGGAAAAGGGACATTGTGTCACCAGAGGCATCATTTCACAGAAGCAAAGTTGGGGAAAACACATATGAGCACATAGTCATATGTATTTTACCATGGAAAAATGATTGTCTCTTGCACCAGAGTAAATCACAAACAACTGATAAAAAGGTTAGTAGAATAAAGAGTAGTATAGTTTTGTTACAAACATTGATTTAATAAAATATAATTTAACTAGAAAAACTACTTCATCAGATTTGATATGAAAATACAGCTTCACTTGGGTTATAATTAAAGATATGAGCTGTCACAATAGCTTTGCTTGTAAAAAATAGTTATGAAACCCTTAATGATTCCAATATGCTGCATTACACTGGATTCATTCAAGCTCAAACTGAAACTAGTCCTATATCAATTTATTCTGAAAATATGTGATTTGCATTTGGACTTGCAGGTCTATGTTACATTATGATGTGACTTCTATGTTTTCCACATCATTTAAATTCATGTAAGCATACTGAGCTGATGCAGTGTTGTTATCAAGGAGACCGACAGTCCTGATACAGGGAATCACAGAAAACTGGTGCTGGTGCTAACCAAGACACGGCCGACCTCAGTACCATGCTAATCGAGTTGTTAAGCAGAGCGTAACAGAGGCAGCAGTGTTTGTCCCCCGGCAGGCCTGTACCTAGGGCTAGTTCATCTACTGTTCCTAAGACTGGGCCCTGCCGAGCAGAGATAAGGCTTGAATTCCAACTGCTCTGATGGTAATCTGGCTCCCTCCACAGCACACAGCCACACAACCGTATAACTACTTATCCTGCCTCGCTCCCTCTTGCTCTTTTTCTCTGCTGTGCAATAAAATTAATGTCTTAATGTGTGTGCTTTTTACAAAATTGTTTTCAGGGAATGAAATCTGCTTCAAATCTGGGTTATTTCTGAGAATAGTTAGAAGAAAAAAATCAGTGTATGTGTGTACACATACAGAGAAGAGAAGAACAAGCCCATGTACACGTCATTTGTCCACCCTCCTGTTTGCCTTTTACATTGTTCCCACTTCAATTTCTCCTCTGCTATGAATGCTAAAGCCAGCAGCATATCCTCCTCTTATCCCACCCAGTAAAGTTGAAACCAACAAATACTGGCATCCTTCTGACCAATAGTCTACAAAATGGTTCAATCTAAACAACCTTGTATTCAAATGGACTTAAAGTGAGAAGCTCTGAATAGAAGCTTAACACATATGCATGCACTGGTCTTCACATCGTGTATCCACAGAAGCAGTAACTTGTATTTGAGTGTCTGGATCATGACAGTTGTCTGCCTGGCGAAGATGAACGGAGGGAGGCACACGGCAGCGAAAAACAGCAGCAACAAGCTTCTTGAGTGCAGAGCTGCAGAGTTACTAGATGGCTGTGGATGGAAGTGGTGGATATCATCTCTAATGAGCAGAACTGTAAAAATACACTTCTAAAAACAAACCACGCACAAACACCTTGGCTTCATCATCTGTTATAGTTGAGTAATCTGAAAGAAATAACCCCCTCCTTAAAAAAACAACAACTGTGAATCCATAATAATGAGAGGTAACTGCTACAAAGTACCTTCAGGCTAAAATAATTATTAGCAACAACAAAACAGTGAAAAGGCATTTATCTGAGCTACTCGTGCAGCTTCAACAATGGCTTTTGGAGAAGTAAGTAACAGCCGCTCCTCATATAAGGACTACAATGACACTGGATATGACACCTATGATAAGCTCAGGCCCTGCCATACCATACAAGGAAATCTAACAGCCCTATATTTTTGTTAATTTTATTAAAAAAAAACAATCCATGGACTGTGTACTTCTCTTTGTCTGTAAAGGTTTCTCCTTACTATTAAAGGAAAAACAGTTTCTAATCACAAATCCCATCAATTATAGGTGTGTATCAGGACAAAGACCGCTTGGGTTAAAATGGCTCATCAGATAGGAACCTTTTTTAAGCACATGTCCTTATAAGAATAAGTCTAGAAGAAGCAGCTTGTGTTTCCTAATAAGCTCCGTTATGTTATCATAGCCTCTGAAATCAAATGAAGAATAGTTGTCTACATTTGGATGTGATTCATCTGTACCCTTTTTCCTCTAAAAGTTTGGTGAAACCCTCTGCATTGTAGTTATTGTCACTGCTACCTCCAGTGTTATCCAGGGGAGTAGATGGACACCCACATCCCTCCTGTGAAACACATGGTGTTGCCAGCTGCTACTTCTCACCAGACGTTCCTTTAGCATGTTGTAAATGTCGACAACTGTTGACATGTCAACATGTTGTCGCTGTTGCAACGACAGGGACATGATTGCTTCTTGACTTTCCACGTGTAAAGACCCTTCAATTATTTTGAATGAAAATAAAGGCTGACAATGAACCAACCTTAAACAGAAATGACTTTTTCTGCCTTAGTTTATGTTACTGATATTAGAGGCTAATGTTTTTCCCCTGCTATCAAAAAGCAAGTGTCAGGTAAGAAGTACTGTATATAGTCCTTGGCCACATCCTGTAAACTCAATAACCTGCCTCAGCGCAAGGCCAGGCTAAAGCCCCAGGCAGGCAGGCCATGCCCCGGGCTTTCCCCTCCTACACACTGCCAGCTTTTCCAAAGCCAGGAAACAAGTCACCCTGTCCTCCCACTTACCCCGCACACCCACATGTATAAAAACACACCTCAAATGACCTTAATGTCGCACACATACATTTCTATCTTTTACTTACTGTATTTTCTCCCAGTCTTTTAAACTCCATCCCCCTTGTTTCCCATCCCCTCTCGGTCACCTTTTCTGCTTGCCCTTTAAGCCTCTCACTGTGTGTTTATCCTAGTTTTGTTTTTCCCACAGAATTCTGCAACAGGAAGAGTATCTATTTAACCCAACACTTACTTTTCACTGATATTAATATGCATGTAGCTCAACATCCTTTTGGGAGATTATCACTGGCTATAAATGCTGATAAAACTGCATGCATCTTGTTTGTAATGAAGGTAGTGCAAAATGACGGTGTTACCTGGCATAACCCTGTCAACGAGACAAGCAGTTGCGCTGAAAGCTACGGTCTTACCGGTCAATTTCTGTGGTGTGTCTATGTGGAAAGGGTGGTGGGACGGAGGGTTACCTAAACCACCCATCCCACACTTATCATCAGCTGACTTAAACAATCCTCACCCCAGGCTCTCCCCTCTGGGGTCAGCTGCTGACCTTGTCCATGCATTCAACAGAACCGAAGTGTTTACGCGTGCGTGTGTGCGTGCGTGCACGTGCGTGTCTTTTCAAGTAGTGGGTCTGGGGCATGGAACTAAAAAGCCATCGCTGGTGTCTCTCTTTCTGTCTGGATTATGTTATGCCAAGCTGTCTGCATGGCTTACATCCCTGACATATCTGTTGAGCTGTGACTTTAATAGCACAGCTCTGAGCTTTTCCTTTTCCTTGACCATCTCACAGACTTGAAGCAAACACCGAATTTATGAGAAGAATTGAGAAGACCGGCAGCAGCTAGAGCTCTTCTGAATTCAATATAAAATGGATTTGCTGTGGTGCGCAATAGTTAAGCACACCAAGTGTTTTTATGGACAGTAAAAGCGGTCTTTGTATACCAAAGTGACTCTAGAAGACGTGCAGACATAAATCAGCTTATCCTGTCACAGAGCTTTGATCAAGGAGCCAATTTGTCAAAAAGCCACTGTATTTTTACGAGTACGTGCATGGAAAGTTTTACATCTTGTTTCGGACCCTTTAGTCACAACCTCCAGCCAAAAATACATTCAAACACTTTTGAAAGTCCTTCACAGACAACTAAAAGTCTCAGATCTAGAGAAGTGCTCACTAGTTTCCAATGACATCAAAGAGCTTCACTTAGGACCCCCGCCAAGCCAAAAACGATGTTAAAAGGCCTCTGACGATATTATTTAATCTGTGTGTTTTCCATTGAAATCACAATGCGTTTGTTCCTAGACCCAGGTTGACTCTTCTTGACAGCTGAAATTAAATTTGCAAATGTTATTTTAAATGATGATGGATGGACTGAGAAATAATAAGAGGGATAATCAATTTTCATTGTATTTACATTTATTATAATTATGGGGTCAAAAGAAAATGATTGTATCATCTTCGTCTATCCCACAGACGGTCAAGTCTAGCCTATCCCTGATCAACTATTCAAGGCCAATCAACGCGGCATAGCCAGTCCAGCAAGCTCCTGACAGGAAAGCCTTCATGTCGTGCCAAGTCTGAGTAAAGCAAGCCAGGTACTGCTTGATGCTTACAAGTCTTCTGGAATTTTCCAGTGTTTTCATATGTTCTGGAAAATAAAAGGATGTCACGTCAAGTGTCCCAGCTAGCAGCCAAATGTCGAAACTGGTTCAAAGAACTGTTCTGCCAGTTGTGCATGTAGGAGAGCCTGAAACTTAAAGGTGCACTATGAGTTCCTGCATGACCTCACTTCTGTTGACGTTCCAAGTAAATACAAAACAAAACAGAGCAAGCTCGCCCCTCCCCCCATGTTTCTGTAACTGTCATGACTAACTGTCACTAACCCCCATCCCCTCCCCCAACCATCTTGTCGGTGATTGGCTAGAATGTGGTTCGTTGTATTTTGGTGCACAGCCTGTGCCCCTAGTGTTTGTTTGACGTTTACGACCCCTGTGTTGTCTCCCGAGACCGGGCTTTTTCGCAGTGTATTCAGGGGGCAGGCAGCTAGCGGATCAAGGAGAGATGCCTACGATTTGAGACAAAAATGAAATTGCGCTGAAACCATGCAGGAATTCATAGTGCACCTTTAAGCTGACTAGTAGAAACTAACAAGGCTCTACAATCCTCATGGTAATACCAGCAAATAAATCTTCTTGGCAAATACATAATCTTTCTCCACCAAAGAAGGACAAGCCAAGTTAAACGTTAAGTGAAAAGTAGCAAGTTTAGAAAATAATAAGAGAACAGAGGAAAGAGCCAGAAATAGAGAGAGACGCAGTGACAAATATTTCATCTGCTTAGTATTTGGGGTGTGGCCTTGAGGACTAGTTAAGCACAGAAAGGTGCCATGAGGATGAGATGGCATGCACAGGTGCATGTCTCAGTAGTTTATCCCTGTGTCGAAAACTGGAAAGAAATGATATGAAAATAATATGGTGGAAAAGGATGTGTGATTGTGAAATTAAGAGAACAAAGAACACGAATAATGACTCACACAGCTTCAAATTATGTGTGTGGGTATTTGTGTTTATGTGTGATAACTAAATGCGTGTGTGAGCTTGCGTTCTCAGTGCTGAAAAAAGTGGATGTGAGGGGAGTGTTGACGCAAGATGACGTCTCAGCTACGGAGAAATTTCAACATCACACACACACACACACACACACACACACACACACACACACACACACACACACACACACACACACACACACACACACACACACACACACACACACACACACCACTTGCAACAGGGGCAAACACTGTCATTTGTTACAGTCACATGCAAAATGGCCTAGAAAATAACTGAAAATGGTATTAAAATCTGAGCGAAACAATGTGAACTAGTTGCATACAGTTGAGAAGAAGATTATATTATCTATAGAGGACAAAAACACCTGTGCTAGCTCATGCTCTAATAGGGACCTGTCAGAGACCTCCAATACTGTCAGAGTATCCGTGTGTAAATTGGTATTATACAGTACAGCCTAAACTGAAATTTAAAGTGAAGGTTCTCAGTTTCAAGTCTGAAATTAATTAGTGTTACTATATCCTATTTTTACTTGCCATATGTGGAAGACCAATACTAGAGGTCCACAAGATTTGCAGTTGTATGAAACATCTGAAGTGTGTATTCACAGGTTCTTGTATTACCTCAAATAACCTCTCTCTCTTTTGTCTTGTGTGCGTCATACACTTTCAGGCACCTGCGGTGAGTGACCTACTATCATGCTGTGACAGAGGATGGTGGGCTTGTTGCCAGTAAGTTGCTGAAGTTGGTTGTGCTTACTGGGGAGGGTATTTACTCTCTTACAGCCATGGGCAGAGTAACTGCGACACCAGCCACTTTAACCATTACGACAAGTCGACTAAACTTTCACATCATGACAGTTGCGTGATGGCTGACAGATAAACTTAAAAAGGTTTTTATTCTGATTATTATGTGAACCATCTCAAGTTAAAAAGAACCCTCTAAAAACATTTACAACCAACGTTTACTGCATGTGTTTCACACTTTGGGAATGTGCTTCAAAATCAATTCAATCCGGTAAGAGACACAGTGGCCCAAAACTATTTCCATCACACACACGTCAAAAATACTGTATTAGTGTGACATCCCACCAAGAGGGCAAAAGAGATCAACTACTAAACAACTACGATCGCTGGCCGAAATCAAACTGGGGGCCTTGCGATTACACGGTACACATCTTAACCGTTCAGCTACAGGATGAGAATTCTTGTAGGTGACACAGTTTGAAATGTCAAAGCCTATCTGATTATAGTTTTAAATTCCAAACTCAAGTCAAAAGGGAAATAAGGACAACAATAAGGCCAGCTACACACTGGCTGCGTCGCGGGAGCGCGGCGTTTATGTTGCGCATCTGCTGCGTGGATTTGTCTCTGTCTTTACACACCAGAAACGTGTCTGACGGCGGTGCTGCTGCTGGCCTTGTCTGTACGCATATATGTTTCCCATTGATTTACTGCACTGAAGGAGTAGTGTATTTCAAGTTAAACATAAATATATATAAAGATTTGATTACAGCAAAGATAACGTCGGCAGTATTGACGGCAAAATAGGCTACAGAATATTTCGTTCTGTACTGACGGGTGCAATATTTGAAAATCAATTTATATCTGCATTTATGTCAAAACCTAGAGACATCAAACATCAACATGTCATTTATTAACATGTATTTGTGTCAAAATGACATATAAACATCTTTTCCTATTCTATTTTGCTTGGAAACGCTTCCAACACGCTTGAATGTCGCGTGAAAAATAGGCGTTGGTTCTATTTCTAGCATGCACGCGTTTTCGGCGCGGCTCGAGCTGCACCTGAGACGTGCGTGTCACGCAGGCAGTGTGTAAGCTCTAACCTGTTAACATGGGAGCCAAAATAAAAACGGACACGCCACGCAGCTGACACGCTCGCACGACGCATCCAGTGTGTAGCCGGCCTAAGGCATTAAGCTCTGCTATTATTAAAGGCAACCACTGATGCATAAAAACTAAAATCTTTGTTAACATTTGTTTTTGGTAAAACTGTAATGTGACATCTTCATCCTACTGCAGCAGTTGTCCTATTTCTGAATACTGTCAGACCTGACATATTTAAGGCATCTTGTATCCCGCGAGAATTGAACGTCCAGCAACAATTAGCTTAGCTAGGATATAACCCCGTTATGTTGTCTTTTCACCAGCACCCCCTGGGTTATTCCACTGTTGCAGTTTTAATTGGCACTGATGTGTGATACATTTAACACAATGCTCCCGAAATAGGTTTAATTAATGCTAACAAAGTAAGATATTGGTAAAGACGGCATGCAAGATAAGCAAGGCAGCAACCTTTAATTTGTCTCTGCAGCATAAAAAACTGCATTCCTGGCATTCATGCTATATTTTCCTACTCCCCTGTTATCTTTACCACCCATCATCAGGCCACCCCCCATGCTCTCACCAAGGTTATAATCGTTAACGAAAACGAACGAAATAACGAAAACTAGGTGGGAAAAAACATTGTCGTTAACTGAAATAAAAATAAAAAACAAGGCATTACAAAAAAACGATAACTAACTAAAACTGTAATGTCTGTTTGCAAAACTAACTAAAATAAAATAGAATTATCTAGTAAATGTCCTTAGTTGTCGTCTTTATCAATGTCTTTCACAGAGCAAATAACGTTATATCTTTCAGAGTTGACATTTCCGACCATAGACATAGTTTCTGACTGGGAACCCAGAAATTCCGACATTCCATGTCAAATTGAACACAATATAGTCCGTGCCCCTCGCCTGGCATCACGACGGTACTGAAAGTCAGAACAAAGCGGCAGAGTTCTATTTGATTATGACAGATAATCAGATAATGATTATGACAGATAATCAGATAAAAAGCAAGTGCCTTGCAGTGGAAGGTGGTAAAATATGTGAACAATTTATTGAAGGGAAAAATCCCACGAATTTGAAAGTACATTTGAGTAGCGCGCACAAGGAGGCTAACCTAGCTTACCTTAACAAGGTAAAGGAGAACACAAAGCCCCCTTTCCCTGAAACAGAAGCTAACCCCGATACAGGGCATGGATGTACGGGTAGAGGGCCAGGCAGCATGACGGAGACAACCGCAGGACAGAGAACACTACAGGAGGGCTTTCACCAGCGACCCGATAGCTGCTGGTTAGGAAATACGCAGGAACACCAAAAGCGGGAGGAAGCGTGGGTTAATATGTGTATTGATACTGGGATGTCTACACAACTGTGTGAGTCGATTGGCTTCAAAAAGTTCATGTCTGTCTTCTTTAGTCTGTTGGCTATTTAGGTTTTTTCCTGGAACACGTCACTTACACATTTTGCACTTACTGTGGCATCTTGTGTAGACTCTTTACATATTTATGACCATATGTACATTTTATGTACTGGTGTTATTGTTGAATACATTGTGAATACATATTTCTAACATTGTATGATGTTTTTGTTGAGTTATTTTTACACAATACTTTTTCTGACCTTTTTGAATCTTGCCCTTGAGAAATAACCCATATTACAAAAAAGACTAAAACTAACACTAAAACTAATAAAAACTAAACTAAAACTAAGCGTTTTCAAAAAATAAAAACTAAACTAAACTAAACTAGCAAACCAGCTTTAAAAACTAATTAAAACTAAACTGAGTTTGAAAACAAAAAGTCAAAACAAAATAAAAACTAATGAAAAATGCAAAACTATAATAACTCTCACTCTCAGCTCTCACTCATCCTCCCTATCATTGTTTATTCACTTCCCGTAAGCCTAGGTCATGTTTGAGGTTTAACGCAATACCAGGAAACTGACAACGTGCCCACCAAGAGGCTGCCGTGTTACACCCCTGGCCTTAAAGTATAGATCACAATTTTTTCAATTCATTTCTTTAAGTCTGGTTTAAAGCAATAGTGAGGACATTTGCAGTAAAAAAAAACACTGTAGCTTTGGAAAGAACCCACTGACGGCTGGAGCCTCAAATTAACTTCATATAAACATTAGGAAGGTATCTCTAAATGGCCAGTATGAAGAGAAGGAATGAAACCTTTTTCAATGTTAATATTGGAACCTGGCTATTTTTAAATATAGACTTAAAACAGTTATGAACCTATCCTTAAAGGGTGTAGAACAGACGTTGTGGCATAAGGTGGCAAGTACATACGGATATTGATGCATGGATACTAACTACATATGTTGCAGAGAGAGACAACCCAGTCAGCTTGTCAGGGAGAAACTAACAGAAGAAAATGGGCCCAGGCTACACGATACGGAGCCAAGCCAACTTCAGTCTGTACGTTTTTCATTTAATAAAACCATTGTTGTTTAAAGCATAAACTACTTGAAACCAACAACTGTGGCATTTTTTAGATAAGCCAATCGACTTTATCAGAAATTCAGTGGAAATGGGCTCATCAAGCCTTGCACCAATAAAGACCTTAGACTGACTGATATGAGCTACAATTCCACTAACACTGTAGTCTAATGAATAGCAAATAAAAAAACAATTCAGTTCCATTTACAGCGCAGAACAACAATAGCCATATTTGATAGCATCCAGAAAACAGACAAGAGTGCTATTTAGCCTCACAAGATATCAGGTTCTCGCATTTACTGGAAGACAACAAGGAGTGAGGGAGACAATCATTTGTCATAGTTCCTGGCTGGGAATGAGAATCTCAAAGGCGTACAGTGTGACTGACTGGCCACGCTGGCTTGCCAGCAAAGAAATGGCATTTTTCTCTTTCAATAACCAGCAGCAGGGTTAGTGTTGTATGCAGAAATAAACGAGTAGATTATCGTTTTCTGTAACAGGAATTAAGCCTCATCCTACTAGAAAACAACAGTCAACAGAGATTGCTATTGAAAAATGTTCTTAGTCTAGGATGTGGCCCAGTCTTTGTCGAGGACACCAGCCTTTGTAAGCATTCTAAAACTTTTTTGAAATTGATTTCCACACAGTTTAGCTCAGTAACCTATCATTAACTTTTAAAGTTTAATGTTTAAAAAAATAAATTAAAACAGATCAATTTCAATGTAGGCCAAGCTCTAGAGCGAAAAAACAAGTCACGAAAAATCACAGGCCTGCCATTAATAATCGGATTATAATATGGAAGTATTTTCAAAATTCATTCATGAGTAAGTAAAGACAAAAACACAGCCATAAATGAGTAATACAGTGCTTACAAGTTTTATCTAGAAGTTCCTTGATAAGGACAATAAAACTCGTAACAAAAGCAGCTTTTAGTTAGTCACAATTCCTTATCTAACAGTTTTCAATTACTGACCGTGACATCAAAAATAAAAGAGTTTTCAACAAAATAACAGCAAGTCTTAAACAGCAGATTTGATTTAGCATAATATATAGAAAAAAAGTAGCAAACAGTACCAGTACCTTGGGAAGTGGTCGTCCCAGCTGTGAATACAATTTAGTCCAGAGCTGCATGAGCGACATGGGTCCAAATGCTGCAGTATGGTGTGTGGGGGGGGGGGGGAAATACACACACACATGCACCCCTGTTCACCTTGTATCCCTGAATGCGACAGCCTCTTCCATTTGTTGGTCAAAGTGTTGGTATTGACCTTACAGATGGTGCACTTCAGCCCAACAGTGGACTCTCACTAGCCCGTTCACGGTTCCTCTCTGGTTCAACACACACATCTGCATCTACCGCAGGTACGCTCTGGGCAATGAGCTCACACATACAAACTCTGTTCCACTCACAACAGAGACACGAGCAAGTCTAAAACATGCTTCCTGCTTCGCCGGGGCAGTCAGGTATTTGCATAGAGGGCTTAGTCATAGTGATTGTGGACTAGTTCCTCAGAGCTCAAAAAAGGTGGTTGGAGAGTGAGTGAGAGCGCAGAGGAGGGGAGGGGAGCGGTGGGGAGAAGAGGGAGGGAGGAGGGAGGAGCTTTCAGGAAATGATGCTTTTGTTGGTAAGTGACTAGAGTTACTGGCAGTCAGGCCCATTTTACTGTACATGGTGTAACTCAACCGCATTTGTAGTGTAAACAGTATTGCGCTGTGGACATGGCCGCTCCTCACACCCCGCTGCTTACTGCTATGTTTAATGGGCCTGGGCCACTATTTAATGATTATTATATTTAGAGACAGACTCTCTGCCTGGCTGCCTGTCTTACTTCATACTCTGCTTTTTGTCTTCGTATTGGTCTGCACAGGCTCAATTTCAAGGCTGCTGTTCTGGTAACAATTACTGATTAATATAATGACCCACAGTTTAGAGGTGTAAAAGCTAATAAGAATGAAGCAAACAACTAGTGTAATAATTAGCTGATTGG
The DNA here is from genome assembly GCA_023631565.1 of Gymnocephalus cernua. Lineage (NCBI taxonomy): Eukaryota > Metazoa > Chordata > Actinopteri > Perciformes > Percidae > Gymnocephalus > Gymnocephalus cernua. The sequence goes on from CM042432.1 coordinate 16,360,779, forward strand.
AACAGTATGTTACTTCTGAGAATGCAGGTGCAGTTAGTAGACTTGAATTATCAATATGCCTGTCAAAACATTCCCTATAAATTTATAGTTCTCCCATGGACCAATGCTGAAAACCATTCTAGACAGTTTAAGTAAGGAGGAGGCAGCTGAAGTGGTCAGGAATGTATTAACAGGTCAAGTGCAAGCTGCAAGTTTGCATATTCAAAGGGTCTTTCAGGCGTCAGCCACTGCTTCTGTCTGTGCACAATTACACACAAATACTTCATAATAAATGGTAATTCCGGCTTACTGGAACTAGGGGCAGGATGGTTGAAAAAAGAATATTCTGGGAATCTGGTGGCAAATGGATTCTTTCAACAAATCCAAGATGCTGATCAGACAGTATCATAAGCTTCGTTTTTCCAGTCATAAATTAGGTAATTGTTGTATTTAAAAACAAATAATGTGATGTATCTACTTGATGAATGGAACAGAGGGGTCCATTTGCATACCATGCTTCCAGGAATACTACATGATATCAAGCCAGTATGGTAAGGTACTGTAATGTCAATCTCTGCTGGACTGAAGGGGAGTCAGACTCTCAGAGACTGGGTGGCGCCTGTCCATGGTGTCATCATGGTATGAGTGGGAATCCTCTAAATAGTGTGTGTGTGTGTGCGTGTGCGCGTGTGTGTGTGTGTGTGCGCAATGAATCATTGATGAGCTTCTTTTGAAAACTCAAACGCGCCTTCATTGCATTACAGTCTAAAGAAGGAAGGATCCGTGTCTGACTTCACAGACAACACAAACACTTCGATGCAGTCTCAGTTACATGCACGTATTCACTCCAGCTGTTCTGCAAAATCCTGGTGACGATTGTAATGTGGCTGCTGGAGACCACATATAAGCAAAATTAGTTATCGTTTAGATTTCAGTAATTCTGGTTCTGATACCAGTTTGCATTGATTCCTGGTGCCATTTTTAATTGGATGTGCTAGCATCAGCTTATCCTAGGCTGTCATAATTACAACTGCGTACATAATTTTACATATGGTACCTGCGCCATTCTGCAGAAAATGATTTGTCATGTAAGATACTCTGTTTAATGAAATAATATATTTTGCTGTATCACTAAAGATTTTCTAAGTGCGAGCATATTGTGAACACTATACATGTGCACTGACACAATGCGTAGCTGGCAATGTAAACAAAAAGGTTCAGTAGGTCTAGGCTAGATAGAGGTTGAACCACCCAATGCTAATCCATAATTAAAGTGGACTTCCTCCTTTAAACTAGGTTACTGAAATGACTAAGAGTTATAGCATCTTACAAGGAAGTAACTGAGAATTACCAACTGATTTATATCATGACTGGCTTGCCAAAAGTAATAAATAACTTAAGAAAAACAAGATCTTTTACACCCCCAGGATCTTCCAACTTAAATTCAAGGCTTTTTAATACCATTTCAAATGAAATTCAATGCCAACTTGGTACCCATTCCGACAGAACTATGAGGGGAAAATGTCAAATATGTATACATTTTAAACCCTAGAAAATAATTATGTACAAGTAGGCTACTTGAATTAAATAAAACGTTTTATTTAAATTATCAGTCATATTTAATACAATTTATTGGATTATAATATAATCCAATACAATAATATATATTACACTGCATAATGAGCACTTTTACTTTTGGTACTTTAAGTATATTTTGATAATACTTTTGTACTATTACTTAAGGAAGATGTTGAATGCAGGACTTGTAACTGACAAGTAGTCTGTAACTCTACAACACTTTCTTCTACTTTTACTGCAATACATGATCTGAGTAAGTCTTCCACCTCTCTAAATCACCAACAACAGTCGTGCATGAATACCTGCAGCAGTGTTTAACACTGAAAACACACAGCTCAGTTCAGCGTTTCCTTGCAGCTCTGCTACAGTAGCAGATAACCGTTAAGGCTCAGTTATACTAGCGCTTTCAACAGTGCGTGCGGAAATCGTGACGTCACGGGACTGCCGTGAGTATTTATACTCGCGCGTGGTGGCCGCGGCACTAGTTGCAGTCTTCTCCTGAACAGCGGTGGTGCTAAGGAGCAAAGGCTACCGATGTTTTTCTTTCTAAGGACTAGAAGAAGAAGAAAAAGATAAACAACAGCAGAACAGGCAGCAACAGTGCCGTCAATGCTTCGATTTGATTCAGTGAGCTACTTGGTCAGATCAAGTCTTTCATTCACAAAAAAAGAACTCATCTTAACCAGGTAAGTTTACCAGAGAGACTTGCAGTCAGTCGGCGAGTCCTGGCATCCGGTTTCCCAGGAGCTCGTTCAGGCATTCTGTTTCCGGTTTGTCGGGCGCCGCTGAAAAAAATAGACTGGTGCGCGCCCTGTGCTCGCGCGCTGAAAATCGGACGCGCCGGCCGGAAATTACGTCATTTTGATGTCACGAATGCGCGCGCCACCTCCAAGCGTCAAGCATAAAACGGCCCTTAACGTTACCTGCCGGTCACATCGTCTCTAACAGTCCGGTCACAGTGACGTCCTGCACGGATCAACAGATGTTAGAGTCCGCCGGCTGCTCGCTCTGTTTGTTATAAGATCCACACCGAGCAGAATACTGCGCACAGATCCAATCTTTGCAGATGTTACCGCTCTGTGTTTGGCTAGCTAATAAGCCGTTAGCCTGTTAGCTTGAGCTTTGTCTGAAGGCGCCGAGCGGCCAGCCAGGCTCCGTCACACACCGACACATTCCGCACATCCTCCGCTCAGTTTAACCGCTAACCCCCCCGGTACCGGTCAGAGAGGCGTGTTTACTTTGTGTCTCGGTCCTCCAGTGCGTCCAGCGACGGGCTCCGGTCACTTTTTAATTAGCCTACATTAGTAACAATTAATTTTGTTACGGTATGAACTTAATCCTAGGAAAGGCAAAAAAATATAAGACCTTTCTAACGAAATCCAAGACTTTGTATACCAAATTCAAGGCTTTTAAGGCCTTAATTTGAGATTATCAAATTTAAGAATGCTTTTAAGACCCTGCGGGTACCCTGTTTTATGTCAGTAAAATAAAATCCAGAGACAGAGTATCTTCAGAGTGAAACAAACATTTGTTTTGTTAATAAACTGTAAATAGCTGCTACTTAGAGTTAGGATGGGTTAAAGACTTAAGGCACGTTCAGGGTTTTGGGTATGACATATTTAGCAAATAAAGTGATTCCAATTCCACATAAAGCAAAACTGAAAAGAGCTGTAAAAGCAGACTAAATGCATATCAACTCTTCCTAGAAGTGCACTGTGCAAATGAGTATCTGTGTAATAGTGAGAGAAACCGCAAAGAGAAAGAACAAGAGTATGTAGCAAGAGACAAACACTGTGAATATCCCTAAACGTGCCTTAGAGAACATGTGAGTGTACAGTATATAGAGTGAACAGTATGTATGTTAATTTGTGTGCTTGCAAAGTGCCGTTCCCTCTTTGAGGTCAGCCAGAGTGGTTTGTGAATGATTCTGGTTTTTGTCTTCCAGTAAGTCTCGTTTTCATTCTGATGCTCTGCATAAAAGTTCACATACTTTAGCTCCACAAATGACAACAACATTTAGACAGGTGTGCACATGTCACTGTGGCAACGTTTACAATTCTCCTTCAAACCACAGTGAATTAGTTTAAGATTTCAACTCTTTGTAATGGTATTGGTAGCATTTTATGCAGGCTATAGATCTTACCACCACTGGTGGTGTGTGCACAGTCGGCACAGTTGAAGCTATCAGAGTTCATTTTACTAAAGATACAAGACGCCTCAGCCTGCCTTCAATTCTTTTACAGACTTCGATGAAGTATGAAATATGATATAGCCTCAATTTGGTCAAAGTTTCCTCCGTTTGTCTTAATTCCACTCCAAGCTGAGTGTTTGGATAATGCTTTATTTTAGGGGGTCCTTAGTTTCCCAAGAAAGGATTTTAATGTGTAACTGTTATTTCTGGGGAAGTTTCCTGGGAAGGCAGTTTGGTACTGATATATCAAATGATCGAGCTTTAAGTTTTAGTTATGTTTTTCATAAAGCCATTGTCTAGATCTAGTTAATCTGTAAAATATAAATAAATATCTACAAAATAAATAACATACAAACATCTAGATAAATCTATGTCACTTAAGTTAGTGGACATGGATTATTTACTTAACTATGACATGCATAATTTACTTGCAACTTAATTTATTACTACTACTACTACTACTACTACTACTACTACTACTACTACTACTACTACTACTACTACTACTACTACTACTACTACAGATTTGATGCCTAATAAGGAAAAATATAGTTTTTTTTAGATGAAGTTTTAATTGTGACATATCTGGGACATTTGCAGGGCCAAATCTTATTAAAAATGTCAGATGCTAGCTTTATCCACATCACTGTACAGTAGCCATGTATTCAATTTCAGCTGTCAGCTAGTGATATGTTGTAATTGACTAATAATCAAAGAAGGCTATTAAGTCTCAAATGGGGTCTATTGATTCTAATACAAACAAATATTTGGCTTAATCTAGAGACACATATCCTGTACACATGCTCCAACAGTGTGCTCCCTTACAATATCAGGATATTCCAACAGAGCTCTGGTGAACTGCATAAACAAACACTGCGGGAAGCTGTGCAAAACAAAAAGAGATTTCACTAATGACTCTACAGCTGTCTCTGAAACAAGGAAATGGCTGAAATAAACATGGCAGTCACCTGACAAACTAAAGAATAGCATCAATAACTTCACCCAGTCACACGTGTCTCAACGTCTTCTGTACTATCATGGTTCAGCAGTGCAAAGAAAACAAGAAATCCTGCTTTCTGATTGTAGATAGATAGAGGGGAAAATGGGCATGTCATAATGATGGTGGGAAAGAAAAAGGGGTCTAAGCGTGAGGTGGCGGATTAGTCATGATGACCCCGTGACTTACTTTTTCTCTGCATGCCTCACATGGCAGGGAGTGTCCAAACCAGAAAGAACAGCTGAGAAAGCACAACACAAGCACAAAATGTCTCTCTTCTCTCTCAGGCACCATAACATTCCACGTCTCCACTGCTGGGAGGCCAAACTTGCTGCTCATGAATGCACCAATGATGAAGGAGCTCATTTGAATTTAACCACATAAAAATGGCAACTGTGAAGCCACACGTATCTAAATATGAGATGAATAAATCCAAAATGTATCACATGACCCTACCCCTCAGGATTACTTTGAAGGAAGAAAGCCATAGCCAGACGGACAGATGGAAAACTAGGGAAACCCCACGTGAATCACAAAATCCATGCCAGCACAACAACGCATGTGATGAGGATGATGCATCACTTTCTTGTATTTTAAAGCCTTCATGTGTAGTCTTTGTTCTTGAAATACCCCCCCCCCCCCCCAACAAAAACAAAAACATTAATACAAACAAAAATGTTCATATAACTTCAAGCATTCTTCTATTTCTCCACAGAACCATCATGTAATCCACACACCTGGACACAAACATGAAGTGAAACTTTTTGGAGTTAGGGCTTTTTGTGTTTTTTTGGTGCTTCTCTTTAAACTGTTGTTAACTGTCAACAGTATGTTACCAAAGATCTTTGGAAATTTGATTTCTACTAGGGGGTTAATAAAGTACAAGAACCTGTAAGGATCTAACTTAATTTGGAAAAACCTTGCTGAGCATCAATCTGAATAAACTTTAAAATATAGCCTTAAGCTTTCATCAAACACTCAGGCTGTAAGACTCTGTAGCCTCCAGAGACAAAAAAACCCCTCAATTAACTCCATCACACAGCAATTTAAGAAAAACACATCCCTCAATGCCAAATTGGCTCAGTTATAGTATGTTGTAATTGCTCTAACAAATGGCATTACCTTGTGTATTAGAATTAAGTAAATGTAAAATGTATTACATTTTTTTTTAAACTACAATTTTTCTCATAATTTGTCAGAGAAATCCCTACGCACAAAAAAGCATTGTGCATAGGGATTTTATTTACAGAAAATAAACCCACCCCTGCTCTTGGAACAAGCAATATGTAAGGAGACAGGTGGAGACATCCAATCCAGGTGAACAGCAGTTTAAACTGATACTGTACCAACATTTTGTATTATTCGGTGAAAAGCCTTAAAAACACATAGTCAAGGTAAGAAATCCCTTTTCCCTAGACATTGATGTCACACCTTACATCATCCCTTATTTTTTACTGCTTTGGCCTTATGTTGAACCAAGAAAACCAAAGATAGATATGCCCTCTCTACTGTCAGACAGGCTAATCATAAAGGGGGATACTGGAAGTCTGCTTGGTAACCCATGACTGCCCTTCTTTAAAACTCATCATCATCATCACATTTTTTTAATATGGTTCCATAATGGCACTCATCAGCTCAACCCACATAGGCCTCAGATTAAAAACTCACTGGCCTGTGTCATTACAATTGGCTCCTATTCATATGATTCTAACTACAGTATAAAGAATTGGCTGGACACATAAGTGCACAAAAATATAAAATGTAAATGATGGATAGTAATCATCTGGAACGATGAGGTAAATATATAAAGGGAGTGGAAGCCTGCACATTTACTTGGGTGTCCCAGTCTAACAACCATGTATCATGAAATGAACCTCCTAGTCTTATTAGTTGTATCTGCCTGGGTTGGGGATAATCCCAAAGACACTCAAAATATTTACTTAAAAAGAAGTCTCACAACATATCTCACTTTGTGGACTCATTCCAAGCATGGCTGGAAATTACAAAGAGATTCTGGGTTTACCTAACAGTGATGCAGGGTGTAAGTGTAAAAGAATGTTTAATTACAGCGTCTTATTAATGACATGCCTTGACAAGAATGGGGCAGGTACTGCTGCAGTCGTCTAGACAACACTAGCCTTTAATCAGGCTGCTCTATGGTAAATTAGGCAGAGCTGAATACATATTACATTACATGATGAAAGAAGTGGGTGGGAGGCATGGCCTTTCCTCTGATAAGCAAGTAAGAGAGGGACACAAGGAAAGAGCAAGAGAAAAACTAGAAAACTAATACATCCAACTGTGTTTAAGTTAGTTTTAAGTCATGAGTGTTTTCTTATTGGCTTTTGTAGGCACTACAATTTGTCAGTGTTACTTTAATGCAACTATAAATATGCCAACATGTACACAGATATCAGTGGTTTTCCTTCATAGAGAAAGTTTTGGCGCCACCGAAATAGGTTTTAGTCTGCGCCAAAGGAAAATCACGAGTGCCAAAACGTCTGATTTTCAGCAGCCAGCCTCTCTCTCATCCACAGCTGCTACACATGCGGCTGGCGCTTATTTGACTGGATCTGAACGCTTCGCTGTGAAGCTAGCGCTAATAGGATCTCCCTTTTTCAGAGTCAGGCTGTACCAGAACCGGACCCTCCCGGTGATCATGCTGCCCCGGGGGACTGGCGGCGCAGCGAGGAGCTGCTGCTGACGGGCGCGGAGCTCTCAGCCTTCTGCAGGAGCTCCGACTGCTGTCTGTCTGCACAGCAGACTGCGCAGCCGTTTATCAATATTAAATTGAGACCGTTTCATAACCTGTGAAAACGTCTCGTAGTCGCGTTAATTAGTAATCCAACTCTGTGTTTTGGTACAGTTGGTTTTAACACCTGAGGCGAGCCATGCGGTACGGTATATTTTGAATTGTTAACTGCCACCAGAATTTTGTGTTTTCCTTGACATAAATTACCATGAATGTGTGCCTGAAAATGTATCACAATGCAGGAAATGAAGTCTTTGATGCTCAAAATTTCATATATGTCCCCCTAAAATGCCTATTCTTAGCCAGGAAAAACCCTGGATATTGAAACAAACCTGAGGGAAGTCTCCATTCCTAGGGAGGTTGAGGCCAAAGTCCACGTCAGGGAATCCCGAGTACATGTCCATGGGCATATCCGGAGTGGTGGTGGTAGTGCTGCTGTTCAAGTGGTATTGCCTGGAGGACAAAAAAAAAAGGTTTAGTTTGTTTAACACATACTTCTTCAAGTAAAACCAACACATGCCGTTTCCTTCACCCTCATACAATTACACAAATGTACACTTATAATAATATGACATATTTTAATAATGGCGATACAAAAGGCGCCTCATGTGATCAAGTGTCACAGTCAGAACAGAGAATCTTTTTCTGAAGATGGTACTGTAACACTTAAGTACAATGATCTAACACTATACTGCTGCATTACATCATGTTTTCAGCAATTCCAACACATCACACAAACACTTTCAGTTTTGTTTCTTGACAACGATCTGAACATTTAATTATGGAGAGGACTCATGCCAGCGGAGTGAAGCAATACGGTCTAGCATCTTTCTAAATCAAAGTATCTAAGAGGAATCTAGGTGTTCAAAGCCAACAAACGGCAACTGTCAAGAGGGATATAATAGAAACACATATATCAAGTCAGACAAGTCAAGTCAGAAAGAGGTTTAAATAATGTGAGAGAGAGGGCAAGAGTGTGACTTCTACACAGTCAAAGAGTCAAAGAATGGAGAACAAGAACAGCCCTTACCCACTTTGACAATCCAAGGTCCAACTATCTTTAATACCAACAATTCTCCCTGAGCCTAATGTTCATATCAGAGACAGGTCCACAGACCTTGTATTCCAGGTTCTTGCTTAGTGCAAGTCATTACAAAGTAAGTAAGTTTTGCTGACAGTGGTGGACATATATATTCAAAACGAAAGCAAAACGAGACCTAGGTGGACCTGTAACCTCCCACGTTCCTCTCATCCAATCAGGCTCAGAGGGATTGAGCTTGGCCAAAGCTATTCACCGGATTTGGCTCTGGGTTCTTAACCAGACCAGGAAGATGAAAAAGCAGCATGTAGCCAGTGTATGGAATCTGGTCTATGACAACAAGGTTCCTGCGTTTCTTTGTTGAATTTTCAAACATGCGGCAAAATATTATTAAAATAATTTAAAAAATATTTAACAGTGTCCATGTTCAAATGTTCTATTTTTGGTGAGTTCAAAAATCCAGCATGGTCTTTTAGATAACCATAAATAACACTGGGTTGTGATGTAAACATTTTTTTATGTGGGTTTTTACTCCTAAAAAGAAATGGTGATCACAAATGCACACACCTTTTGGGATGTTTGCTATGGGTTTGTTTTCTGTAATCACACAAATAGGAAGTTAAATGTGACAATGAAGTTGGGGGCTATTGCAATCATGAGGGGGTAAACATTAATTAGAAAAAACAATGATGAGATCATACAGGTAAAGAATCGTTTAGTTCTCAGAAAGATCACAGTGATATCAATGGTAACAATCATCCACATTGGAAATCCCCTTCCTAGCCCTTCAGCCAGCAGTGATATGACAGTGATATTACAGCAGAAGTCTTGCCAGGCTGGGATTAGCTGCTTGCCAACAACACAAAGCTGGTTCAGGGCTCTCAGCCAAAGGAGCTGATTGACTTACAGTTTGCCTTCCCATACTACACTATAGCTATCTTGTCCTTCAAGTAAGAAGCAGGACTATGCCAATTTTCTGCAATTTAAACAGAATTCCACAGTTGTCATCACAATGATACCCGATAATAACCAACGTCTAAGATTCCTTGGAAGAACTCTTCCTTACAGCCAACCCTATCAATGCTATCAATAGTGTGCAATAAGTGAACTTTGACTGGGAAACACAGTCTGGCTGCAGGCAGTATCAACAGTGAACAATGGAGAGAAGGCAGACAGCAGGTCAAACCACACTTTTGGAGTAAGGATATCAAAAAATATCACCTTCATTTCACGGCCTCGTTGCATCAAAAAGATGGTGAAAGATAGACACTGATGTTTTTTTCTGCAAATATGTGATGTCTAATGTTCAGTATCAAGTAATATAATAAAGACCTATTTCACAGAACAATGATAACTTTAAATACTAACAGCACACAATCTGAGCCTTCATGATTGAATACTTAAGAGTCGGTCATAGACAATCAGAAACAAAGATATAAAAAATAGAAGCAGATTTGTGGTCTGTTTCTCATTCTTCAGCTGTAAACAAACACCCAGACTCAGCTGTGTGGGACAGACCTAACCATCTTTACTTACCACAACTGTTACTGTTGTTTGCTAAACAGATTCAAAACAGTGGGCCTTATTTTCCCTCTTTAAATTGTTTAGAAAAATAAGAGACCAGGAAAACCAAACATATTTTAGGTAGTTCATTAACATACCAGTGTAGAGCTTTTACTGCATTACACCATAATTTCGTTTTTTGCACGTACAATGCGGCCTGTAAGTAGTGGACAGTGACATATGACATACGAGGATAAACTGTTGTCCAGACCAGGGGTCTATTTCACAAAAGCAGGATTTATAAATCCAGGATAACCGATAAAGCGAGGCGTGACCTTGTCTAATCTGTGCAGCCTGACTGTGTGCGTTTCACGAAGGCCAAGCCAGGCTGAGGAGGTGCGACCAGGTTGGCCAGGCTGAAGTAATTTGGATAGATGCGTGTGCAGGACTTTCCTTAACAGACCGCAAGGTCGATCACAGATTCACTGATGCTAAAATGGAGAATACGCATTGTGCATACTTTACACAGGGTGAGCTGCAGCTTCTTATGGAAGTATGATGAAGTGGAACACGATGTAATACAATAAGGGCTGAAATGATTTCTCCAGTAACTCGAATAATTCTATTACTAAAAAACCTTGATGCACATCCGATTACTCGATTAATCAATGGAATAATCGATTACTAAAATAATCAATAGCTGCAGCCCTAAATAAAACAGTGAGAGAAAGCGTGGCAGACAACCGCGGACCAACTGAATGTGTAAGTAGCCTAAAAATACACATTTACTGACCACTGCTTTTAACTGTATGGGCTTAAACATAATTTTCCTGAGTAACATATTAACTTACACTGCTCGCTTTTAATGTAATGTATACAACTGTTTGTTTGTGCAAATGACAAGTAACTCCTTGAATGGTTTTGGTTAAGAGCAGCAGTCCGTAAATGTATATTTTTAGACTATCATTCAGGCGCTCCGCTATTATCTGCCACACTTTCCCACCATATATTATATGTTTTGCTTCCTCGTATATGGACATAGAAAAGAGACACTGAAGAAATTAGACTCTGAAATCTAGAAACTATGAAGATAATTAAGTGATAAATTCAATGCACACAGTAAACATGACTGTAACATGGCAGTGTATTAATCAGTTATTTCACCCTGCCAAATATAAGGTTGAAATCATTGAGGTGTCCTCTCCCTGTTGTTTCATGGATGTACAGTAGCATACACTATATAGTGACTGGTCCAGTGAACTAGGACTTTAATTTGGGAGGATTGTACGAAGGAGGATCGGTACAATTATGATAATTGTACAATCCTCCCAAATCTAGTCTTAAACTTCTAACAACAATATGAACGGCTTTTTTTATAAACGCAATGTAAGCGCACCAATAACTGTCACATGGACACTTAAAATAACATTACTTAATTGAACAGCAATATGTACCTATGTTATTTTAATGCAGGCTAATAATACTAATAATACTAATAATACTACTAATAATAATAATGTAAAACCACAACAGAAAAGGCACCAGGATTAATAGATCCTGGCTGTTAGCCTGGTTGGGAGTAGGCTAACTGCACAGAATAAATCTCCATGGTAATTTAGGTTCCTCTGCTTTTGTGAAACGAGTCAAGGCTAAATAATGCCAGGATAACTGGGAAATCCTGGCAAACTAGGTCTGATGTTTACATAGGCAGGGAGGTTTCTGTGGTCCACAAAATTTAAGCAGCAGATCTACCGCACGTGAGTGTGGCTCGACAGAGCACATCATCAATTAAACCTCCAAATGGAAGTCCAAGAGGATGTCGACCTGTTCTGATCATGCGGGCGGGGGACCGTGGAAGACGCTGTTATCCTAGACCAAGAATACAGTGTGCCGTTTGAGGATTGTACACGCTATACTGTGTCCCTCCTCCCACTGTGGCAGGAACATGCCAGTTCACCAGTATAGAGCGGCGCTCATCGCTATGCGCCAGCACTAACATAGAGCCCTATGTCAACAAAAACTAGGGATGCACTGATCCGATACTGATGAATATTGGGATAGCCTACTATGTGCAATGAGGGAGTGCCCTACATATTCCACTTTTCAGACTCATCTCAAACACTGGATTAAAGCTGCAGTGGGTGGAATGCAAAAAAACCACCGGTTTCAGTACATTCATATCCATGTATTTATTTGTTACATTTTGTTTTACAAAGTTAAGAAAGCAATGTTTAAGTCAAGCCTGATGTTGCCTTACACATAAAAGAATAATCTCACTTCCACACAGCGAGGCATACAACCTATTAATAAAACACTTTTATCGGATCGGTATTCGGTATCGGCCAATACCCAAAGTCCAGGTATCGGTATCAGGACCGAAAAAGTTGGATCGATGCATCCTAACAAAAACCGAACATTGTTTTTTATAAAACAGAATACTACCTTTTTAGAGGGCTAGTGTCCTGGACTGCATTATGTTGTACAGGAGTTGCTGTTATGACATCTATGCTCTGTAAACTCCAGTTTTGTGGCCTAGAACAATTCCTGCTAACTCTACAGAGTCAGAGTCCCAGTGACATTTGTATCACTACTCATAAGAATAGTTTCTGCTGTGCAGCGGTGAGTGAGCACCAAGGTTATTATAGTTTTGCATTTTTCATTAGTTTTTATTTTTTCCGTTTTGACTTTTTGTTTTCAAATTCAGTTTAGTTTTACAATTAGTTTTTAAAGTGTGTTTGCTAGTTTAGTTAAGTTTTTGAAAATGCTTAGATTTAGTTTAGTTTTTTATTAATTTTAGTCTTTGTAATATGGGTTATTTCTCAGGGGCAAGATTCAAAAAGGTCAGAAAAAGTATTGTGTAATAATAACTCTACAAAAACATCATACAATTTTAGAAATATGTATTCACAATGTATTCACCAATGACACCAGTAGGCTACATAAAATGTGCATATGATGAGCATAAATATGTAAACAGTCTACACAAGACTTCCACTGCAAGACACTTGCTTTTATCTGACACAGTGATGATCAAATAGGACTCTGCCGCTTTCTTTCGACTTTCTGTACCGCCATGACGCCAGGTGAGGGCCACGGACTATATTGTATTCAATTTTACATGGAATGTCGGAATTTCTGGGTTCCCAGTCACAAACATTGTATGTCTCTGGCATAGACTGAATAAAACAGTTCTATGGTTGGAAATGTCAACTCGGAAAGATATAACGTCATTTGCTCGATAATTTTATTTTAATTGTAGTTAGTTTTGCAAACAGACATTACAGTTTTAATTAGTTATCGTTTTTTTGTAATGCCTCGTTTTTGTTTTTATTTCAGTTAACGACAATGTTTTTTCCCACCTAGTTTTCGTTATTTTGTTCGTTTTCGTTAACGATTATAACCTTGGTGAGCACGTCAGTGAGTGCATCAATGAGTGCAAACAGAGCACCGGCCCATTCACATTTTTTCCTCACTGGTGCCATGTGGTCAAGACTCCTCTGCTTATTCTCAATGGCCATGGGGAAAGTCAACTAAATAATTAAAGTTCAATTACATCATGACTGTATAGTGCAAGTCAGTCGTACTAAGCAGCAGCCTGTAGACCATGGAAGAAAAGAGGAGCAAATGCAGAGTCAAGTGAAAAAGAGCCTGGCTGAATATCAGAAATACTGAACTGAGTGAAGGAAACGTGACTAGGAAGCGATGCAAAAGCTGGAGCTTTAAAACCTCGGCCCTGTTTACTTGGTCAAACAGAGCAGAACCGAAAAAAACTTTTCAAGTGCTGCAGCAAAACTGGTTACAAAGAGTTACCTCCTGATTACAGTCCTGGTCCTTCGTTTAAAGAACATGTCTGGTTCCTCTGAGACAAAAGACTTACTGGCAGAGAATAATGCTGAATTAAAACCTCTTCAAACCACAGGATGTTTCTCTTGCTAGGTCAGGGCCTTTACAACACAATAATGAAGTCACAAGATGATATTCAATCACACCAATCTTGTTCTAAACCACAGACACAAAATATGTGTACATTGTAAGAGAGTGATGTCAGAAAATTCTTCTGAGTGAACCTGAAACAACAGACCGTGCTCTCACGTCATCTGCTGCACAGACAGCAATAACAATACTGAACACTTCTGAGTTGAGTGTTCAGTATGACACAGGTAATTCTAAGTCATTTTAGTTTTGACTCAAATAGCATGAAAGCGTGTCTTCAAATTCGTAATCACAAAACAGATATACACACCCACATAAATCTCAAATTCAATTTACACCTTCCCTATTCCTAACCACATTAGTGAAAATAACATGTTGATGTTAACAGTTTTTAAGTTAAGACACTGATAGTTATCACGGTAGGCCTTTCTGATAACTGTGATACATAGTTCACAGTTACTACGCAGCCAAAATGCAGACACACTTTCATACAGAAAACATGACTTAACATGAGATTGCTATTACAGTTAATACCTGTTTTTTGCTGTTAGCAGTCACTGCTAAGCACTAAAAGTACATGACAGCAGTTTCGGTTTAGTCTCTCTCTTTTTCCTACATACTAGTGTCCTCTGTGTCTTGTATTCTCTCTGGTCTTGGAGAAGTTATTATTATAAATGAAATCCATCTCTAACAGAAACACCCATTTACAAAAGCCGAGCAAAAGTCAGACAAGCACCTAAGCACGTTGAACCAAAGCTCTGTCAGAAAATGCATGTTGACCAATTCAGATAGGTAGATGGCTCAGCTGCATCTTTTAACTACATTGATAGTGTACTGGGCTGTGATCGTTGTCAAAAGGTATTCTAAGTGCACAGCAATCCTTTGGTTCAGCGGATGTAATGTAAACAGACAAGGACTGCAGACGCCTCTGCTCTGTTGACGTACAACATACGCAGCAGTCAAGATGTTGCACAGCCTTTGAATTACACATTCTCACACACACACACACACACACACACACACACACACACACACACACACACACACACACACACACACACACACACACACACACACACACACACACACACACACACACACACACACACACACACACACACACACACACACACACACACACACACACACACACACACACACACCTCATGTGGGAGCAAAGAGACAAACATCTCTCATTTAGCAGTGAGGTCATTAAAACAGAGCAGAGAATGCAAGATGTTGAGATTAACCCCCTAGTAAGGCCAGGCCAGCCGCTACAGGAAATGAAGGAGGTCTGATAAAGGAGACCATCCCCAATGACGTGAGTGTGTGGTGTCGTGTCAGGTTGAAAGCGAGATATTGGCCTGATTGTGTTAGGTCAAGTGTCAGAAATGCAATAACGGGATCCAATAATATGTAATAATTAATAGTCAATCGACATAAGTAGTGTCTGAAAAGCTTTAGGCCCTGTTCAAACACTTTAAAACTTAGCCTCAATTTTACTGTGAAGCAGCATCCCTCACATCCCAGTTCAAGCACTTATACACAGTTATAATTCTATTTGAACATTTCTGAATATAAATATAAACCTAGTGCCTTTTATATCTAAGTATTACTCCTATAGAAAAAGACTTACTTTCACAGAATACACAACTCTGAATGTATAGTATCTGTCCTGTATAATATTAACATAGTGAATTACTTAATTTGAATACATTTTATCTTTGCAACTTAGTCCGAGTGTCCTAAGAAGGTCTAAATACAGGCTGTGTGTGTTTGTTTGCCATGTGGATGTGGCAGTCTCATGCAACAATGCATCAAATTTACACACAATTAACTAAATATGCATGACACCTTCAACACAAACATCCCACTCATAATAACTATTATAATAATAACTAACATATAACTGTGTATCCAGGGCTTATGAGGCATTTTGTTAGCTCATGTGTGGAAACTTAGTTATCACCCAATATCAACAGTTTGCAGCCCTCAATCTAAAAGCCAATGCCTTCTGTGAGTACTGGAAATTTCTTATGGAAAGTTCTCAGGCACCATGTATGAACTAGTGTCAAAAATGTACTTCAAACTTACTGTTCACTTCAGTGGTCATGTTTTCAGCTGATATCCTGTCATTCTCAGCTTACGATTATGCATGGTATTGTCAAAAGTGTTTGTCAGGTTGCATTTACTTACTGGTTTCCAGATTGCATAGGGCAGTGTATGCTGTATCCAGCCTGCTGAGAGTAGGGTCCCCAGGAACCAGAGGAGGCATATATTGAACTCTAAAACAGAACAAAATGAAAATCTGTCATGTTAACAAAAAAAAACACAGAAATATAACACTGAGCATCTTAAGTGCAGTAGTGCTTCTTCTTTTTTTTAACATAATGTTAAAAAATAGCAGGTTTTATGAGTTTATCCCTGTAGTGATAAATGTTTTGGCAAGACAAACAGCAAGCTGTATCACATTTTATTTGTTATGTTTACAATTCAGTGCAAGAGAATACTATCATCACCAGTGCATATTGCCATGCCCAACAGTGAGAAAAAAAAAAAGTACTGGAGGTTCATATTCATTAACATCAAATGAAATCTTCGCTCCACAAGGTCTTTGGAACTACAAACCACGTGTTGCTGATGGCAGAGTACGATGACTTAATTTTATTTCAGTGTAGCCTTTAAACAGTTCAGCCATATTTTCAGTGCTTATCCCTAATGATATCTAGACAGGCAGATAGTTTCAGTTTTATGAACTGAGGTTTTGGGAAATTCTTTTGAATTCCTGTCGCTACTCCATAGTGGAGGTGAATGGAATTTTATTTTATTTGCTTATTTGTCTTCTACATGGGAACTACAACAAAGCAATGCTAAGCTAAGCAGTTGTGACTGGCAATGCATACCACAAGTAGGATCACTTCCTTTCCCACACATTTGTAGATGACTACTACTGGCATTGTTTCAACCTCTATGTTTAGGTAGAGCTGAAGTGTTTTTACCCATGACACTGGATATAAGATAGCGAGGAAAGTGAAAAGAAAAGGGCCAATACGTTCAAACTTTGTCAGTATGTCATTCAATACTGTTTTATCCAACACTCCAATGTAAGAATGCATTGTTCTGAACTTACAAACTTACACAACATGCAATTAATACATTTGAGCAGTCTTTTGGGATTTATCCCTAGCACTATTTAGCAAACAAAATGCTACATATATCCTATAAGAGCAAGAGGTGAACTTTAAAATGTATCTGACTTTCGTAAATAGTGAGCTAACATAAAAGTGAGTAAAACATTTGATGTGCATTTGCAGGGTTTTCCCTACAATCGTAAAGCTTAGGTGCAGCACCCGAGCCGCCTTGGGCTCCACCTAAGCCAAATAAATGTGAATTCAATGTGAGAATCAAAACTAACTAAAAAACTTTTCTCACATCAAATGGTTGTAGTTGGTCCCCAGCGGACTAGACAAGTTTTGTCTTTAAGCATTTTGAGTGTTATTTATTTATTTATTTATTATCTGCTCTAGCTTTTCCAACGTTTTAGACACAGGTATAGTAATAATGTTGGCCCAAAATTATGTCAAATTTCATTTCTTTTTCTTGAAAAAATTTAATTTTCTTGAGGGAGGACCCCTAAACCCCCCGCCAAATACGTGAACCTAAGTCTTCCACAAAACGAGGGAAAACACAGATTTGTCTACACAATACAGGCACGTGGACATGACAAGAAAAAAAACAACCCATGTAAATTAACTGAAAATGCAGACAGTGTCTAAATAAATGCAAATAAAATCCCATAGCATACCTCCATGTTAGAGGTGGCCACAGAGAACAAGCTGCTGTCCAGCTGAGGGCCTTCTGGATGCAGGTAGTTCTCCCCGTCCATGGCCAGCGCTGAGGGCAGGGTGGGCATCAGACCAGAGCTTCACACATGACCACCAGCTGACTCTATGCACCCCCCGACCGCCGCACACGCGTTGGCTGTGTCTGAGATAGTACTTCTAACAAGGGCAACCGCTTTCCATGACCTGAGGAAGACAGCAGGTATGGAGGGATGTAGAGGAGAGGAAAAGAAGGGCAACGATACATTAGAAGAGTTGCAGGGAATTGGTTCTAGCAGACATAGTGATACCACATCAACATTTTGGATGTGTAAAGAGTCACTGAGGTCTAGCATTTGCCTACTTCAATGGCCATATGCTTTTACACATGCTGTTGTGGAAAATCTGTAAGAAATAGTACAAAGGCAAGAGTACCAATAAATAAAGTGTGGCTAATCTGCAATGCCCTCCATTAAACAACACACAATGAAAGAGCTGTAACATTGGCTGACAATGGACAGGAGATACAAGTACTTTATGTAAACAGATTATGTAAATTTTTATAAAATGTTGTATAATGCTTTCAATTTAACAAACAGTAAACATAGTAAACTAAAAGAGGCCTTAAAAAGCAATACGTCTGCCCTTAAACTATAAACAGGTTCATTTCACAAGAAATCAGTAAAATCAGTAACTTTTATAACATGAAGCAGATTATAGACAAATAATTGGTCTTCCATCTCAAGAATGATTCTAGTTGTCTTTGTCACCACACAAACTGAACTCAAATTGTATTCATAATGTAGTGAGCATATTTATTGATATTAGCTGGTTGTGATCTAACATCACTGAGGGTTCAACATTCATCAGAGGACCAATTCAAATCCCGACGGGAGGTCCACAACAAAGCAAGCAGGCTGGGAGGCAGAGGAACAGGCCTATTCTAAGGTATAGCAACTGATTATGAACGTAGTGATATTTGACATGAATATTATGACTTACATGACTTATTTGTTGTTGGTGCAGATCGTTTGATTTTGTGTTATATATTTTGAATGCCTATACTAAATGTTAGACACAATTATTAATTTGTGTAAAGTAAAGTGTAAGCAGGCACTAGATATTAGTCTACATAGTACTAGCTCTCTCCGTGTGTGTGTGTGTGTGTGTGTGTGTGTGTGTGTGTGTGTGTGTGTGTGTGTGTGTGTGTGTGTGTGTGTGTGTGTGTGTGTGTGTGTTTAACAGCTGAAGCTGATCGTGCCCGATATAATGACAGGTTAGACTAGCTAGACCAGTCTGGACACAGGCAGAAGGATCACTGCAATGCCATCAAGGCTCCAGTCTTATGCAGGCACGCACACACGGGGCTTGTACTTCTGCTGCACTAACACTAAGGTTTTATGACAGTACAACATGGAATAATGTGTATGAAGTCAGCTTCACACTGTCACGATGTGCTTACAACAGATTTGTTTCTGTGAGGTACATGGGAACACAAATGGTAAAATACTGATTCGAAATGCATTATGTGGGCAAATGTATATCTATTTTACATTTAGGCTGAAGATTTACAAATATCTCGCCATTTGGACTGCTGCTGAATCAATCCTATCTCTCAGCACTCCACAATGCATGTCTGTGTAACGTCAGTAACACTCCCTTGCCTCAAACTAATCAAACAGTTACCTTCCTTCCCCTCTCCCTTCCTTCAGTTTGCACCCAATCTGGAACACAGGCCAGACGTGTTCACTGGGGACAAAGCTGAGGTAATAAATCCTAATAGAGTTCATGAGAGTCTAAATAAGAAGGCCTTTGTGTGCATGTGAGAGAGACAGAGACCTGACCCCAACATATTCAGTACTCGCATAGCCAATACACACAAAGGGAGGCCATTTTACACTCAAGCTGCCAGTGTGATACTGTCTGGATAAGGGTGATGCAAATGCAAAGACCAAAGCAAAGAACCAACTAGTATACTTTCTAGATAAGTGGTCTTAAGCAAAAGTATATCTATTACGGACAGCTTCCAGCCCCGAAGAACCAGATAAAAGCAGGCACAGAAAAGCAAAGCAGCTCGGGGCAGTCAGGGAGTGTGTGTATCGAGAGCCTTGTGAGGCCCCTTTGTGTGTTGCAGAATTGTACTCAATGCAAAACACGAAGGAGGCTGATGCATCAAAGGTTCCTAAGCGTCTTGCCAGTTCATTTGGGTCGCAAGTCTTCATACATTACTATACCCCCTTTCAGTCAACATGCAGGCCACACACACAGGTTAATTGCACATTTGTACTCAATCTGAATGGGTCAATGTGCAGTATCTGAGCTGGGTTGACAACCCTCCTTCAATCATGATTTACTTGGGTGTAACACTGTACATTTATGTAATGGACTTCCCAACTACCATAAAAAAAGAGCATAGAGAGGAGAGAGAGACTGCATGTAAGTGGGTGAGCAAGAGAGAAAGTCTGAATGCACTTTCAGTAGAGTAAAGCTCATTTCAGCAATATACTGCTGTATGTGAAAGCCAGAATACATAATTGCCTCGTAATACAGTAGTGGTAGGAGTAGAAGTAGTAGTAATAATAACAGAAGTATAGGCTAGTAGTAGTAGTATACATTCTTCAGCCGACAGAATGATTTGGTCAACAAGTGTGACAGCTGAAACACAGCTGATTAGCCTGAGCAGACAATTGTTGTCATTCCGTAGCCACGTCACTCCCCAGTACCATGCCAGTTAATGTCTCTTAGCAACAGAAGAAACGTCTGTCCCCTGTTACCGAACCCCCACCCCTCCACCGAGCTTCTGAGGATAATCGATACTGATCGTTGTAACAGTGGTCCCACATATCTCCTTACTGTCCAGAACACAGCAAAACACCCTACTACTCCTAGCATGAACAAAAAGAGGGAGGTGATAAAGAAAGTCATCAATAGGGGAAAGAGGGTAGGAGATATAGGAGAAAGAAAACAAAAGATAAAGAACGAAACATGCCCACTGCAGCAAAAGGGACACAAGGAGTTCATTCATCAAAAAGCAGCACACACAAGGCATTTTTATAACACTGCTCGGTTGTCAATATCTGGATTTATAGTCTGTATTAAGTCAAATGTCTGTGTATGTCCTCTATGGCCATTTTAGAATAACACACAAACCTTTGTTATAAGCAGTACAGAGAGAGAGAGAAAGACTCTTTTGCAGTGTAATCTGTTAATTACTTCAAAGGTTACTGCTGGTTTTTGTACAACCCCCTCCCATTTGTGTCTCCCTCGATCTCTCTCTCTCTTTCTCTGTGGGTGGCCTGGTGCAAAAGCTCACTGCAGGGAGATTAGGCCATTTCATGTGCAGTAAATCTTTAAAAACTGAAACAAGCCCATACACCATGTGCTATACATGCCAAAATACACAGACTATCTTATCTGGACAGAAGGACTGCATACATTAAGATTTAGTGACGTTAGAAACAGTATTTTTAGCAATGTGGCCACATTTGAGGCCAGTTGGTTGCCTTTGGCTGCATGAGTCACTGTGTCTGTCAGCCAGACAGAGGTTAACAAGCAGCATGCTTCTGTCACTTCAAAAACATAAGATGTGTGTTTATATGATTTCACCACTCAACTTGTGTGGCAAGTACATTAGGTGAGAGGTAAAATGCAGTGTGTGGTAGGAAGGACTGCCTGGGTGTATGCTGGTGGCCTTTTGTTAGTATCAGTGGTGGCCAGAGCACATGGGGATCATCCAGGGAAGTGTGACTTCCTTAAGCTGCTAAATCACGATTAACGCTCACGAGGAGAACAACCACCCTGCCTGGCGCGTGTGCCATCCCACTCCCAATGCACTCACATGTTGAGTGTTGATATGTTATACTTCCACACACACAACTAAATTATTTGTGTTTACGTATGACATCAATAGGCATTTGGGCGATAAAGTTGTAAAACACGTATGTATGCATGCATGTGTCGGTTTAAATGCAGTGGTACCTCTAATGCTAAAAGGAAATCTTGTATGTATGGCAGGGAGAAAACACTATCTTTCTGCTAAGATTAAGACAGAAGCATAGTCATTATCCCGCTTTCTTTTGTGTCCAGACAAGTTGACTTGCAGTACTTGCTAGAGACAGTATAACTGTGTGGCACATAGGGGTGTGAATCCTCACTGGTCTCCCGATTCAATTACGATTATCCTGTCAACGATTCAAATCAAAATCACGATGCATCACAATGCGCCACCTCCTCATCGATCGAAACTTTGTCAAGTCAATATACTGTATGTCACTTAGATGTATGGGTATATCTTTGTGTCTGTAAGCTCAGTCAAGTGCAGAGCCGTACTGGCTGAACAAGTCCAGTATGGACACGCCAGAGCACATGTTGCTGTAGTGTGTGAGTCTATGATAAGTCTGAGCAGGGTAAATAACCCATAACTTAAGTTTTTATAAGCTGCCGACCCCAAAAACTTTGCTTTTATGAAGACAAAAGTGGATACAGATGTGATGTTCTGTTCTCCCCCCCCCCCCCCTCCCCCGGTGGGGGCGGGACTTAAATGTGCTGTCTCTATAGTACACAAAGGTTTGTCATGTGACAGCCCTCTGTTGGCGTCTGTCCCTCTCCTGCTGTAGTCTGCATCTGTCTTCCCAACTAACGAGCTGGCTGACATCAATCACTCAATCAAATAAACAACACTAACTCATCACGAATCTGAGTCCATCAGCATCACCAGTAATCAGGTTAGAAAAGATTTAGGCCCAGCTGCCTTACACCAGAGCAGCAAGGGGGCTTTTAGTTAGTTATGATTGCCTAGACTGACTGGATTAATTAGCTACTATAATGAAATATTCATAAAAGGAACAAGTTACTTCCCAGGGAAACGCAGGGCTTCGTCATTCAAAACACACTACATTATTAATCAGCACCTTTTTCAATACAAAAGGTCTATACCTGCCTCTGTGTGCACATGCAGACACACACACACACACACACACACACACACACACACCCTTAAGCACATAAATGAAAGGACGTAGATATTAGGTACCAATCTGTTCCTGTTCCGCTTCCCACAACCACAATTTCCATTCAGTATTACAGACATTACCATAAAGGGGCTGTGGACAGCCTAGAGACCGGGTAGGACACTGGATAGAGAATAATGATCGGATGACTGTGTAACTGAATCTGCTGTCTTATCAAAAGCCGGGAAATAGAAACAAATTGGGTTTTAAGAGCCTGTTGTTATTGCATTGCGCCCGTTTAAATATTTATCAAAGGTGCTCTCTGGACTGGGACAGCACACAGGAACACATTGAACAAACGGGCAGTCATTTGAATGATTTGGTCTGACTGAAAGGGATTTAGGGGCCATCCACACGGAAACGCTTTTTGGTGGAAACGCACGTTTTGGCCGATCGTCCAAACGAATCCTCTAAACGCACTGCCTGAAGACGCACTTTTTTCCCAGGGTGAAAAAATTCAAAAACGGCGCCCTTGCATCTTCTTTTCGATCATCACTCCCCTCGACCTCTAGCCTTCGACCTCTTATCCTGTGACGACGTCTCATAACAACAACAACAACGGCGGACTACATGCTTGTGTTCCTGCTGGAGAAGATATTTGTCGTCTTCTTCTTGTGTTTGGTTTGTTCTTCTACTGTCTGTTAGTATACAGCGCGCAAGCTTTATGCACATGCTCCGCCTCTTCTTCTCCGTCTTTGTTGAATTTCTGTAGCAGAAACAGCGCCACCTATAGCCTGGAACACGAAGTTCGTGTTGAGTCATTTACAAAATGGATCCGTTTGGACGCCAATATTCTTGAAACGATGCCAGGGAAGACGGGGGAAAAAAGATTGTTTTGGTACGTGTCGACGTGGCCTTAGTTACTTACAAAGGTATAACGATTAATCTTAATTAGAGTCTCATCAACCCACTTCAAGTGGCTATTCTGCACCATTTTGCCATGATGATAAGTATCTTTGTGCCCACAAACACAAGCTGAATGAGACATTAAGTGACTTATCCATAAAGGGGAAAACCTAATCAAGCGCTCGTGGCTCAGAGGATGCCTTTGTTGTGGTAAATAAAGAGGAAAGACAGGCGAGGGCAGACAAAGACCATAGCAGAGTACTGCAAAGTGCAGAAAAGTAGGAAAAGATCACAGACACTGGTTTGCAATGGCTTGATGACACTCATTTTAGGAGCAAATCCCTCTACTTCTACCACCAGCACCCACCAGAAATAGATCAAAGGCCGACTAGATCAGAGAGAAGGATCCACTTAGCTGCTTCTTTGCCCCGTTTTCCTCTGACATCTAATTCCTCAGAAATAGTAGGACGATGACACATGCTAACTGAGTGTGGCTCTCTACTTGTTATTGCCCTGGTTTAACTGCTAGTTATGTGAACAGACAATAGCTTATTTTACCGAAACAAATTGGCATACAAAGTTCTCATTGAATACCGAGCGCCAGGCATAGCAATAGCAATTAGCTTGTGCATGTAATTAATGAGCAGGCTATTGATTCTGGATTCATTTTCTCAAAGCTATAAATGCAAAGTGTGTATTTTTCATCCGTTTCTGACTCAGCTGATGCAAAGAATGCAAAGAAGCCAAAATGTAAAGTACTAACTTAAAAAAGGGGAGATATATAATTAAAAAAAGATATATAAATAAAATGTAATTGCAGCCCAAATAAAAATTATATTTGTGTCTTTATAATATCATGTCTGTCAAATTATAAATTATCAGGGGCGCCCTGGTAGCTCACCTGTACCAAGGCTCAGTCCTTACCACAGTGGCCTGGGTTCAATTCAAACTCACAGCTCATTGCTGCATGTCGTCCCCCCTCTCTCCCCCTTTCCTGTCTACAGCTGTCCAATAATATTATCAGACTTGCAATCGCAGATAAATAATAAACAGAAAACTGAAAGGTGGAGTCTGAGTCTATTCCAATACTTTTTGTGAAATTCAGCGTATCTCCTCGCAGTCCGCTAGCTGTCTGTTGTGTGTGTGTGTGCACTGGAGGAAAGAAATCGGTTAGTCCTCATGCACAGGACAGGGGATAGGCCATGGATGTATAAAGAGAAAGGCAGTGGGAGTGAGAGGGATGGTAAATCTGACGGAGCGCTGACAGGAGGGGTGCATTTGTTTGGGTGTTGAGCTCAAATATCAACAATCTTTCTCCAGACTCGCAGACTCCACCTTAACTATCACTAAATGCAATGTTGCCTTTTAATGTACAAACAGCTGCTTCTCCCTCTTTTCCCCTCTTTTCCTTGTGGTAGAGTAGGCTACACTTTATCTCTCTGCAGATAAATCCCACCTTTACTGCTGTAGTCTACTCACATCAGCGCTTTCCATTTTCAAAATGTGAACCATCTCCCTCTCCATTTCTGCCACCCTCCCACTCTATATTGTTGCCATCACTGGCCCCATGATTTCTCAGTGATATTGCCTCCATCACTATTCCTCTTTTCTTATTTCTAGCGATAGCCTGTTGTTTTGCTATTTCCATCACAATCTCTTTTGTCATGTGCTAGCCATGTCCCTATTTTTCTTATGTTCACCCAGCGTGACCCCCAGATGGATTCTGATGCTGATTGGAGGCAGCTGGTTCCCTGACTCCACCCCCTACCCACCCCTCTCAGTCTTGGTAAATCAGAGGCCATCAAAATACCAGGCAAAAGCTATGAGATGCACATTTCCCAATCAAACAACATAGCACATGGAAGCTAAATCTGGACTACTGCACTAGAGTGCAGGATACAAGACAGGTTTTAAACATGCATGTTGTGATGTTACAAACCGAAATTCTAAGTTCATTTGTCCAAATATCATGTTGCATAGTACATATCCAAGCAGGAGGCATTCTTGAGCACCTACTGAAGCTTATCCTGAAATGGGAACTGAAGCAAGTGTATAGAATATATCTTGTAGCCTACTCCTTACATAAATTAAAAATGGCATTACCAAAAAATTATATTTTGTCATGCTGAAAATAAAAACACAGGAGAGTGAAATTCTATAAGTGAAGTTGACAATATAATTGTTTCAGTTTTCTGAACTTGTCCCTGCTGCTGTTCAAATCCAGACAGTACTCTGCTCCACTCAGATTGACCTCACTTCTCTGGCAGGCAGGAGAATATTGCACCACATGCACAGCGTCAGGGAGCCTGTCTGTGGCTGTCCATCTGTGCCACTTTGCAATGCTACATCAGTTCAATTCAGTTCATCTGTCTGGTATCATCTGATGCTGTGATCATACTCTTGAACACCAAAACCACTGCAAGCCAGTAAACCATGCAGAAAATCTGGCTTACAGGCACAATTCGTTCTCGAAAAATTATGTAATTATGTAGGGGTCAAAAACACAATCGGACAATCGCTGGCGTTACTTTCATGAGACCGCCTGTCCACAAAAACATTTTTCCCAGCTGAAAATGCAAGCACTCTTCTGAAAACACCCAGCTTGGAGCTTTGGAGGCACAGTCAGTCCGAGTCACATAATTAAATAATTTGATCCCCAGTCAAGTTAGCTGGAGTGCTAAACCGGAAGCCGGTGGAAGTCTCTATTGCACCTGCTTTATGGGCTCCATAGTGCAGAGGTGTGCCAATCATTCTGGTATTTTTACACGCAGCAGATTAAAGGGTCATTTCCTTTTTTTTCAACCAGGACTATATTTTCCTATGTTTTTGTGTGTAAGGGACTGATAGTAACAACAATCTTTAAAATTGGTTTGGACCGGGCTGCAATGTAACCCTATGGGGCAAATGTGTATCAATTTTGTCCACTAAAAGTGTTGTTTTTGCCACTGAAAGGCTTAGATTATTCTTCTAAGTGTCTGACATGAAATGATCCCTACAGAGGTAGACATTTTTAAAACCTCTTTAAGACCTTTCTGTTCCAGTAACAGCTCTGAGGTCCCTAGTGCTTAACCCACCAGATACTTTTAACGTGTATGGAGCAAGAATATTTTCACATGTAAATCGGTAAACTGTGTTTATTTTAACCAAAACTAGAGTTGTGATTGTTGGAAAAGTGGAAAGACGACCCAAAACGGCATAGTTTTATTTTGTTTCTGTCGACTTTGAATGACGTGTATTTTACGATGATACAATTACTGCTTATTTACATGGAGTCTGGTGGCTTCAGCAAACTCTATTTCGCGGATGTTTTTATGTTTAAAAAAAAGGATCTTGCTCTTTAACAGAAGGGTCCACCTCCTCAGAAATCCTTTCTATAATGTTGTCAGTGGTATTAATCTGAGATTGACAGTGGCAAAACAAGCACTTTTGTGAACATTAATAGAACCTGCACAATTGCCCCATAACTTACATCGGAGCTTGTTTTGCTGACTGCCGACATCAGTGGTCTTGCTTAATACCGGACCAATGTCAAAGATTGTTGTTCCTATTAGTCATTTAGACACAAAAACAAAAGGAAAATAAGGTCCAGATTGAAAAAAAAAAAACAAAGTTACCCTTTAACTTTTTTGGCTTCATGCGGCACTTAGCAACTCTCATAGGAATAAATGGGGCCCACCTCCAACGCTGTATCTGGTTTTCTTATACATCCACGCAGTCAACGAGAGAACAGTCAAGCTGCAAACCGTTGTTTCAAAGCTCCACCCCCCTACAGATCTTTTTTTTAAAAGACTTTTTGGGGGCATTTTAGGCCTTTATTGGATAGGACAGCTGAAGACAGGAAAGGGGGGGGGGGCATGCAGCAAAGGGCTGTGGGTCAGAATCGAAGGACCAAGGACCAAGCCTCCTTACATGGGGCGCACGCTCTACCAGGTGAGCCATCCAGATGCCCCACCCCCTGCTGATTTTAACAGAGAAAAGTTTAGCGCTCTGCTAGTGCTACGTTCTTTTGCGAGTGCTCCGATTAATAATACACTCCGAAATATGCTATATGATTTATTGGGAGAAACTAAGCAATTATATCTAAAGTCAGACATTCAGCACCCCCATATACACCGAATGAAATGATCCTTTGATTAATAACCACATTTTCCACAGCTACGACGAATCAGGCTCCTTAGATTCAATTGTCGAAAAGTCGACTATATGGGGTCACCCCTAATAGCGAAGTATCTAATTGCAATTATTTTGACTAATATTATATACTAATATATTGCAACTGCGGTATGATTTACGATATTTGAGGGAATGATCATTTTTGTATCATTCTCATTGAAAAATATTAAAATTGGCCGCCTGGGTAGCTCATCTGGTAGAGTGTGTGCCCATATACAGAGGCTCAGTCCTCGCCGTAGCAGCCGGTCCTTTGCCGTCACCCCCTGTACCCTTTCTTATCCCCTAAACTGTCCTATCAAATAAAAGGCCTAAAATGCCAAAAAATATAATCTAAAAAAAATATATATATATATTAAAATTACGGGAAATTAAAATGATTATAGTGTGATTTTTACTAAGATCTAGGTACCAAACAGAGATTTTTTTTTTTACTTTAGTCCGTAGAAAAGGACATGTGTAGGATTGTAGGCGGGGCTCTTTATAAGGACAAAGATAAGCTAAGACAAATAAACCCAACTGCCAGCAGCGCAAATACATACAGGGGAGGAGGACCGAGCAGGTCAAAATTTGCCACAGGGTTTAAATGAAACTGGACTGGCTGGGACTGGCTGGGAGAAGCTGGGAGAATAGAATGACCAATATTTATTTACTGATGTTAATCTCTCCCCAAGGGACACTCGAGGTGTGACGAGATCTCGTCCCACAAGATGTCGCAATACTAAAACGTTAATTACAATATTTCTCGGTAAAAAGTTGTAAAAAGTGCTTTTAGCAAGTGAAATTAGCAAAGAAATACCCCCGCCCGTTCTCCAAAGTTGACTCTGAGTTAACTTTTGAAGAGCGATTGCGGAGTTGCAGTGGGGAACAAAGCTGCCGGTAAAACCCAGCATTAGAACGTTGGAGGGTACTGCCGCGCTCTCTCTCCCTCTCGCTTGCCCGAGACACACGTCGGCAGCCCAGCAGCAGTTTAGTGTGGCTGCTGGCTCGCTTTTTTTCTCTCTGTCTTTTTTAAAAATGAGTCGGGCAAGCCCAACTTTACTTTTAATGATATTAATCAAAGAGAAATGTTCTCCCCTCGTCTTAAAATGGTCATAAATCAATACTAGAGTAGCCCTACTTCTATGTTTACTGCTGCAAATAATGAAATGCAGAGGAGAAAAGAGCATCTGTCTCTCCAAAAAGTATGTTTGATGGTTATTCAACTGTCTTTTCAACTGCAGGAGCAATAGTAAAGGCCAATTCATGCTTCTGTGTTAAATCAACGCCGTAGGTACATACGTACGCACGCACGTGGAGATACCGACCCTGCGCCGGACCCTACGCCGTAGCCTGACATGCACCTCTCAAAAAATGTAACTACACTCTCTTCTGACCAAACATCCATGTTATGTTTAATACATGAACTATAATCTAATGAAGGCCAGATTCCGGGAAAGCAGGAACTGTATCAAATGTATTACCTAGCCCTGATCCCCCTCCTCCACTCCACGTTTCTCTCTCTCACTCTAATCAGCCCAAGGGCCATAAATTAGATTTATCACTGGCACCAATTGGAGAGGGGAGAAAAACGGGCTAGCAAAGATGAAGGCAGAGGGAGAATGGAGGCCAAGTCACAAAGAGCAGGGGGCATGAGCCATGGTTGAGCCATGGATCACATTTGTTTTAACTCACACCACTAGTGAGTGTTTCAAAAACTAATGTCCCAAACATAAACAAGAGTATGCTATCTCCTGGTGACAACTATCTGAATGCGTTACACAAAACCAGACTATTACATTTAAGATCATTTATCGGGACCAACTTGCTCATCCTGCTTTGTGAAATACCCCTATGTTCTACTCTGTATCATCCGTACATATCCTGTAGGCTCTTAACACTCCATCAACAGATCTGGTGGACTGTTGAGTGAGTCGCTGCGGGGCAGCCAGCCATTATTTGTCTGACGGTGGGAAATGGGGGAAAAAGAAGAGATGTGCAGCACAAACATGCAACTTTACTCTCACCTACATTCATCTTTTCAGAAGTTACCTTTACTATGACTGCTTCTGCAGCCATGGATGGGGGGGGGGGGGGGGGGGGGGGGCAGGTATTTGCACAAATCCTGAAAATATTACATTGCATGCTGTTTTTTTGAATTACAATGTTTTGGGTTACACTAAAAGGCAGAACAAAACAAAAAAGGCAACCATGTGATGAAGCCATTTCCTGCTTGTAGGGTTTTATCTGAGGGCAGCTGTCTATTAAATTTGAGTAGTCAAGGCTGTGGACTGGTGAAACAAAAAATGAGCAGTGCGTTTTTAGCCTGTGTTTCTGCTTGACAATCCAATAGTAAAACAGCCTGCCAGTTGCTATAAAACCCTATATCAAGAGGCAGAGATAGACCTGTCTGCAAGAGGGATTTGATAGCAAGTGACACCAAGGCCATTGACCATGTCACTGGGATTAAGGGTAAAAGACAGGAACCTAGCATGTCATTCACAGTTACCAAATAGTATCCATCACCAAGGGGGGAATAACATAATTAGAAAAATAAGCCAGCCACCATAGCAACCCACTATGTCAAGGCTTGCATGAGGCCCGACTAGCCTTGGCTGCAGGCAACAGCCACACTGGAAACTAAAGAGTGAAAATTGCAGGAAAGAAAAAGAACTAGAGGGGACAGCTTTGAAAGCTATTTTCATTTCCTCCTGGTCACTCCTCCCTTTTTTCTGAGTCACCCCAAAATATCCCAGTATGCATTTGTATCTGTCACATATTAAGCCCTATATTTTCGGGTCAGTTATTTATTTCTATCTAAGTAATGGAATTCAAGAAAACACAAGTGACATTGTTACCTCTAGTGTATCAGTCACAGCATGGTGGTACAGTGGCATAACGCAGGGTACACTTACACACATAACAGCACACATAAGCTCTTATGTGTTAATCCTTAAGCTGATGCATACTCAGTTCCAACACCGTATAATTCATGTAAAAAATATTTAGGGATACGTACATGAGTTACATACAATGTTTACAGTTAGTTAAGCTACGACTAACGTAAGCCGACCAACAGTTTATTGTTATTAAACAGTAAAGTGTTACTAACATACAACTACTACGCTGATTTTAACTTTCCATATCTCATTTATAAATGTAATACATCTGAAAGCTTTGTGAGATCTACTTTTTTTTTTAAACTTACGTTAACTCAAGATGTGCAGAGATTATACGAAAACATTACATTGCCCATTACTGCAATTCAACCATCCATCCATCCATCTGCAATTCTACTAGCGTTAGCCAATATTTACATGTTTTCGCATTAAAGTGCGCACACATTTACGTGGACTTTGTGCAATGTTTCCACACAATCATTACCGTAGTAAGCCGAAATGTGCCTTCTTCTAAAGAAAGGTACAGATGCACATTGGTCTCAGCACAGCACAAAGAAAAGCAGCAGCCAAGGCTATACGTTACAGTGTTACTGCCACTACTGGTAGCTTACCGATCGACAAACGGTACACTTACAAGCCCTAGCAAGACAACTAACGTTGGCTACAACGCATTTCTGAATTGTCCACTCGAATTTCTAGGCCAATAATACCGGACGGAAAAAATAGCAAGATCCTACTCTAGTTTAATAATACTAGGAATACTTTAAATAGCCAATTGTGCTAGCTAGCTAGTTAGGTTAGCATAGCCGTTTTCTGACTTTGGGTATGTTCGATTTGTACATGGCCTCTGTGTTTGTTATTGGACTAACGTCGCTGTCTAACTAGTTAGTTTGCTGAAGACAATGTGATAAAGAATTAGTTTGTTTAACGTTAGCAAGCACACCAACGAGCATGCTACTATTTTAAAAGAAACGTTAGCACGGAATTTTGTGATGAGCCACATGACTTGCTGGTTAACTAGCTAACGTTAATATCAAAGCAATAGCTTAGTAACGTTTTTAGCTAACGTTAGCTACGTAGTAACTAGCTAGCTAACGTTAGCTTGTTTAGCTCCTGGCCTTTCTTGACGGTGGCATAGTAATGCCGAAGATATCAGTAACACCGCGTCTCTTTTCATTTGCTAACTTACAGGTGACGTTATTACAATATCCCTTGGTCTCAACTCATTCAAAGTTTAGCGATATCGTCGCCTAAGATACCGCTAAACTAAAGGCAACCGCTAAAGAACCGGTGTAGCCCGTCGTCAAAATCGTGTGCGCCTAGGAGAGGCTGCCCAGAACACATCTTGTTGTAAAGCAGCTGCCGATGTGTCGCTTGCCTTTTCACAATATCCTCGAATTACACTTACCGTTAATATGTTTCTTATTCTCAATCCACACCACGAGCACACCGGCTGATTTTAAACAAAGACTCGCGTCAAAGTAACAGAAATAAGGGATTTTATCCAACTTATTCTTCTTAGTTGTTTTCTCCACTTCCTGATTAAGACGGTGCCATTTTGAATAGCGAAAAAATATTTCCGCCGCTGTCGTCACGCGCAGTGCCGCTTGGTGATCGCGAGCTGAACACAGCCAGGCCATAAATAGTTCATCACAGTGATGTTTAGCACACACAAACCAATGATTTAAATTAGAATGAATAAATAAAACAAATGAAGTTAGATGAGACGAGAAATAAACCTGTTACACCTCAGCTATTTACCTTAATGTCATTAAATAATAATAACCTAATAATAGTAAGCTCAGAAAAAACGTATAGACGTAGCCTAATGTTAAATTAAAAAGATTACTAGGCTACTTGATGCTACTTATTTATTAATTGATATCTGTAAGACTAAATGTTAGTTAAACTCTATTCTGCAAATGAAAATTATAGGCAAATTGTTTAGGTTGGTTTACAACCACTGGTGTAGTCTACGTTATACGCAGTATAGCCCACCCACTAAGAAAGCTCCAGGATTTCCATATACCCTCTTAAAAATGCCCAATGACACGCAACAACATACTTTCCATTATATTTTTGATATGTTTTGAATTGTCATCTGTGTTTTTCTTCTTTGCAGAGGCTAAATAAAGGTATTTCCACCGTGACTGGTGAATAAAAGTTATCTGAATGCACAAAATTCCGTCTTTGATGCTCAAAATAACCCTGGGGGAGGTCACCAAGACCCCCCACTATGATATGCCCCCCTCCCCCAAAGGCAGATTCTGGCCCATATATATATATATATATATATATATAGGCCAATACAGTAAGTTTGTATGACCAGTTAAAGTCTTTGGAAGTAAATTGAGCCATTGAACTATTAGTAAACTACTATAATATCTGAAAATGGAGTCAGGCCTTTTCAACCAAATTGTTGTAGGAAAGCAGTCTATGACTAAATCTTCCTCCATGAGATGTTGACTATTATTGACATGATTGTCTTTCTTTATAGACCACCTACGGTTGCAACACTTAAAATTGGCTATTTAAATTGAGAGTCCATTTATTTTTGTCTGTTTTTTTATTCAAAGGCAACCTTTCCTCAGATTCCTTCAGTAAAAAAAATAACAAATCATGGTAAAAGATAAAGAAATTCAAGCATAACAACAATGTTGTTTAAAAAAAATCTTAATTTTCATGAATAAATTATGATTTCTTTCACTGACTTCTCTGGACAGGGATTAATTCATATTATATGCTAGGGTTGCACAATATTGACAAAATGTGATATTGCAATATCGATTATGAATATTACAATATCGATATTCATTTCGATATTTTTAAACATGTCAAATTACAAAGATCATGGAAAAACGCATCATAACAATATTCATAGATTCATAACAATATAGTGCACAGTGAGACTTATATATGGTCTCTGTAGTGCGGCTGGACCACAGGTCGGTCGTGAATGAAAAATATTCAATCTATCCAACTCCAAACTCTGCCTGCACCGCCTTTTATAAAGTTGCGGGAAAACTACCTGTGAGAAATAGGTGCGAGATGGGATTTGGTACCGTTTGTCTAGTTCATTCAGAAGCTTCTTGAAGCCTTTTTTTATCCACTGTGTGGATGGGCATCATATCTTTGGCCGAATAATACGTTATAGCATTGGTGATTTTGATATGTCTCTTTGAGTTCTTGTCGTACTTTGTGCCACTAGCAAAAACACTCGCTAGCGAGGCTTGTTTGGTTAGCTCTGGCGTATTAACTGCAACAGTTTTCTTTGGGATAGTCTCATGCACTCATGATTCATTCCGTTTTGTTGTCTCTGTCTATTGCTTCATTTACACTGTCACTCTGTCAAAATATGCACACACGTCACGTGGTACGCTCCATAGGGGTTGTCACGTGCAGTAACATGTGACATGCAGTAACATGTGCAAGTGGCACGGTAACTGGCCAATGAAACATGATCATTATAGCGTTTCAAGCGGGCTCTAAATCAAACACAACTAAGCCACACAGTCAACAGACGGGACGTATCGTTCCACAAAATAAACAAAATATTGCATACTTATTGTGACACTTTCAATATAATGTTGCGCAACGTAATATCGTGATGACGATATTAAGTCGATATATCATGCACCCCTATTATATGCTTAGCCTTTCTGTATTTTTTT
This sequence comes from Gymnocephalus cernua, assembly GCA_023631565.1. Lineage (NCBI taxonomy): Eukaryota > Metazoa > Chordata > Actinopteri > Perciformes > Percidae > Gymnocephalus > Gymnocephalus cernua. Next base: position 16,395,147 of record CM042432.1, read on the forward strand.
GGATGTATGATTTTCTGTCCAACTGAACAGGAACTGAATATGTTTAGTTGTTTCATACATGGTATTTTCATTTTAGCAAATCACTTGGACTACTTCCCCGCAGACAGTTATTGAATAAAAGCATATTTCATTGTTGATGTTAAAAGTAGTATGTGACCATCTTCCTCCTGCAGGTTGCTGTTTCATTTTGGCATCCATCCGTCCATTCTACGTTATTGAACAACAGAGCTGGAAGAGCTCCAGTTGTTTCCAGTAAACACACACTGTCACTGCTTTCCTGGTATAACAGTCCCCCTTTTCCCAACAAAGGAGGGTGGTGGGAAGAAAAGGGCGGTGTGTGTGTGTGTGTGTGGGTGTGCTCAAATTTAAGGTACTGTTTGTGAAAGATATTGGCAGTCAGGGTTGTGCTTTGTCTTCCCTGTCTAATATTGTTGTATTTTGTTCATGTCAGCAAGGTGGTGGTTGATGATACAGGAAGTGAAAGCAGCATCCTGGCACATTTTAGTCAAACCTTTATGATGCATGTTAGCTTATCATTGAGGACCATTTCAGTTTAGACAAATATTGCTCTTGAAATTTACTAGCTTCACTGCATGATAATTGGTTCAACATGACAGCACAAACCTGCGATGCACCAATGGAATTGAACCTGTGGTTGCTGCATCGAGGAGTAAGCCTCTGTACACAGGGCGCACGCTCTACCGGGTGAGCTACCCAGGCGCCCCATGTTCAAAAACAATTCTGATACAATTTTAATATTCTGAATAAAAAGCATACCTGATGGTATATCTCAAAACTGAATGGGCTGTAGGCCTAATTCAATAGGTAAGGAGTCTGCTGTTTTAGTTTGAATTTGGTGCACCCTACTGGAAACATACTGCAGTGCAAACACTTGGTTTGAAGTGAACTGGATTTGGAAATCATCTTAACTGTTTGAGCAAAGTAATTGAATAATTTAAGTAGAAAACGGCAATTCCAGGTGCTGATAAAAAGCACATGAAGCAAAGCCATTAGATTGGCTACACAGGCACAATGAGGATCTTCCTCCATTGAGACATTTTGATCATGACTGGAGAAAGCACTGCAAGAATATTCCCACTTCCTGTTAGTGTCCTCACTGCCCGCTGTCATGGCCTAAATGGCGTGTAATGACTGTGTTCCTGATAGAATTACAGAACTATTCTTTCAAATGTTGTGCCTATTCAGCAAATGTTCGTTGTGACTCTTATGTAATTTAGTAAATATTACAGCACTCTCAGTTCAGAGGATCTCAAAGACACTTCCTTTTGTTTGAATTTGCTTTACAGAAGAAGCAAAAAAGTGTTTGTTACGAAACTCAAACTGGTGGTTAACTTCTATCATGGGAAGTTAACCTATATTTTATTTGCGCTTTTTTGGATCTACTGGAATGTGAAAATGTCTTTTGATTGATGGACATTTTAATATATTTTAGGCCACAGTTACCATACAATTAGCTATATTGAATAATAAGAGGTAGAAAGAAAAACCAAAACGGGCAACAACAATTCACTTTTGGTGCTTGACCTCCTAAATATAATATATAGTACTGTCACATCCATACAATCGATACAACATTGTTAGTAGCCTATTTGTGAGTATATCTCATAGACAGCTCACAATTCATACGTTTCATCAAACACAACATTAAAGCCTGTGTAGAACAGGAATCAGTCTAATTATAGAGTATTGCGGCATAAAGTGGAATGTGGGCCTATTCACTAATGCGACTTATGTAAATCTCTGACAAAACCAAATTGCGTAACTTCTCCCCCCAAAAGCTTCTTTGTCTCCACTTCATTATTTTCCCAGTAAAGGCCATGTCTGCCTGAGGCCAGCTGTAATTTGATTAATCCACCGAAAGAGTAGCCAGACGGTAAGAGCCTGCTCTGCTTCTTTTCCATTCTATTCTAAATTACAGATCTCATATGGGATTTTATATCATGACATTCATATCACTTAATTCTATTTAAAAATGTATTTCATTTGTTCCAGTTCTCTTGAATCTATTGATCTTTTGGCATCATTTTAGTATTGATTTGATCAAATATTAGTACAGTGTTGCTGGAGCAGATTGCATTGACTTAAAACTGTAATGTATTTTAGTGCTGTGGATTCTACAGGGAGAAAGGCTGAACAGCTGTGGAAGAGATGGAGACCTTAGTCTTTTTATTTTCATTTTCTGCCCTCGGCATTCTTTATGCCATGAACACCATTCCTGAGTTTCAAGAGTAAGTCATACCATTTACTGATTTCTTATCACTCAGCTTATACATAAAGTCTATATACTGTGTAGGTCCACACCTTTCTGTTTTGGGAAAAAGCTGTAAATGATTGTTATAAAATTATAGTTAACAACTTGAATACAACCACAACACATATGTACAATTACATTACATTACATGTCATTTAGCTGACGCTTTTATCCAAAGCGACTTACAATTAAGTGCTTTCAACTGTGAAGGTACAAACTCCAGACAACAAGTAGTAAGTGCAAGTACATTAGCTTTAAATAAGTAAAGCTACAAAGAGACATATGAAAGTGCAATTAATACCCATACTATTATATTGTAATAATATACAATCTATACTGTTACAATAATAATCAAATTAAAAATATATACATGTATAATACTGCAGGTGATCCAGACATTATACTTTACCACCACTAGAGCACACTGTAAGCTTAAAGCTCATAAATCCACAACCATGTTGAGCACTACTAATTTCAAGATTTTTTTTTCCACGAGTGTATTACCAATCGCGTCTTTAGATGTGTAAACTCTTTGAATAATTAAACTTGACATTTCTTGGAGGGGCAAGAGAATGAATAGGGAGCAAAGAGACGGGAACGTGAACAGAATTTGTGGAGATAATCAGATGTGATGTTTGGGATAATTATTTCTCTGAGCTGTAAGGAATAATTTTCTTATTCAATGGCAAATCTGTTTTGCCTTTTTTCTTGGCATACTGCCTTTATAGTACTGTCTACAGTTGATGATTGTGAACTGCATCACTGTAGGCTGAATAAACAGAGCCTGTGGTAAAACACATGTTCCCTCACACTTTTTACGGCTTTTATATTTCTCATTTCCTACAGACTTTTACACACCTCCTGTGTGAATATGTGTGGACATTGACAATCAATACAGACTGCACAGAAGTGTTTGATAAATTGCTCTTGACATTCAATATGATTCATGCTTTTCCACTCTGCAAACAAACTGTATTGTGTGCATAAATCTTCCTGTACTGTTGAATTGGAGAGGTAGCAAGGGAGCTTCCCCTTGCTCTCACGGCATTTGTTTTCCTTCTGTGAGCACACATTGTGAGTTTTCTGAGGATGTAATGTTGTTTACTAGGAGATACCTTGAGCACATTAATCTTTTCCAGTGCAAGGCAGCTGTACTTTTGACCAGTAAACATGGAGGGCAGTGCTGAACTAACATGGCCTTAGCTTGCTGCTTCCCACAACTCTGATTATATGATTGATTGAACCTTTGAAAAGCTGTGCTCTTAATGTAAGCCACTGGTAGGCAACACAGCAGTATGAGAGCTGAAATAATGCACATTTAGAGTTTAACAAAGGAAAATTGTTACCATCATTCTGTAACTTTGTCTTTGTGAAAAGTATCAGACTAGCAAGAAACAGTAAAAAAAAAGGTATTATATATTCTATATTACAAAACATCCAATGCATACAATACAATGAAAGAAAGAAAGATGTAATCTTGCAAGAGTTTTATCAGAAATACTAGCAACACAGAACCAGAATTCTCTTGCCAAACGTCAGGACCAAGTCACACTTAATATATATTTAAAAAAACATGGATTAAAATGAGGCTACTCCTTGTACTTAGAGCAACCTGAGGTGATAGGAGATCAGAAAGGTAAATCCAATGTGACACTGCCATCTCACCAGGAGTCTGACTACCACACCAGCAGTGCCTTTGCTCCCTCTGGGGAGAGATTTCCCCTCACACTTCTGCATTATTTTCTCCCCGTGCTAACTCTGGGTGTTACGTGATTATCATTCTCTCTGACTTCCCATTCATCATCATTTACTAATTTAGCACTGCGAATAGAGGACTGACACAACTTCCATGGGAGAAACTAATTAGTAAAGAGAATGAAGCAGAAAATCAGAGGGAGATTGGTGTCTAAAAGTGTCAGCAGTGAGATTGTAAAGATGTATTTATTTTTCTTAGATAACAGTTGAATTCCTTTTCTTTCACAGGCCTTATATGATCTTGGCGACCGGCGTCGCTGTGTTGGTGGTCGTGTTTCTGTTCTACTTCCTCATCACTCGTGGCAACCCACCTAAAGACGCCTTATTCTTTGGTAAGTATGTGCATTTTCCAACACACATGCAATATATTTCCAAATAGTTTTACAAAGGTTGAATTGTATTTATCATGAATCACATTCAGTGGGATTTCACCTGATATGTTGAAAGCAGCTTAGACTGACCAGGCTCAGAGCAAAGCTTAGCCACGCTTTTCTGAGGCAAGACTGACCCAAACCCCCCTCCACGGCTGACCCAAACCCCTTCCAAGCTGAGGAACTTCACGACACTCGGACACACATAAAATTGTAGATATTCTTTAAAGAATTGAGCAAAATCACAGCTACTGGTCATACAGGAGAAGGAACCTGTATGAAAGTATATTGTTCTGTATAAAACCATTCATACTCCACAACTTGCTCTAAATGCCATACATATTCAGTTTGATCATGTGACAGTGGCAGCTTCTGCACCTTTCACACACTTTTAGTTAAGCTTTTCTACAGTCATCATCATCAACATTCATTTAGTTCTCGGAGGTACAACTGTACTGTAATGTAACCGAGGTTACAGAAAATAAATACACAATAACTTTAATTTAGAACACAAAAAGTGCAATAATTGTAATACAATGACTGGAATAGAACAAGGACATGCAAGTCACTAAAAACAATTATGTGATTTGTGTCATATTGTTCTACGTTATGTGTATAGCTACCGGTCAAATATGTTCTCCATTTCCAGCCAAGGGTTTCCCTCGCAAACATACCCTGGCAGCTGATGCCAGGGGCTATGCTAGCGGGACAGAAACAAGGCGATATATCGGTAGTCTGTGCCCAGGGCGTTGCCAGTGTTGTGCAGGAGAACCACAACAATGAGGACAAAGCTGTGGCAGGCTCTTCTCAATGATAGAGAGCCATAATCCCCCTGCTATCTCACCTATTAGATGTCAGAGATAAACCTGGTTGTCCTGAGGATTACAGAGACACTGGTCCACAGGAGAGACAACATCTTTGTGTGTTCATCTGTGTGCAAAGAGTGTGCGAAGGACAGATAGGAAGGATGTGGTACAGCGCTTTAAGCTGTGGTATCTGCAGAAAGATGCCTGTGTCACAACACAAAGTGATTGCCTTTATAATGACATTGTGAAAAAAGCAAATCATTGCAATGGCTTTTACAGATGTTCCCCATGAACTGATTCCAACTGTAAATCACTGATGCAGATAGATAGATAGATAGATAGTAGATAGATATATAGATAGATAGATAGATAGATAGATAGATAGATAGATAGATAGATAGATAGATAGATAGATAGATAGATAGATAGATAGATAGATAGATTGATTTATTTACAAAGTTAAAAAAAGTGGATGCCCTTCAAACATTTTAGACATTGAATCCACTGAATCCTCTCTGGGCCTTTTTGACGTTTGATTTGTCCAAATTTATGTGTGGACGTGTGGATGTGTGGATGTCTGTTTCTGTTCATCCCAATTGTGTTTGTTAATACTAATATACAGTATACTATGTAATATCCATCTGCAGTTATCGGTGTCTACAGAGTCAGTTCATGCACATTAAATGTCCCCAAACAGTCATACCTCCCTAACTGGTGTGTACAGTTGTAGCCATGGATGAAAGGTCCATTGCCTCATATTGTTTACCCCACATGCTTCTGAGCCTGCCATCATGAATGTGGACTGTGCAATTTATACCAGCCCAGGCAACATATTTCCAGTCATTAACAGTCCAATGGGCATGTTTTCCACTATAACATCCTTTTACAGTTTATCATGGACAGCAGAGGTACTCCTGTGTGTGCCCAAGCTGTTGTTGTAATCCTTAATTATATTGTGTGTAAATTTCACGCTGCACTGCACACTGATGATGATTTTAATGGTCCGAGGCACCTGATCATCTCCCACGATCATCTGCTGAAAGTCTCCAACATGCTCTAGCTAATGTTTTGGTAAGCTGACATTTGGTAAGCTGACATGTGTCCATTCATTGTTCACCAGTGAGATTTCTGCCTTCAAAAAGTCCACCAATGGCCCTGGACCTGGACCTGGCCCTGGCCCCAAACCTGCCCTCCTGGCACCCATAATAACCCCCTTATCAAAGTGTTTGATCATGCTCAAAGCCCATTTTTAGTAATTCATTTGAAAAGAAAGTCTTTGAATCTGGCAAGGGAGTTACATACATATGCAAATGACATAGAAGGGGGACACTGTTTCTCTTATTTCAGTGCTGGAGTGTGGGTATTAGGTACAATTTTTAGCTCTCAAAACCTCCTTGCAGGAAGCCCACAGGGAGTTGAACCATTGATAAAAGAGTCTGTAAAAGCCATGGTACCAGTGTGGTCTGGGTTTTTTAGTTTAGATTATTAGTGTGACCCATATGCCACTCATGTGTTTGTGCAGCTTCACACTTTAAAATTTTGTCTTGTGGACATGGCCTTTCAGCTCTGCTGGGCTCTTAACCTGAGGATAGTTCATTTTCTCCCCATGCTGTCCCATAAACCACTGACTAGCCAGTTAAAGGGAAATATCTTGAACTCAAAAATAGTAAATTAATAAATTGAAAAAAAGGCTGGGAATTAGAAGTTTAGGTTTTCTACTATTCCAGTGTTAGCATTCTTTGCTAATAAGCTGTATGTGGCTGTGTGTGTGTGTTTTCTTTTCAGAGTAGGTAGACAAAGCAGATTGAGTAATTACATGGAACTTTCAAAATCACAGTGGCTTCTGAATGATGTTTGTTCAAAGCTGACAAAGCTGCTTAACATGTCAAGGTTTACACACACACACACACACACACACACACACACACACACACACACACACACACACACACACACACACACACACACACACACACACACACACACACACACACACACACACACACACACACACACACACACACACACACACACACACACACACACACACACACACACACACACACACACACACACACACCTGAAACAAATTTACTTTTAAAATGAGGCATTTTTTCATGTGCAGTATCAGGTAGATGTTTTTATTTCCCTGTATTGTTTCTTGCCTTTGCAGTTTTTGCTGTATTTTCCTTTACTTGTGTCATTGACCTGATGAGTGCCTTGGAATATGATGGCATTATCTCCGGCTTTATGGAATTCTATCAAAAGACAGTAGGTTTCTTATTCTCACACCTAAAATGCTGATAGTAATAATGCAACAATAACTGAATTTAAAACGACAGCTCTATTCATCTAATGTCTGTGTTTTAGGGAGAACCCTATCTGGGGACAGCCTATGGCATCATGATGTGTTACTGGGATGGAATAGTGCACTTTATCATGTACCTGATGATGATCAGCAGGATAACAGACAGGTGGGTGGCCCTGGTGATGGTTAAGTCAGTTCAAGTCACATCAAGCTCATTCATCTTACTCTCATCATATAATACCTTATCTAACTGAGCAAACAACTACTTAGAAAGTTGTGGAAGCTGTCTGAATGTAACACACTACATTCCAGCCCTAAGATTAGCATTTACTGCAGCACATGATAGGCTTCAGGCTTCCTGTTGTTTCCAAATATTTGATTTTCTTAAAGAAATAGAGATAGAGATTCACAAGTTGCATTTTATCACATAAAATTCACTCAATGGCCTGAATAAAACAGTATTTTCAGGGAAAAAAACAGGGGGTCCTCTACTTTAGAGTGAGTTAGTCATGGAGCGCAGTGAGGGAGTTCAAGAGTTCAGAATGAGAGCTGCCTCGGGGCAGGTGCTATCATGGAAATGAAATCCTCTTTTAAACAATGCCAGCTTTCAACACTAGGAGAAATTATGTTGGGCTTTGTATGTGTGATAGACGTATAAAACCACTATAGAGCCATGCGTTACCTCAACTGGCCAGCACTTGGCTTATCAAACTTGGTGTTCCTTCTATCTTACATGCTATCTCTACAATAGTAAATCACCTTTGTTGTTTTGGTTTCTCTCCCAGGAAAGCCTACCGTACCCTGGGCTTGTTCTGGGCTGGCTCTTTGTCTGCCAACATGAGTGTGTTCATTGCCGGCATAGTGGCAGGTGAGCCTCATTTCCTATTCCCCCCTTTACCAGTCCCATGATTCCAAGTGTTAATCAAGCGAACATCTGCACTACGTTGTACCATCAGTGTCACAGTTCAGCCTGCCAACAGAATACACACACGCTCCGTGCCTCGCCTGCCGTCACAACCCGCAGAACAAAGCAGGAAACGGGATTAAAGCATCTGTTGTTGGCATTTCAAACTACATACACGAGTGTCACAAGATCAATCTCGTCTACGGGCAATGTGTTGTTCTCTGTTGTATTATCATAGGCATACTGCACTGAATGCCTTTGCATGAAGTGCCCTGTAGACGTTTCATTTAGAAACTTAATTATAGATTTACATTGAGATGTTTACAGTGTGTCTTTGTATGGCTGAATAGAAAATCAACAATTTCTTTTTTCTTTGTGGCAGGTAAATATGGGTCAGAGATCCGTCCAGCCTTCTGGATCAATTTTCTCTTCCTTTTGATGCCTGTATGGGGAGCCATTACACTATTCATCAGGCCCAAGGACAGACCACTAATCGGTGGATACAATGTAAGTCTAACGCATGAATGGCTTGACCCCATGGTATGAATTTGGAGAGGTTTAGAGCAGTAGTGTTAGCTGATTGTATTTAATCAGGGTAACACATCGCCAGCAATTTATATTTATGAGTTGCAGTAATTTCCAGTGGTATAGTCAGTGTGATAGTAGGATTTAGGTACACACCTACATCTGGAAAATCATTGGAAATTGGATGGAGGTGCGATGTTTTACCAAATTTCAGTATGATGTTCGCCACATAAGAAACATTGTAAAACAAAATGATTAGCCTTGGGAGAGTGGTTTTAATTTAGCCTCACCTCACTGCTATATTGATTCAAACTCAAGTTAGCTTGGTCTTAGATATGTTTTGGATCTGCAGCAGCTACAATCAATGTTTTTTCCTATTACAATGGATGTGAAAGGTGTTGCATGAGCTCTAATGAACCGACTTAATGCTAGCCGCCCAGCACCAAACATACAAAGTTAGCGACCCGCTATTGAACACGGTGGGGCAGGTGTCGTTAAAGTGACAGTGTGCTATGAAACAATTACCTTGACTAACCAGCTCTATACTGTACATTGTGTTGGCCCACAGGCCCAGCATGCTCAGAGCATGAAGCTGATCTGGCGTCCCTCGGATCTGATCCTGGTGCTGCTCCTGTTAGCTGCCATGGCCTTCACCGCGCTCAGAGGCTTGGTGAGTGTACATCACATGCTGTAATGCATGCAGAGTGGAGTGTTGAGGATTCAAACCGTGTATATTATTTTTGCTTTAACAAGCAATACATTCAACTAATTGAGCCATATAGAAGCGTTATGTATTTATTCTCTGAAAAGGATCTGGCTTTAAAAAACAATGATAACTGTGTACACTATATATATATAGTGGTGGGCATAGATTCATTTTTTTTAATCTAGATTAATCTCACTGTAATCTTGGAATTAATCTAGATTAATCTAGATTAAAATGGCTAATTTGAATTCTGCCCGAAGGCATTCAGAATATGTGTGCTACCCAAATAATGACTAAAAGTAAGTCTTTGAGAATGGGTTTCTCAAGCCAGGTGGCGCATTAGACCAGGAGCTCATCTGTTTCCAAAATGCATCACAAACTGCTTGAGAAAGCTGTTCTACTATGATAATTGGTGATGAAAATAAATCATGTTCAATATAAGATGTAGCCTACTTGTGTTTACTACAGTGTTTCTGCGGTGGTCTTTTTCAGTCGCGGAAAATACTTTTCAATACTCATCTGGGATGAAGCAGCAAACATTCAGTGTAAGAGTAAAAAAATGACATAACATTATTTATAATACATTTATTTGATTCACAGCTGCTACTTATAGTGTTTTGACCTCGACAATCCAACTGCATTTTACCGCAAACTTGCGACTAGTTAACTTTCTAAAGCGGGCGAAATCGCTGGTTTTCTAAGAGTCGGGTCGGGACTCTAACATTAAACACTGGCAGACGCAAGTGACAGAGAGACGGAGGAGAGCATGGAAGTAAATATGCTGCTGAACGAATAGCTGCATGTTTTAAATAGCGGTAAAAAAATTAATAAACGCAAGTGCGGCGGGCGGTGTTGATTGTGAGGCTCACCGCCGCACATTAGTCTATGTGTGGGAAACACTGTTAATAACTGTTTATTCATCCATCCATCCGTCGTCTGCTTATCCGGTGTCGGGTCGCGGGGGGAGCAGCTCCAGCAGAGGACCCCAAACTTCCCTTTCCCGAGCCACATTAACCAGCTCTAACTGGGGGATCCCGAGGCGTTCCCAGGCCAGGTTGGAGATATAATCCCTCCACCTAGTCCTGGGTCTTCCCCGAGGCCTCCTCCCAGCTGGACGTGATGAACTGTTTTACAGTCAGTAAGCTGTATAGATCCGCGCTAAAATATCAAGCTGAAAGTCATCATAGCTTGCGTAGTATCCTATAGACCCAGCTCCCAACCCAACTTTAAAAATAGATTAACGGCGATATTTTTTTTATCGCCCGATAACAGTCTCACGTTAACGCAGCACGTTAACGCTGATAACAGCCCACCACTAATATATATATTATTAAATTAAAAGGAATGCTTCAACATACTTTTTCGCTTCCTTGCCAAGAGCTGGATAAGGGGATAGACATTAGTCTTATGTTGTAAATGGACTGTATTTATATAGCACTTTTCTAGTCTTAACGACTACTCATAGTAGCCTACATAGTACATTTACATAGTACAGGAACCATTCACCATTCACACACTGTGGCCGAGGCTGCCGTACAAGGTGCCACCTGCTCATCAGATAAACATTCACACACATTTACACTCCGATGCGCAGCATCGGGGGCAACTCGGGGTTCAGTGTCTTGCCCAAGGACATTTCGACATGGGACTGCAGGGCCAGAGATCAAACCACCAACCTTCCAATTGGCAGGCGACCGCTCTACCACTGAGCCACAGCCGCCCGCCTGGATATTGGTAAATGAAACTACCTCCAGCAGCCGGTTAGCTAAACTCAGCACAAAGACTGGAAACAGCTAGAGAGGCTCTGTTTCTGTAAATTCGCCTCCCGGCACCAATTAACACATTATATCTTGTTTCCTTACATGATGATACATGAACATCCTAGACATGTAGTTTTTGTTGTTGGATTTTGTTGTCTTTGGACAGAGCCAGACTAGCTGTTTCCCCCTGTTTAAGCTGCTGGATGTAGCTTCACATTTACTGGACAGATATGAGAGTGGTGTCAATCTCCTCATCTAACTGTCAGCAAGAAAGCAGATAAACATGTTTCCTAAAATGTCAAACTATTCCTTTAACCATGTTCAGTGTGCCATTTTAAATACCAAAATTGATAATAAAAACACTTGTGGACCTATATTTTTCATTTGGACAGTGTCAGGGAGATGGTAAACAGTTCTAGTTTTTGGTGTGTCAGATTGAATTGCATTATATTGTAAGGTGTTCTTGTTATTTTGTCCGCCCTCTGTAGGTGGCTCTGGACTCTCCACTCGAAGCCTGTTCCATCTACCTGAAACACTATGAACCCTACCTGAAGGATCCTGTGGGCTACCCCAGAGTGATGGTGAGTGTTTTCCCTTTCTCTCTGTCTCCACACTCAGCCTGTGTGTTTTCTGCAGCAGCACCTGAATGCTCCTTTTCAGCCTATTTTAACTAACTAGCCACATAATGGACCTCTGCTTTCATGGATATCACTCTGAGTGTGCTGGAGGCTTGCCCTTATCTCCTCCACTCTTTTCGCTTGCAGCTGATTACGGAGCCATTTTTCATCATTACAGCAACAATGAGCGAGGGTTGAGAGGCCAGCGCGTCTTTGTCTCTCTCTTTCATTTGTATAAAATGGATAACAGATTATTATTGTGACTGGCGGTGGGTTTGTTTTCTTTGTAATTTCTTCCTCTGACCCTACTCAGCTGTGGGGGTTTGTTGTGTTTTGTTCGGTGTACACAGCTTTGTCAATAGGTTATCCAAAGACCTTGTCGGGGCTGCAGTCCAGTCACAATTGCAAGTCATTGATCAGACAGACGAACCGCATGCTGAGAATTTGATAAGCTAATCCCTCTCTTAAAGCCCCCCATCAGCATCTCAGTGGGAGGAGGGTGTGTGCAGCATGTGAAAGTATGTCTTGGGCAGCGGCCTTTGCAAATCTGTGCTTCTGTGCGTGTGTGTTTGTGTGTGTGTGTGTGTGTGCATGCGTGTGTTTGTGTGTGTGTGTGTGTGTATGTGTGTATGTGCATGTGTGTGTTTGTGTGTGTCTAACATAAGCTGATGGATGTTTGTGTGTTTGTGTGGGTGTAAAGAAATGAAATTAGGTTTGGTTTGTTGCACAGGGTTACACTGTTTCTGCACTGACTGACCGACCTCTTTATTCATTGATGATGATGAACGATATGTGACAGATTTCCGTGGCAGCACTAAAAAGACATTCGAACAAAAGACTGAAGGGCATATATGATTGGCTTTCAGGCCTTGGGCTGAACTCATTAGGATTCATCTAGACCGCAGAGCGAGAATAAAAAGAAACTGTTCAGTAGTATAATTTGAAGTTTTTTTTTTAAAGAGGGGGAAACTGTTTTTTGCCAAATATTTTAAGTTGAAGGTCAAGACAGTCTCTGTAACGACTATTGCGCGGGAGAGGTCATTTGTGCTGAGGGAGCAAATTTGTGTTTCAGAGACTGCAGAGCTGATAAGTGGCAAAATGCTCCAGTACTGCACTTAAGAACAATTCAGAGATACTGAGACTTTATTTGAGTATTTCCATTTCGTAAGAGCTCATTTTACTTTTTTACATTTCACATTACATGTGTTTTATGATCTTACATTCAACATGAGATTAGATTAAGGTTATAAAAGGATGCAGTGTTAGTTGTCGTAGCTGGACCCAGTAACATCTGGACCGTATACAACATCAAAACACTGTAACACTTGAACGATTTAACGCTCTAGAGGGTACAAACCTGAGTACATTTACTTTTTAAACTTACCTACACTTTACTGCTAATACTTGATAACTTTTACTTTACTTTTGCTGCAATTATTTAAGTATTTTTCCATACTAGTAGTGCAACATTTATGCAGTGAATTATTATGATTCTGAGTGTTTGTATTTCCACATTAAACGCATCCCTCTTCTGTATTCAGTAAGAGTAGGGGAAGTGCAGTGCCGTCCGCAGGAGAAGGAGGATGTACTGTATTAATTATCTGCTGGATTGTTGGTCAGGGCCCAACAACAACATAGACTGACAGTGATGATGGCACTTTGCACTGGATCCCTATTTACTGGAATATACACTAACAATTGTATATAACTATTGAATATACATATGTTGTAAAATAGAGATCAAATATTTTTCTGCAATGTTTTGCAAGAAATAATTGAGTTCTTACAAGTTATCACGTTTTTTGTTTTTACAGATGCTACACTTGTTCTTCTATGGACTACCTCTGTTGGGTGCATTTGTTTACGGTCTCCTCAAGCCCGGGTGCTCATGGATGTCAGACTGGACTGTGTTCTTAGCTGGAGCCATGATCCAGGTAACACCACGAATAGACAAGCGGTCAATATGTGAAACTGTCTCTGAATACATAGTTTAGGATATAGGTTTTGCATACTGAGGTGGGTTGCACTGGCAGTTTGGTGCATTACATTAAGTCATTGGGGAAATTACTGCCTTTGATTGATTAAAGTCAAATTAAAGTAAAGTTTACATTCAGTACAATGAGGTCTGCCATGTTTCATTGCAATTAAACTCCTTGTAGTGAGCTCTCATCCTGCTAATAATCACCTGGACCACATTTATCCTTTGAAGCATATTTCCTGTTAAAAACAAGCTGGTTGGTGCCTTCTCCCATACCTGACAGAAAGATTGGAGCCATTAACCATGAGGAAGCATTTGATAAAAGCCTTGTTTTCCTGTTTATAAGGGGTTGCAGAAACTTTGTTTTCTGTTTGTACATCTCCTTTGCAGTGGCTTATCTTCCCCTTTTAGAATTCTTTTCTGTATATTTTAACGGTAGACTAATGACTGTGGAGGAGAGACTCAAGGTAACTTATTCCCTCCAAGTTATTCCTCTGGCGGGTTTGTGGAAAGAAACATTGATGTTTCAAATGACCTGCCATCAGTGTGAATATAGAACAAAATAGTGGAAGTATCAATCTTGATAGACATTATGCGGTATTAGTATATGGCAATGCAGTCTAACTTCTTGTCTTGCTGTCTGTGTCTCCTTTCAGTGCCAGTGGGCCCACATCGGGGGGTCCCTTCACCCTCGTACTACAGCTCCATTTCGTATCCCAGATGATGCTTTCTGGTGTGTGCTGGCAGCTAACTTGCTCTACACACTTACTCCCATCCTGGTGGCCTTGCGGGTTTACAGTAACCACTATTTCTTCCTGAAGATCGCCCCCTTTCCTGGGCAGACAGGTTTGCCAAACAGCGAGGAGAAAGATACTAAGTACAAAGACAAATAGTAATTCTTAAGGTAATTACTTATCTGATGGTTCATGAAGAGCGGTTTAATTTCAAATGCCAAAATACAAGATTATTTTGCTCAACATCTTTGGATTTTGTTTTTATTTAAATGTTTGCTGGCAACACTTTGATTCCTTATGTCATGCATGAATACTGAAACAGCTGATTGGTCTGTGAAGTTGGTTTGTATAGCAAAGTTTTTAGCTGGGTCTAGGGATGGCGATGCAGGTCAGTCTGTTGGTCCACCACTTTGGTCCAGACTGAAATATTTTAACTCAACTGTTTTATGGATTGCCATGGAATTTAGGTAAGACATTTATGGTGCCCATGCAACAAACCCCAATTACTTTGGTGATCCCCTGACTTTTACTCTCGCGCCAATGTGAGGTTGACATTTTTGGCTTTTAATGAAATATCTTGACAACTGGACATGGTGCCAAGAGGATGAATCCTTTTGACGTTCATGATCCCCTGACTTTTCATCTATAGCGCCAACTTTTTCTGTGAAATATCTCAATAACTGGTTGATGAACTGGCAAACAATTTGGTATGGATATATAATATGGTTCCCAGATGATGTTTTCTTATTACTTTGGTGATCCTTTGACTTTTCCTCGAGTACCAACAAGACGTTGAAATTTGCGGTTTTGAGTGAAATATCTTGACAGAAACTGTAAGGATTGCTGTTAAGTTTGGTACAGACATTCATGCCCCCCTTAGGATGAACTGTAATAACTTCCTGTAGCGCCAGATGTCAGCTGTACATGTGTTTAAAGCTAATTAGCAAATTTTAGCATGCTAATGCGCAATACTAAAATAAGATGGTAAACATGGTAAACATTATACCTGCTGAAAATCAACATGTTAGCATTGACATAGTGAGCGTGTCAGGATGCTAACTAGACTTCACTGTTCAATGTTCCTTTCAACCAATCAGTGAGAAAAAAAATAGATGATTGAGCATTAAGGCCTTTAGGACTCCAGCAAATTGGGCATTGATGGTTGAAACAGCACGCTGCTGGGGTTTCATATATTGTGTGGTGGGTGGGGCTTTTAAAAAGTGGGCAAATTGCACCATAAAAGAAACATAATTAGAAACGTATATATAGCATCTTATGATGTACGCAAATCAATAAAAGTGCGCACAGAGCAGAAGACTAATAATGAGAGTAATATAAAAGCAAATAGCCGGTATTTTATTTCCAAGATTAGTGCTCAGTGTTCTGTATATTATATTATATTATAATGTATGCATCCAACCACTTTGTTCTGTGCAAATCAGAGGCTTCAGTTTTCTCACTCTTTGCAAGTAAAAGTGTTGCTTCATAATAAATATTTTGAACATCTAACTTGACATTGGAACCATTTCAATGTATGATTTATTATTTATAATTATACTCAAAGACACTGTGCACATATGCAAAGCTTTCCCCTTACACTTGTTCATACATGTCAGAAGGCAACAGAAAAAACTCCCTCAGCCGTCTGTATGACTAGGTGTTAACGTGTCAGCAGTCTCGAGGGGAGCTAATGTAAATACTGCAAAGCATCTTCTGCACATTCAACCCAACAGGAAAGCGTGGCAATTTCGTGAGCACGAAGGAATGTGAGAAATTGGATGTGACTCTTTACATTACCTGCACTTAACTGCTTCAACACAAACCAGTGAATGACATTAACAAGGCCTCTTTTTTTCAGCGTGTGTGTAGTTAAGACAAAGAGGAGATTAAAGCTGAAGAAAATGTAGCAGTACCAACAATCTGTGTAACTTGAAGTCTGTCTAAAGCTACAGTTATATCTGCAACATATGTTATCTATGAAATATGTAGTTGTTCAATAGTAAACATGCCAATTTGCAATTCATTTAAAAGCTAAAATCTACATCATTCCAACAAGAGATATAGAGTAATAGTGATTGGCGTCATCTTTCTATGAATTAATTTGTAAACCTATTAATAGCATGCTGACTTTTACAGTAGTCTTTTTTGTAAGTTTTTTTGTTGTTGCCATTTTAGGCCTTTATTTATTTGAATATTGAACCGCCACGGGACATTAAAGCTTTTAAAATCTGAGTAAAATAATACTTTACTGAAGGCCCTGCACACTCATGGTGTGCACACACACACAGCTGATTTCACTTAAATCTCCCTCTTTCTCCTGTTAGTTTTGCTTCACCTGTTAAAGCATCATGTAATTCAGTGGATAGCTCTACCTTAGTCAACTTGAGCAGAGGTCTAATCAGTCAAAACGGTGCAGGGACTTTAGAATGCACTGCAATTTAAACTTGTTTGGTGCTGCTTAAAATGTGTATATTGTTTATGTTGTAGATATCTTACAGTATGTTATATAACTGTAATATTTGGAAATGTCCAAATTAGCCCACAGACGTGTGAAATAGACATTGTGGGGGTTTGAGTATGGAGGGGGGCGGGGGGGTAATCCACAATATGCTTGCTATTTCCACTGGAGCCACCACAGATCACTACACAGAGCTGAGTGGCAAGCATGTGCTGCAGAAGGTAATGTATACTTCAACAGCCGCTTTTGTCACTCACTCTGATGAACACACACCGCCACTGTCTGCTGCCAGCCTATCTCAGTTTTTAAAAAGACAGCTTTTCTTTCTTGACTTAAGTGGAAAAACAAGACGGGCCTCTGCCATTCTGCATTCTGTCTGATCCTGTGTGCCCAAATTGTGAGTGTTTCATCCCTTCTCCACTTACATTCCTTGATCCTGTTTGTTTCATTTCTGCTGAGTGATGCTGCTGTGTGCTTGCTCTGTGTGGGTGGCCCAGTAAATAGTCTGCCGCCGCGCTCATCATTGTCTTTTACAAAGACATCAAATGAATGGTTTTTCTATGCATAAACAAACACACTGAAATGACCAGCAGGTAGTGTGTAAAAGAGGTTTATTTCACATTTGATTAGAAGAAAGGAGGCCAAGACTACTGTCAATACTGTGAGGTCTATTGCCTGATAAAATAAAAAAAAGCAGATTGTCAGCACACAATGCAATGCAGTTGACATCTATTTGCCAAACCTTACCAATAATATAATGCTCTGAGTGCAGTTCATTCATTTAAATGAACACAGTGTTTTCTTGACAGAGATAAAGAGGGTTATTTACGTGGTTAGATAAAGCTTTTTAAAACAGCATTGTAACCCTTGTCTCCATCCCTACCCCATCAATAACAGTAGCCCTCTCATACGTAATTATCCCTCGTACTTCGCTGAGCAATAGGCCAACAGACAGACTCATTTAATTCACTCTCCCTCAGCAGCTTTTTTCATGCTGAAGTGTGGCATCGCTCCTGCGTGCACATGCTAGCAGTGCATTCTGTGTGTGTGACAGAGGCTTTAAATCAAATGTGGCTGTTCCAAACAACTCTGTAATCCCATGATGGGAGTCACAGGGGGATCTCTGCTGCAGATGTCTGCTCAGCTGTGCAGAAGGACCCCGGAGAGCTGTGGCTGTGAAAAACACAACTAAACAATTCACACCCCAGTGATGGAAAAGGTACCACTTTATCTGGAAATGTCTTTTGAAAATATGTTTTAACAAATGCATTACATCACTTCATTTAAAGTATTAATGCATGACATATCACGAGGGTCCACATAATAAATGAATCTATTCTATCTATCTAGTAGTATCTAAGTAGCTATCAGGTAATGTATTGTCTTCTTACGTTGTACATAATAACACAATGATCGTTATTATGTAATGAGGATATTTATTAACCTGTGATTCCACTTGTGATTCTGGTTGGTCAGCAGTATTTGGCTTATTTGAACCCACATTCATTAATTCCAATAAACAGGCTGGATTACAAACAGGGCAACTGCCCTGGGACCCCAGAACCTTAGGGGGCACAAAATCCCCAGGTCCAGTGTGTGTTTGGTTTGTGGAAATGCATATGCACCACAGTATTATAAAATTAACTGAAATTACAATGGTCTTGAATTATGACTTAATCTTGCGGCCTTGTGCTATTGAAAACTAGTTTTAATATCTTCATGGTTTACATTGTGCACAAATGGTGCATATTCCTGAATACATTTGTTTAATTTGTTTACTTGATGCAAATGAATATGTGTCGATTCGATTTGATAAGTTAGTTAAGTAAGTTAACACTGCATACAGCAGTGATACTGGAAATCGTTAAATTAAATTACGATACCAGTACCAATACCAGTAACCTTAAAGTGATACCAATACCAATAGAGTATTGCTTTACTTCATTCGATGCCTATCTATCTATGTATGTGAATGGAAGCGTTAAGTTGTGTAAAATGCCTCCACCACTAGCTGCTGCGGCAGCGGGCCAATCACACATTGCATTAAATGGAAGAACAATTAATAGTCATGTCTTTCCAGATCTGGGAACAAAAAGGATTGAATGCAGGTATTATGTGACTGGAGAAGTTTCGATAACACTCGGTACTGGGTTACTTCGGTCAACACCTTATTGAGGTATTGAGTACCGATACCTAGCCCTATTAAGTAGGCCGTAAACAGCTTTCAAACACTGAACCACTTGAAGCTGTATTCATTGATTTTTGGACAACGTAACCAGCTCTATCCATCCATCCATGCATCTCCAGGGGAAAACTGAACATTTAGCAATCCTTTCGTCCTGATTTTGTTTGTACAATTGGGCTTTTTAAATCCTCAAAATCCAGAATCACTGCTTATAGACATTTCTGGCCCGTGGTTTATTTTATTTATTTTCTGTGTATTTCATTAGAGAAAATGACCTCCCTTTCAAGGTAACAGGTAATCTTAGTAAAACCCTGCGTGCTACAGCAATATTACAAGAAATTTGCCTGGAGGTTGTAATAGGATAGGAGGATATTCTTTCTCTGCTCAGCTCTGAGGTCCCTTAACTGAGGCAGCTCTTCTGCAAAGGCCTTGTCTGAATCCTGTAGATGCGGGCAGAGAATTGTTTAGCTAATTTTAGAGCAAGTGCATCATTTAAAATGATATGCTGTTGGCTAAAGCCTGAAAGCAAGCTGTCAGTCAGAACGTTTACATGCTCATAATATTCCGTTTTTTGCCCTAATTCCGATATTCCGAATAAGCTGTTTACATGGCTAATGAAAGTGGGTATTCACACTAATATTCTCGTTTACATTCAGCTGTGCAAAACAGGACTTCTTCAACGTTTACCAGCAGCGGCGGACTTGTTGGACCGTGCAAACACAGCATCCCTCTTTCATTCCTTCAACCAGCTTCATGAAAAAGTCGGCGTAGCGATGTTTGTGCATATCCAAAAACCTGTTGATATCGAAGTCTTTGACAATGTTTAAAAGTAGCTGTGTTTCTCCTTCTTATCAGGTCTGCAGCATTGCAAACTGTTGGTTTGTTTGTTTGTGTACAGAAACCATAGCAACGCACAGAGCTGACCATAAACCTACATTGTGTAATTTTTAGCAAAAAACCCCTTTGTTCTTTCACAAATATGTGCTCATTCATGTGTAATTACTTCCACCAACTAATCAAAGTATTCTCGTAAGCGTAGAATCTGCCATTTAGAATCATTCAGAATACATACGGGCGAGTCGCACGAATGACGGCCACCATGTTGTGCCTCCATCTTTAAAATACATTAGCCAAAGAGGGACACACCTCCGCCTTTTGCCCTTTTACACTCAGTGGCACCGTGACGAATGCCAGGAGGAGATTACTCGCCAAGGAAGCGAAAAAGAGAATTAAAATGACAACGCGGCAGGCAAAGCAAAAAGACCAAAGTTAATATTGGAGTGGCTAGAACAGCTGCGTGTAAACGATGGAAATACTAAGAGCTAATTTTGGGTTCAGCCACCGTAGCAGTTAAAACGTGCTTGGAATGGCCTGGGAAGTAATATTCAGTTGGTTCTTGGTTGTCATAAACAATTTCACCGTTAGATGGGAGAAATTCTTACACAATGTAGCTTTAAGCCTACGGTAAAACCCCCCAATTGAATGCGCTGTGTACATGTCCAAAGAATGCCTCTAAAATCCGAATAATACCAGAATATCCCACGTCTTAATCAGAAAATGCTATATTCGGAAAAAGGCCTTATTTGGAATATCCAACCAGAATATGCTGTTTACATGACCTGTATCAAATTCAGAATATTTTCATATTTGGAATGTTGGTGTGCATTGTTGAGAAAAAAAAGTTTAAAAAAAAGTTAAAACAATGCTGATCTTTGATATCAATGTACTTTTATGTTTTGATGTATTCACAATGTACGCTGCAGCTGAGTTGCAGCAGGAAAATTGCAACCTAATCAGTATCCTTCTATTTCATACTGATTCCACTTGAGCAGTAAAAAATGTGCTTCTTCATGTTAATTAAAGCATGTCTGTCTGCTCTCCTAAGCTAGAGGGGGCAGGAAGAAACCTTTTGTCTATCCGTCTTGGAGCCAATAACCCCTGCTGGCGTGCAGACTAGATTAGAACAAAAGGATGTTTATTCCTGTAGCTTGAAAATAATTGACACCCACATGGTAGGATCTTGTTTATGACCGGATGTAACCTCAAAACACATGGATTTGGAAATAACGCCTTCTTTTGGGGGGGGGGGGGGGGGGGGTACCAATGGAGAGAGTTTTTATCCAAGGAACCGCCCACAACTTCAAGGGAATATATTGGTGAAACTTTGAAATGTTTGAGACTGTAAAATGTGACTCCACAAGGGAGAAGCATCTTTTCAGTCCGTTGCAGCATAAAACTTGTTTTTGTCATGCCATTTTCTTATTAAATCTTTTTGTTCATTGGACCAAGCCTCTCTTTCCTCAAAACTCAAGAAAACGCAACAGCATACAACGTACTGAGGGCCAGATGTACTAACGCTTTTGCACCCACTTCAGGCGTATTTGTGTCGCAACGTGCGCGTAAAATCATGGCGAGGTATGTACAAACAGGCCGCAATGATGTAAAAGCGCAAACTGCATGTCGTGGGAGCTGAAAAGGGCAAATTGCGTTTTTCGTGTCATGCATATTTATTCATGGGAGGGTCGCGGGGAAAGTGGGAGTTTACCGTAAAGAGATGGGAGGGGAAGCGTAAAGAGCGCTTAATTACGTATTCCGCGGTATGTACAAAAACCGCCAGTGATAGCGCGCCTCTATTTTGCGGTGAAAATTCTCCGCCTCTTAAAAGCAGGTGTAAACCTGGAAGCGGGTTTCCTCACATATGCCTCCTGGTGAAATGACAGCAGTAATCCGAGCAAGACGAAGACATAGGCCAAGGAGACGAGCTGAAAGGAGTTTTGCCACAAGGATCACAGATTAAGCAGCCATGCAAGATTACAGTTACTGGAAGAAATCAAAGATGACATCGAATCTCCGACTCAGAGTTCACATTCCAGCAGTTGTTAAACTCCTCGCTACATTACAAATATTGGCATCAGGATAATTTCAAACAGTCATAGCATCAGCAGTGGGAATATCGCAGTCTGCACTCAGCCGTATCATAGCACCAGTACTTACAGTTTACGGTATAGTGGGCGGAGAAAGGCGCTAATTACGGATGACCTGCAGGTTTTTGTAAATATGGCGTAAACTATGGTATCATTGCGTTCGCTATCTGCGGGTGAGCCATGGCGCTGATAACGCTACGTTCGCAAATGTACGTACATCTGGCCCTGAGTGTTAACATTGACCTTGAATTTCTCACTCCGACAAAGCTTAATTGTCAACAGTTTTCCCCCCTTATTCCTTTTGTGCTAAGTCTCATGCTGATAGGCCTGATGCTCCAGGGAGAGCCCACCGCTCACACAGTGATGCCACACTATCTCGGGCAGCTGCACAGCAAGTGCTAGTCAACTTGAATCTCAGCAGCACAGTATATGCAAAAATGGAGCCATCAGTGCAGTTTCATAAAAAAAAAAAGTTAAACACAAAGTTTAGCTGCCTAATGCAGAGGGTCCCGTCTACGCTAATTGTCGGCTGCTATCATCTCTTGTTTTGCCTTTATTCTCATAGAAGGCTGTTGTAGAGTCAGCACCACATGCCCATATGGTGTTTGAGAGAGAATTGAGACAGTCAGACACATCAGTGATGCTGTTTCATTGGTGATTGCGTGAAAAGCAAAAAGCATGTCAAGCTACAGAAATCCAATTAACAGACTTGTCAAATTGTAGTTCGGAATGGGCCGACTGCTCGCCCCCCCGGATGTTCTCGTGAACCACCTATCTGATCGACTTCACACTCAACACCGCCCTTCCTTGTGTCCTTAGCAATACACCTGCCAAGTGTGAAGTCGGTTGGATGAACGGTTCTTTAGGTATGCAAATAAAATGTCATACATGTATGTACATACATACACATAATCAAGGTTCCTTCCTTTATGGTTAGTTGATGCTGCTACAGCGCCACCTTTTGGCTAAATGGCACCAAATTTGTCACAGCCACTTAGACATCACTAGTACAGTGCCGTTCAAAATGTGCCTGTTTGGAACGAGCCGTTGCTTGGCCTGTGGTATTGCTGCTTGTAGCATTCTCCAGAACCAAATTGGACCCCAAACCACTATGCAACTCCGCTCACTGTATAGCCTACTACTCACTTACAGTGTACTTCTACATCAGAGGAAGACATTGTACTACTACATTTACCTGACAGAGAACATTGCAGATTTAAAATTGAATCACCAAATATCACAATTAAAATGTAGAGTAATCAGACATTTGCCTCATGGACTCATGGCAGTGCCCTACCCATCCGGCCCGTTATGAGAGCTAATCAGCAAAAAGCTGCGTTAATCAACGACCAGAACCGGACCGAGTGCAGAGATGGACTCACATTCAGCTGGTTCCAGAATGTAAGAGTGTGTGTGTGCGCAGAAAGAGAAAGAGAGACAGAGGGGGCGGAAGAAAAGGTGGAAGGCAATCTATATAAGAGTGACATGTCATGTCACTCTTATGTAGAAATAAAGTGTAACCAGAGTTTTTGTTCTACTACATTTTAGTGTTGTCTTTTTCATCAACGATATTGCATGTTGATATCGCCACAGTCAGAAATGACGGTGTTGCTGTTTCGTCATTTAACACTTCAGCAGAGGTGTTTATTTCCAAACAGGCTTAGTGGCTTGATGGTTAAAGGGATACTTCACTGATTTAGCATTAAGCTTTGTATCAGTAGAAACATGGTAGTATTTTCGAATGACCGTGCTTCCCTCCCTCATGTCCCCCTGAGACGAGAGATCTCTGTATTGTGGGTCTGGTAAAAAATCTTCCGATGACGTACAACCCCAAATCAGAAAAAGTTGGGACAGTATGGAAAACACAAATAAAAAAAGAAAGTAGTGATTTCTAAATGTACTTTGACTTGTATTTCATTGCAGACAATACAACAGCACATAATGTAATGTGTTCCTCATGATTTTTATTGTTTGTTTTTTTAAAAAAAACTAAATTCCTATTTTGGTTTTTGCAACACATTTCAAAAAAAGTTGGAACAGTAAAGCATTTACCACTTTGTAATGTTGCCATTCCTTTTCACAACACTTAAAAGATGTTTAGGGACTGAAGACACCAAGTGATGAAGTGTTTCAGGTGTAATTTTGTCCCATTCTTGCTGCAAACAAGTCTTAAGGTGGGCAACAGTACGGGGTCTTCGTTGTCGCATTTTGCGCTTCAAAATGCGCCACACATTCTCTATTGGAGACAGGTCGGGACTGCAGGCAGGCCAGTCAAGTACCCGTATCCTCTTCTTCCGCAGCCAGGACTTTGTAATGTGTGCAGAATGTGGTTTTGCATTATCTTGTTGAAATATGCATGGACGTCCCTGGAAAAGAAGTCTTCTTGAAGGCAGCATATTGTGCTCCAAAATCTCTATGGACTTTTCAGCATTAATGGTGCCATCACAGAAGTGCAAGTTACCTTTGCCAAGGGCACTGACACAACCCCATACCATGACAGACCCTGGCTTTTGGACTTGTTGCTGGGAACAGTCTGGATGATCCTTTTCTTCTTTGGTCCGGAGCACACGGCGTCCATTTCTCCCAAAGAATACCTGAAATACTGATTAATCTGACCACAGTACACGTTTCCACTGTGTGATGGTCCATCCCAGATGCCTCCGAGCCCAGAGAAGACAACAGCGCTACCGGACACTGTTAAAGTAGGGCTTCCTTTTGGCACAGTACGGTTTTAACTGGCATTTGTCGCTGTAACTACGTATTGTGGTACTTGACAAAGGTTTGCCAAAGTAGTCCTGAGCCCATGTGGTAATATCGCTTATAGATGAATGACAATTCTTGATGCAGTGCCGCCTGAGAGCTCGGAGATCACGGTTGTTCAGCTTAGGCTTGCGCCCTTGTCCTTTATGTACTGAAATTCCTCCTCATTCCTTGAATCTTTTAATTATGTTATGCACTGTTGAAGGTGAAATAAGCAAATGTCATCCTATCTTTCTTTGAGGAACATTGTTTTTAAACATTTCAATAATTTTCTCACGTATTTGTTGGCAAACTGGCGATCCTCGGCCCATCTTTGCTCCTAAAGGACTAGACCTTTCTTGGATGCTGCTTTTGTACCAAATCATAATTACAAAAACCTGTTGACATCACCTGTTTCAAATCACATCATTATTTAACCAATTTACCTGATTACTAGCCCTAAATTGCTCCTGTCCCAACCTTTTTTGGAATGTGTTGCAGGTCTGAATGACAGGAAAGGATGTATATTTACAAATTAAATTAAGTTGACTGGACAAAACATGAAATATTTTGTGTTCACATTGTCTGCAATGAAATACAAGTCAAAGTACATTTAGAAATCACTACTTTCTTTTTTTATTTGTGTTTTCCATACTGTCCCAACTTTTTCTGATTTGGGGTAGTAAAACGACAACTTTAGCGTCATCGGAAGATTTTTGCCGAAAGTGGACTACAACTGTGGACTACAGCCAGCTACTTCCGCATGTTTTCAACCCGTCCATAGGGGGTTGGACTGCCGAGTCCATTCGGAAAAGCCCGATTCAAAACGAGAGTAAGCCATCTTGAATCTTCGCTGAGGCTCTCTCTTTTCAACAGTAAACATTTACAACAATTATGTGCATTCAAACTACCGCACATGTGTACCACCGGGATACATCGGTATAGATCGGAGAATATGCAGGAAACGTTATTACAGACGAAATACTTGGCACACTACGTGAGCTTTGCCAGCACGGAGACCAGCACGGAGACCAGCACCTCAACCAGCGGTGTCGCTCGATGCCGATAGCCGGGTAAGGGGACATCCTCATCGGCTAGGTGGAAAGCTAACGCTAGCCGGCCACCTGTCCCATCAATCCTGCTTGCAAGTGTCCGCTCATTAGACAACAAACTGGACTACATCCAACTTCAACGAAACTCCCAACGCGAGTTCAGAGACTGCTGTGTTTTTGTGGAAACATGGCTGAACAACAGTGTACCGGACTGTCCAGCTACCAGGCCTGCTAGCCCTCCGAGCTAGAGATGCTCTGTCGCCGGGTAAAAGACTCGTGGAGGTGGGCTGTGTTAACATGGACTGGTGCAGAAATGTGGTGATTTGTATCCAACGAACTGCTAACCGCTGGAGTTTGTGACTGTTACATGGCGACCATTCGACATTCCACGCTAATTCACGGCTGTGTTTATACTCAGTGTTTACAGCCCACCAAGCGCTAATGCTAGTATGCGTTAACTGAACTTTACGGAGCCTATAATGTGTGTGCACTAAATGTAGCCTGTTTTGTGTGTCGATTATAAATAATGTCGTTTTTATATATTTTAAATGTGTAACACCACTTGAGCCACGGTGAAACGTTGTTTCGTGTGTATGGTTAAAATGACAATAAAACACACTTGAGTTGAGTTGAATTGCCTCACTGTCTTGTCTGTCTGTAAATGATAGGCGTGGTTTGGGAGTGGACTCGTAAAGCAGCGAAGCAGGTGCATTCTGGGAATTGGTGTCTTTCATCCATATAAGCCAAAAACACATTTTCTGGCTTTTCTCGGACTAGAAGGCACCAATTTAAAAAAAATCACATTTCTACTACATACGTGACCCAATTTAAAGATATATTCAGCTTTCCAGCGGTTAAATATCCCTTTAACGTTGAAGAATGGATTGCGGGATATTTTGCCGACGGTAATGTTATTAGCAGCACACTTCATTAACGGACCCAGGGTGAGTCTGATGAAAACTGTCGTCTTTGCCCGGTCAGCTCCAAGATAGTCTTCACATTTACAGCTCACAGCAACTTAATACAATGTA
Organism: Gymnocephalus cernua; assembly: GCA_023631565.1. Lineage (NCBI taxonomy): Eukaryota > Metazoa > Chordata > Actinopteri > Perciformes > Percidae > Gymnocephalus > Gymnocephalus cernua. Next base: position 16,422,272 of record CM042432.1, read on the forward strand.
GTGTCTGGCTTTGGTTATATATTTATTTTGTCGGCAAAATGGCTTTTTATTGAGTTTCCTCTTAGCGAAATGCTCTAATTGAATTTAAGCTGGGCTTTTATTGTGAAGGCAACGGTGTAGTCTATGTGATACGCAGGTATACACAGTATACCCACTAAGAAAGCTCCAGGATTTCTATATACCCTCTTAAAAATGCCCAATGACACGCAACAACATACTTTCCATTATATTTTTGATATATTTTGAATTGTCATCTGTGTTTTTCTTCTTCACATATAATAGGCTAAATAAAGGTATTTCCACCGTAAATTGCTGTTCAAAAGTGTATCCGAATACAGAAAATTAAGTTGTTGATGCTCAAAACTTCCCTGGGGGAGGACACCCAGACCCCCCACTATGATATGCCCCCCCCCCCCCCTCCCCCAAATGCAGATTCTGGCGAATATACAGAACAGTATACCCACTACAATACATTAGACTACATTATTAATGTTAATTACTGTACCATTATTATAATGTATTCGAATAGGGAAATTTGAGCTGAAAGTCTATTCTTTATTAGGGCCATCCACACGGAAACGCTTTTTGGTGTAAACGCACGTTTTGCATCGTTTTGGCCGATTGTCCAAACGAATCCTGTAAACGCACTGCCTGAAGACGCACTTTTCTGAAACTTGGTACCAGGGTGAAAACATTCGGAAACGGCGCCCTTGCGTCTTTGTTCGCATATACTTTCGTATCGATGATGTCATCGCCACACCCCTCGACCTCTAGCCTTCGATCTCTTATTCTGCAACGACGTCTCATAACAACAACAACAACAACAACAACAACAACAACGGCGGACTACATGCTTGTGTTCCTGCTGGAGAAGATATTCGTCGTCCTCTTCTTGTGTTTGGTTTCTTCTTCTACTGTCTGTTAGTATACAGCGCCAAGCTTTATGTGCATGCTCCGCCTCTTCTTCTCCATCTTTGGTGAATTTCTGTGGCAGAAACAGCGGCCTGGATAGGCCTGGAATATAAAGTGGCGTGTTGAGTCATTTACACGCTAATATTCTTGAAACAATGCCAGGCAAGATGGGGGGAAAAAAGATTGTTTTGGATGTAGCCTTAGTCACAGCAATAAAGTTGTTTGGATGAATGATTTGACTTGACGACATAAATCAGTCTTAATCTGCAGTCATACTCTCAACACTAACAGCTTCCATTATTTCAATTGGTCTTTAATAGCAACAATGTTCTGCCTGAAAGTTAATGAGGTTTCACTGCATTAACTGCTACAAACTGTGTGACACTCAAACCAATAAGTGACACTCTAATGGGCTTCAATAACGCACAAGAAGACATTCACAAACATTAAATCAGTGTGAAATCATCGCTGTGAGTGACTTATCCACGCAGCCTGCACAGTCAAATGTGTGCTGCGTCATCGGAGGACTGCGGGACCCACAAACACCGGTGGTTCCTCTGCAGTGCGAGAGATCAGCGATGGGACTAGGGACAGAGAGGGAGGAGAGAGAAAGAGAGGGAAGGAGGGAGAGAGGTGAGTGCTGCTGCAGAACAACATTTAGCCTGGCTGAGGAGTTAAACGGCACGCAGCAGCACATCTGCTCCATCCAGGCATTAATCCTGTTGTGATAGCCATGGTAAGTTCACTTCTGTGCTCCATTAGTACGGCTCTGCTCTGCAGTTCTCTGTGCTGCTGTGGGAACTGCAGGGATGTTTATTGGACTAACCTTGACAAAAATGATGCCGCAGAGCTGTTTATAGTGTGCAATGTGCATGTGAAGATGCTGCTTTAGTACCTCCGCTTCACTTGGGCCTGTTCAGATGTTGTCTACTGCAGCAGGGCTGTTACATGTTACATAGGATGTGGTTATTCACAGGTGACACTGACAATGCAGACCTCTAGCAGCGCACATAGCTGCTGCACGCAGACTGGCTCCTGTATTTTGATGTTATGATGATTTCATCCACAATGAAACCCACCCTACGTATCTAGTTTTTATTAAGGCTTTGCAATCCATCATGGATTCATGCAGCACCACCGGGGATATAACATGCTGGGTCAAAAATACAGCTAAAGAGAGCTTGTAAAGATAATGAGCACTTGACCAGAAAAAGCAGCAGTAGCTTCCAGAAGTGTTTCAGCAAGGTGATCCTTCATCATTGGTCACTGCCAGGGGAGATTTTTCACATACTCTGATGACAGTTTCATGTTGTGGTGTAGTCTCTTTCTGCACTTCCTAATGTCTAATATATATATATATATATATATATATATATATATATATATATATATATATATATATATATATATATATGTGTGTTATTTATTTCTTCTTCTTCAGTAATTGTGATGATTTCATGTCTGCATATATTCCTTTGTTTACTATTGGCCTCTACTGAGCCAAGTCTGTTACCCTCAAAACTTTCCCAATACTTCCTTTTCCTTCAACTGGCGCTGGGCAGTAAAGATTAAAAAAGGGGCCAAACAAGCTTTAAGTTTTGACTATCCTGTGAGGACTTTCTTCTCTTTTCACACGACACAGCTGGCAGTTTAAAACTGCTATGTGTAGCAGACTGTGACTTGAAAGCATGTATCTCAAACCAAACACAGTCAAGTCACAGTCGGCTAACCTTATTTTGTGAAAGCTGAACTGATCAATTATTTACTACTTTTTGATTTGCTCACTGACCAGCTAAACTACCTAACATTTAAACACCTAAAGTGTGAGTTCTCTGGTGGGGTTTCAGCATGACTAAAAGGCAGGAGACAGTTACATGAGATATATTATATGTGCGGTTATGGTCTTTCATTATGTATGTACAGTTAGTCCAACCAGAAATTTTCATACTAAAGTTGCCAATGCCATTAGGTTAAGACCCTTGTTTCTGACACTGAAGATGTCAAGCTGTTGTCTTTGGTACTCTTCACCTTTGTATTTTAAGGTCTCGATTGTCTTCTCCATTTTCGTTTAACCTGCGATAACCATATTTGTCTGTTTTCTCTCTTCCTACAGTTCTCAAAGCAGCTGTGGCCTCTGGCCTTTGGGAAAATATCCTTTGTGGTTTTCATCCTGACTTCTGCCCTCTCAGTGACTCCCCTGCCATCTGACATAGACAAGGGACGGAGAAAGGTGGTGCACGTGCTCGGTAAGGAAAAATTATTTCTATCCTATTTCTTACAGCTCACAGCTGCAAAGTCAGGAGCTCTTCATTCTGCCCGGATCTGCATAGCTGTTACAGCATGTGCTAGCAAAGATGGAGGATACACTGTATGCAGAGGTCACCTCAGAGTTAGATGACAACTTTGAAACCAGGAAAAAATGCCCTTATTAAGTCTTACCCAGGGCTTAACAAAAAAAGGAGAAAACCAGCATGCTCAAGCATTCAAAAGAATCAAATGAAGGATTTTGAAACTGTATGTAGGTGTATGCACAGAAACACGCAGAATATTTCCAACAGTAGATTACTACATGTGCCAAAGCTGTTGTAACTGTAGAATATTAATACATTATCAAAGTTGTTAATATCCCATCTAGCACTACTACCAAGTATTCACTTGAGGACTTTAACATTTAACCACTATAAATATTAATGACAACAGGGATTCAACTAATCGACTGTATGAGACCTGGCTGTCCATATTATATGCAATGAAAAGGTTAATAGATATATATGTGTTCTTGTTAGCTTCATTCTTCATTAGAATATATATTCTCCAATGAGTGAACAACTCCTAGACGCCCCCTAGATATGCATTATATGTAAATCTATCAATACATTCTTGCAGATACTTTGCAACTATAGTATCATCAGCCATTAGATCATATTTTTCTTCTTTTTTTAAAACCTTTTTTCAACCAATAAAAGACTCATTGATATTAAAAATTTCCTTTTCATGAGTGTCCTGGCTAAGACAGTCAGCAGCACAACCACACAAACACAAAATACATAAAAACACTAAAAACATAAAACAACTGAATCAGCAAATCCCTCAAAGTCAACCAGAATCCTAAACACACGAGGCAAAACATTTACAGCTGCCTCCAAGTCAATCAACATTCTCATGAAAGCGACCGACCAGCTCATTAAGTCTCATGGATTTCTGTAACTTGTTCCAGGTAGAGGGAGCAGCAAACTTAAACGCCTTTTTCCCCAGTTCAGTTCTAACCTTTGGAACAGACAGAAGGAAAAGATCCTGGGAACGAAGATTGTAAGTCCCAATACTATTTACACTGATATAGGTAATGATTAATAATGATAAAGTAGGGTGAAAAGTATATTTTCCTCTAAAAAAAAATATAGAAGATTGCAAGTATAAAGTGGCATGAAATGGAAACAGTTGACTAAGGTACCTTTTTGCTTGGGGTCAGAATAACTCCACAACAGACTAGACACACAGCCCTGACATCTTGTTGTCTTATAAAGTAATTATGGCTAATATGTTAGCAAATAGTTGCCTATAAAATGATCATGCCATTAGAGTTGTGACCACCTGATGAATTTAATTCCTGTATTTACTCTTGTTTTGGTCTCCACCAACTTCTAAGAAATATATCTGGGTCTTTAGATGTTTGACATTCTTTTCCAGGTAGTCCCTTACTTTGCTTGTCTGCTGTGTCTGCTGCTAGACAGGTAGTGTACAGGGGTTTTTATTAGAACTTGTTTGCACTAATTAACGGCTGCCTGCTGCTTCTAAGATGCCAGTTTTACCATGACAGTGTAGAGTTGCACGCTATCCCATCTTTAGATCTTAACGTTCTTCACACAGGAATAACCAGCAGGAGTCAGTAGTAACATGGAGTTGTTTGTCTTGACATCAGTCTGTTGCAGTGTTGGGAAATAATATACCTAAAGTTTTGATTAAACACAACTTTGCTTTCATGGCTGCTGCTGATAAACAACTTTGCAGAGCAGTTAGCAGGGTGATGACTAATTGCTGGCTGGCATGGATAATTGCTGGTGCCTTTATCTGGTCACAACATAGCAGAAAACCTCTTGCAGCAGCTCATTAAATGTTTGCACCACACTTGGTGTGTGTGTGTGTGTGTGTGTAGTCTTTGGCTGCCTCGACACACACACACACACACACACACACACACACACACACACACACACACACACACACACACACACACACACACACACACACACACACACACACACACACACACACACACACACACACACACACCTTCTGAGCAAATGTCTGCCAAAATGTCCATTAGGACAAGAGGCCTATGGTTACCGTTAGTCTTGGGTCATTTTGGTGAATTGCTCTTGAGAAAGAGAGGTTGAGGTTAAAATTTGGAGTGGGGTAATCTGATGAATGATCTGGGCAGAGGAGCGAGTTAGCTCCACACTGGACTATTTGACCAACATGTTTTCTCCACTGTTGATATGCTGGATGTTGAGGCACTGATGTGACAGCACAAGTAAACAGCACACGCTTTATTCAATTTTGCGAGCACCTCACCTCTGTGTATCCCTCACAAAGAGAATCAAAGCTATTGAATTTTACGATTAGAATAAGAGTGAATAAGTAGTTAAGTATTGGCTGTCTCAAGGGCAATTGCAATCAGGATTACAAGGATCTGACTGCACATATTTTGCATGGCAATGCATAATTCCTTATGCATTTGCTTGTATCCACCACTTTTATTATTATTTGCCCTTAATTTAACCGAGTTTCATGACTCAAAATATAGATTTCTGGCCAAGTTGGAAGTGCTGTAGTGGCAAGCATAAACATCAATCAAAACCCAAATTGCAAAAAGTATAAAAATAGTGAGAAAGCAGAACCAGCCAGATTAAAAATAAATGTTACATAATTATCATTCCTTAAATACAGTATTTGTTTTTGCACAGAGGATGACACCGGTGCGGTGATTGTGCAGACAGCTCCTGGTAAAGTGGTGACACATCGCGGGGGCTCCATCACTCTGCCCTGCAGATTCCACCATGAGCCGGAGAACACCGATCCTGCTCGCATTCGGATTAAATGGACCAAAGTGACTGATGCACTGCAGTTTCAGGATGTCTTTGTGGCACTTGGAAGGTGAACATTTTCAGTCACTCAATTCGTATCTATTGTTTTAATCCTTTTTTCTGTTTCTCAGTTATAGGGCCCAATCCAACAAATATTGATTTGATGGATTTCAATTTATTTCACTGCCCCGTAGATGCTTAGCACACATTCACTATCTAGTATAATGTAAGTATTTTCACAAACCCACTCATATGTCTGTGTATAAGGCTATAAAGTAAGTCCATTTTTGAAGTTAGTTAGAGCATTTCTTAATTATTTGGCTCAAAGCCACTTTATTGAGGGAAAAAAGAAATACTTTTACATTTCTGTCAAATGTCTCTCCAGGCAGCAGCGTGTGTTTGGATCGTACAAAGGCCGTGTGTTTTTGGAGCAGGCAGGCCCAGGCGACGCCTCAGTGATCATCCAAAATGTCACACTGGAGGACTACGGACGCTTTGAGTGCGAAGTCACTAATGACATGGAAGACGATACAGGATTTGTCAACCTCGACCTAGAAGGTCAGGAATTAAAGATGCACACTGGAAGAGATTTTGTTGAAGCTCTGACATCTCTAATGCTCGACTGGCTCTTATAGTTGGCCAGAGAGATATACCACTTCACATGAGAGCCAAGTGAAATTCATACATTTACTTATTGACTCACCTATTGATTAACACTCAACAGTAGGTGTGTTTCTGTCACCTGTAGGAGTGGTGTTTCCCTACTACCCCCGCGAGGGGCGCTATAAGCTCAACTACCATGAGGGGGAGGATGCCTGCAAACAGCAGGACGCCATTCTGGCTTCTCACTCTCAACTGCACAAGGTGAGCGTATGCCTTTCCTTTGGATCAAATGTCTGTCACATTCAAGGTAGATTAAGGGAGACTAGGGTAGAAGGCACAGAGCACTACCAAGGATGTATGAGAGCTATGGAGATCACACCATCCATAGCACATTCACTTATAGGCTACTCTTTTAGTTGCACTAATGCACTTACTGGCTAAATCCTCAGTCATAAACTACTTAAGAGCAGCAGTAAGTCTGAAATTAAGAATATGCATATGACCAGTCCAGACATCTTACTGTGGGCCCATCTTCCTATTTAAAAAAAAACCTATGCTTTAAAGTCCAGAGTAATGGAGGTATGTCAGAAGAGATAAACCACATTCTTTCTCCTCTTAATAGTGTATTTAATCCTTCAGTATGACCCACTGACGTACATTATCTCCCTCCACAGGCCTGGCTGGAAGGACTAGACTGGTGTAATGCTGGATGGCTGGAGGACGGCTCAGTCCAGTATCCTATCTCTCATCCCAGAGACCAGTGCGGCCGCAAGGACACCCCTGCTGGCGTCCGTAACTATGGCTACAGGCACAAAGAGGATGAGCGCTACGATGCTTTCTGTTTTACTTCCAAGCTCAATGGTGAGAAACTGAGAAGGATGTAGGTTGTTGTGTGCACAGGCATGTCTGTATCTGAAGATCAGAAACACTTTGTAGTCCATCTATATGATCATATGACTAAATACAAACATCCAACTGAATATAAAGCATCTGTGGCTCATAATTGGAAGGGAACAAGACATTGGCGGAGCTGGATTGTTGTGGTACTGTATAGAAAGAGGATACATCATGAGTGTTGGACTGTGGGGAAATTAGGCCCATGTCTTTGATCTCTGCCTGTGATCTTGCCGGCCTAAGGCCACTGGATTTAAATCAGGCTGTGTTGATTCAGCCCTGCAAGGGCCACTTTGTCCTCTGGGTGCCAAGCATCAGCTTTCATCTCCCAGTTCTTTGATTTACATCACATTCCCACAGGAAGTCTGCTATAGTGTCTGCGTCACACACCTCCAGGATCATAAGCTCAAAGAAACTTGGGGAAATCAGAGGCTGGATTAGTTTTTGCAGCATGAAAGTTATCTTGAGTCCCAGGGTAGTTGAACAAGTCTACATGTATGTAGGAGAAAAAGATGTAACAAAAGGCTTTACTCCATTACTTGATTATTGTTGAATGATATCAGTGTTTTAGTAATCAAATATTAAACTATTCATTAAGGAAGGAATCGTTTGTTATTTGGGGAATTACATTTATTTGCTTTTTTGCCAAGAGTAAGATGAGACGATTGATATCACTCATATCTGTACGGTAGGTATGAAGCTACAGCCAGCAGCTGGTTAGCTTACCAACTAGAAACAGGGGGAAACAGCTAGCCTGGCTCTGGCTAAAGCTCGCCATTTGACCATGGCAACCACAGAAACCGCAGCGAGGGAAAGGAGGTATTGTGCTCCCTGCTGCTGCCAAAATAAAACACAGAACATGGATGTTGCGGTCTAAAAGCATCCTTCTTTTCTCTGTAAGGATTAAACAAATGAGATATAACATATTGTTTAGTTCAGAGGTGCTGGTAGACACATTTTCTTACCTCCGGACAGAGACAGGCTAGCTGATTCTCCCTGATCCCAGTCTTTATGCTAAGCTAAGCGAGCTAGCTTCATATTTACCCTACAGAAATGAGAGTGGTAATGGATTTCTAACATGTGTCTAAGAAAAACATTGGCCATATTAGTGAAATTTAAAAAAAAATGCAGTTTGAAAAAAAAAAAACTTACTTCAATCCAGCTTGTGCCTCTTTGAAGTTTGAAATCTTCTCATGCATTCTAAAAACTAAATAGGCATTTTATTATCTAAATAAAAGACAATGCTCTTCAATGAATAATACATGTTAGGATTGTGTAAACTGGAACAAAAGAAGCAGTGCCGGTGTTTTGCCTCAGCAAAAAAAAAGGTAGTATGACAGGAACCTTAAACGATTGCTCGTGGCTTCCCATGTGTGTTAATTATTGTGGACAGTCTGTTGCGGGCAGGAGGTTTCAGCAGTGGTTGTGACCGATACTGTTGCTCAGTCCAGCTGGAAGGTATTTACTGAGCGTCCCCTCGGGAATATGAGACAATATTCTGCCTTTCTAATAGCCAGCAGTCACATAAACAAGCATAAAATCAATAGCTGAGCAAAGTGCAAACCTGAGGTTGTGGACATGATTTTAATGATAGGAGTTGTTGCTGTTCAGAGAAAACGCCAACCTCTTTATTCTTGGTTTGGGTCCTTTTTACCTTTGCTTCTTTCTGACGAGAAGCTTACTTTGTGATTCAGTTCAGTTGAAACAATTCAGCCAATCAGGACACCAATTGCTTTAATACTGCCAGGCGAAAAAGTCTCCCCAGAGGTAAGATGAAAGCAAAAATGGAAGCGTTTTAGGAGTAATTTTGAGTTAGAGTATTGCTTTTCGATTTTGAGCAGCTGCCCAGACGGTTGTTGGAACGATTTGATATTCTGAACACAGACACAGACAGACTGAGAATATCTTTCCTCAGGGCTTGGCTTGTCTCTGGGGCTTCATTCACTCCTCTCTCTTTCTTTCCTTTTACCCTCCTGAACAATGCACTTGCTCTGTTTTCTTTCACCTTTTCAGTTGTTCTTACAACAAACATCCTCTCCTCTCCCTCTATATCCCCATAGGCAAAGTGTACTTCCTCAAACGCTTCAAGAAGGTGAACTATGCGGAGGCGATGAAGGCTTGCATTCGAGATGGCTCAGCTGTGGCCAAGGTGGGTCAGCTGTACGCTGCATGGAAGTTCCAGCTCCTGGACCGCTGTGAAGCCGGCTGGCTGGAGGATGGCAGCATCCGTTACCCCATAGTCAACCCCCGTTCTCGCTGTGGAGGATCCCAGCCAGGCGTCCGACACCTGGGCTTCCCTGATAAAAAATTCCGCCTCTATGGGGTCTACTGTTTCCGCAGAAACGAGGATGAATCAGTAGGTGGTACTGAAATGACAAAAAGCCCCACAAATAAAATGACAAGGAGACAGAGCAGCCGCAGCATCCCCATGAATGCTACCAGTGTGATTTAAAGTGTAGAGACTGTAAGCAAGAGGGGGATGCGATTTAGATTTGACAGCAACAACTGTCGCCTAGCAGCCGACTCCATTCATCGCTTTTAAAGTAAAACACTAACAGACAAGATGTACTCATTTGCAGATTTGCCAGAGAGAAGAAGCGAGGCTGTATAAAATTAAGGGTGACATCTTTATTAGGGTGACGTTCCTTCCGTCTCCAGTCAGTCAATCATCTTAAGGAGTGAGTATGTTAGCACATCTGTCGCTGGAAAACTGTGAGGTTAAACAGCAGCTTGATCATTACTCAGGCACACATCAGATGCAATGAATATCCTTGTTTACGTGTGTGTGTGTGCGTGTGCGTGTGCGTGTGCGTGTGCGTGTGTGTGTGTGTGTGCGCGTGTGTGCGTGTATCATATATTTGCACCCTGCTGTGGCCCCTGAGCTCTGAGCTCCATTCTGAGCCAGAATCCCAGTGCCAGGGTGAAAAGATCCATTACTGTGTGAGACGGGATGATCTGCCCAACTGTACGTTTTCGTTTAATTGCCTGTATCCGGGTGCCACGTTTGGTTAGCAACACTCTGGCACAATGTGAGTCATTTTTCTCATCAACTAGGACCTGGCAATCTCATCATCAGAGCTGCACAAGTAGTGAATATTGCACTAGCTCTAAAATGATTACCACTTTAAATACATAGAGCTTTATTTTGTGATAGCATCTTAGCTTAGACTAAAGCAAGCATGTATTGATTGGCTGAGAGTAGTTGCTGAGGCTGAATAAGCAGAAATACAAAGCTACAATCATTGCTATTTCCCGTAAGCTACCTGGGCCACCAGTTGCACTATAAATGTTACAAGCAGCAACCTTTATTACAGAGTATGTTTGCCACTATACAGAATGGATGAATGTTCTGGGAAAAATAAATAAAAGTCTTGAAATTGTTGCGTTTGGGTCAAGTTTTTTTTCTCCTATATCAAGAGATCTACTGATGGAAGACAATTTAAAAGAAAAACGAAGAGAAATTTAGCAAATTCACTTCCATAACGGGCTGGAAGGTTCAGTAAACGTTCAGATGAGTTTAATGGACATGGACTGCATTTATACAGTGCTTTTATCCAGAGCACTTTACACCACACACACACACACACACACACACACACACACACACACACACACACACACACACACACACACACACACACACACACACACACACACACACACACACTCTAATGGCAGTGGGCAACCATACAAGGCGCAGGTCTAAACATGATGAGCAATTGGAGGTTCAGCATCTTGCTACAGTACTACAGTAGGAGAGTTCAGGGAATCAACTCACTGACCCGGAGTTTTAATGGACAACCCGCTCCACTTACTGAGCCACAGTCGCCCAGTTTATCATCCTACAGTGTCTCTAAAAAGTGAATAATGTACAGGATATACACTGAAACAAGTCTACAGCCATGCTACTGGCTCTGTAAGTGGTGCTTTGAGCTAAATGCTAACATGCTCACAATGACAATGCTAAGATTCTAATGTTTAGTCATGATTACCTTTTGTAAGGTGTGTTCCATGTAACACTCATTATTAATAAGTATTAAGCAATTGTGTGAGTAGGGATTACAGCTGATGAGTGCTAAATGTTTCATTCTGGAGTATGTGTGCTTCGCTCTGCCTCGTGTGCTCCAGTGTTTGCCGGTGAGAGAAACTGCTGAGAGGTGAACCCGTCTCTGAGTGAGAGCATGTTGGTGTTGTGCCAACACAGCAGAACAAACCATGTCATCGTCATAACAACTAACAGCATGTAATTATAGTCAGGTTCATTGCAAGTCCAAAATCATGAAATAATAGCTGAGAGTGACAAACTTGACCTGTAAATAGAAGAAAAAAAAATCACATCTGTGATTTTATTGACAGCTTTGTGATTTTTTTTCTTTGGATTTTTTAAGGCAAAAAGAGGCTCTGAAATGACCTCTATGATCAAAGTTGATGTTTTCAATGATTTGATGAGCACATTCGCCAGCCCCATTAGTCTGCTCTACTGTGTGAATTTAGAGTCACAGCCACTAAATAAATAAGCAAGGTCCCGCTTGATGCACTACAATATTTATAATTAATGGAGGATTATGTATTCCGCATTTCAGTACTGAAGTAATTTAGATGTTTTTGATGTGCTCAGGATTGTGATGGTAACCCATTTAAAATTCACTTTGCATGGCATTTAGCAGCGGACTCCATCTTATGTAAGAGCAAGGTCGACATAAATAACAGCCACTACTTCACATTTTGAGTGCCAATGCTTTGGCAAACAGAAATGACAGATCTGTATGCAGGAGGCTTTTGTTCACAAGAATAATAACAGTAATAATATAGCTACATAGTGGACCAACTGAGTGCTCAAAGGAACTACACATTCCACAGATGGCGAGCTCAACAGGCCAGACAGTAGAAAATCCTCATGAGGCAGAACATTAGAGAGGCACTGGCTTCGTCACACTCCAACTGTTTAATGACAAGAGAAACAGTCAACATACAGACAGAAGAGAAAAGACAGACAGAAAAGAAACGATGGCGCAAAGACGCACTGCAGAAATGTGATTGAACCCTTTAAACCAGTTTGCTCAGAAGATGACAGTGCTATTTCATCAGGCCTCTTCGTCGCCTTTTCTTGTGAGCATGAAATGAAATTAGATGACCCTATAACAACAGAGTACTGCCACAGATCAAATACAAAGGGATGGGATTGCGCTGGCTGTCGCTTGGCTCTCATTTATCAGCTTGTGACAGAGTTCAGGGTCTCCAAATAGTCCGGAGGCAAATGTAGAGAGGAGGAGTTAAGTCACAAAAGAGTGACATGAGAGATAGAATAAAATAAGATTAATAGTAGCCAAATATATGGATGGAAATGAATTTAAAGGCATTGCACACGCTGTTGGTGCACCTCACAGGTGTTTACACTCAAGCCTGATTAGACCTCTTCTCTGCACACACTGATTGACATCTTCCTGATTCTCCTGGTGGTTTTCTTGCACCTGTTACGGTGGGATAAATTACACCTTTGCTATCCTTATAGATCTTTTTCACAGCAGACATTTTGACCTGTCACAGCAGGAAAATTACAAGTGAAACTAACTACCATTAATGATGGCTCCTGTGGGATTGTTCACAGAAAGTAGTGAACATTACTTGTTTTTTTCTCCGATGTCTCCCTCACATAATCTGAAGCATAGCTCCACCCAACCTTAACCTTACTGGAGGTCTAATCAGACACCTCGTGTGGGTGTTAAAGTTGTGTAAATTGATTAATGAATTAAATTAATAAAATGTCCAACTATGCAACATGTCCAATGTGTAGATTCTCACATATTAGGTATACTGGGCAAAATACTTAACTTGAACAAATCAAAATTAGTTGTCCCAAACGTCATCTTTATTAAAACTTTAGTAAACATTGATTTGTGCTGCTGAGGGTGGTTAAGGTGACCTACAGACTTCACTCGTTCTATATTAACTTTCTATTAATGAAAAGCCCAGTGTTTCAGGCCTGTATCATAGGCAAACAGAAGGGATGGGTTAGAAACCACTTTATATATGCATTCTTACAAAACATGCACAAAGCATCCAATAGGTTAATTGTATCATTCAGCAGTAATACATACTATCATCTGTTTCACCTCTGTCTCTACTGGTCAACACTATTCTTGTCCCAATATCAGCACTGTCTTGTGGTCTCCTTAATAGTCACACCGCGTTGTGCTCTACTGGTGCATTCCATTGCAAATCAAAATAGAAGCATATGGAAAATAAAAGTGTATTACACCAAAATGAAATAAAATAACTTAAGACCTATCACAATTAATCAAACTTAGTTCATAAGATAACACCTGGGATCTAGCGCTTCTGTTTATGTATCTAAAATGCTTCCCGTTTAGAAAGCAATTACTCCAGATGGTCGTCTCCTTTATGGTGGTTAACTTTTTCTAAGCCTTGAAAACCTAGACCTTCTCCGGGAACCATCACCTTATCGTGGTGGAGAGGTTTGTGTGTCCCTGAGGGCTGTGTTGTCTGGAGCTTGGTGCTCCTAGTAGGGTCTCCCATGGCAAAGTGGTCTCAGGTGAGGGGCCAGACAAAGAATGGTTCAAAAACCCTATGATTCAACGAGGAAGAGGTAGAGTTACCCTGCCCGGAGAAAGCCTGGGCTCCCGTCTGGGAGGCCCGAACAACTAATGTGGCACCTCCCTCTCCATCCCATGGGCCCACCACCTGTGGGAGGAACCGCTGGGGTCGGGTGCGTTGCCATACGGGTGGCAGTGAAGGTCAGGGGCCTCGACGGACCAGACCCGGGCAGCAGAGGCTGGCTCTGGAGACGTGGAATGTCACCTCTCTGTGGGGGAAGGAGCCAGAACTTGTGCGGGAGGTGGAGCGCTACCAAATAGATCTGGTGGGGCTTACCCCTATGCACAGTCTTGGTTCTGGAACCATACTCCTGAATAGGGGTTGGACTGTTTTCGAGTTGCCCAGGGTGTGAGGCGCCGGGCTGGTGTGGGGATACTCACAAGCCCCCGGCTGAGCGCCGCTACATTGGAGTTCACACCGGTGGACGAGAGGGTCGTCTCCCTACGCCTGCGGGTTGTTTGTTGTTTGTGCATATGCACCAAACAAAAGCTTGGAGTATTCGGTCTTCTTGGAGACCTTGAATGAAGTCCTGCATGGGGCTCCAGTGGAGAGGCGTGATTGATGATCGATTTTATAATCGCTTCATCTGATCTGAGGCCGTATGTTTTGGACACTCGGGTGAATAGAGGGGCGGAGCTGTCAACCAATCACCATCTGGTGGTGAGTTGGGTCAGGGGGTGGGGGAAGACTCTGGACAGACCTGGTCCAGACCTGGTCCATTGAACCCGAGTGGACAATGTTCAAAGTTTCCATTGCTGAAGCTGCGGTGGGGAGCTGTGGTCTTAGGGTCGTAGGTGCCTCAAGGGGTGGTAACCCACAAACACCGTGGTGGACACCGCTGGTCAGGGAAGCCGTCCGACTGAAGGAGTCTTTCTGGGATATGTTATCCCAAAGGGTACCGAAGGGCCTGAATGGCTGCAGCCTCTGCCGTGAAAGAGGCAAATCAGCGGGTGTGGGAGAAGTTCGGAGAAGACATGGAGAAGGACTTTCGGTCGGCACAAAGGTGCTTCTGAAAAACCGTTTGCCACCTCAGGAGAGGGAAGCAGGGATTCATCCAAGTTGTGTACAGTAAGGATGGAATGCTGTTGACATCAACTGAGGAGGTAATAGGAGCACTTTGAGGAACTCCTAAATCCAGCTAATGCGCCCTCTATGTTAGAGGCAGACGCGGAGGATGATGGGGAATTGTCGTCAGTTTCCCTGGTGGAAGTCGCTGAGGTAGTCAAACAACTCCACAGTGGCAAAGCCCCGGATTGATGAGATCCGTCCAGAAATGCTGAAAGCTCTGGGTGTGGCGGGGCTATCTTGGATGGCACGCCTCTTCAACATTGAGTGGAAGTTTGGGACAGTGCCAAAGGAGTGGCAGACCGGGTGGTGGTTTCCCTGTTCAAAAAGGGGGACCAAACTTCTCAGCCTCCCTGATAAAGTTTACTCCAAGGTGCCGGAAAAAAGGGTTTGGCCAATAGTCGAACCTCAGGTTGAAGAGGAACAATGCAGATTCCGTCCTGGTCGTGGAACAATGGACCAGATCTTCACTCTCACAAGGATCCTGGAGGGAGCCTGGGAGTATGCCCATCTGTGTTTTGTGGATCTGGAGAAGGTGCATGACAGGGACCCCGGGAGATACTGTGGGAGGTGCTGTGGGAGTATAGGGTGAGAGGGTCCCTTCGGATGAGGATCAGCACCTCTAAATCTGAGACCATGGTTCTCAGCAGGAAACCGATGGAGTGCCTACTCCAGGTAGAGAATGAGTCCTTACCCCAAGTGAAGGAGTTCAAATACCTTGGGGTCTTGTTCGCAAGTGAGAGGACAATGGAGGGGGAGATTGGTCAGAGAATCCTCTCACTTGCGAACAAAGAATTACATTCACGACGAAAAGAGAGCTGAGCCAGAAGGCAAAGCTCTCGATCTACCGGTCAATTTTCGTTCCTACCCTCACCTATGGTCATGAAGGCTGGGTCATGACCGAGATCCAGGGTACAAGCGGCCGAAATGGGTTTCCTCAGGAGGCTGAGCTGGCGTCTCTCTTAGAGATAGGGCGAGAAGCTCAGTCATCCGTGAGGAGCTCGGAGTAGAGCCGCTGCTCCTTTGCGTCGAAAGGAGCCAGTTGAGGTGGTTTGGGCATCTGGTAAGGATGCCCCCTGGGGTCACTCCTAGGGAGGTGTTCCAGGCATGTCCGGCTGGGAGGAGACCTCGGGGAAGACCCAGGACTAGGTGGAGGGATTACATCTCCAACCTGGCCTGGGAACGCCTCGGGATCCCCCAGTCAGAGCTGGTTAATGTGGCTCGGGAAAGGGAAGTTTGGGTTCCCCTGCTGGAGCTGCTGCCCCTGCGACCCGACACCGGATAAGCGGATGAAGATGGATGGATGGATGAAAACCTAGACTACAGATGGTGTGGTTTTGTTTCAGAAAGTGTTATGTTACAGTACAAGAAAAAAGCTGCAACCTGTCTTCTGATGACACTTATTCCGAAATATGAATTTCCAATTTGTTGTCTTGTTATTCCAACACATACATTAAGCCACTTTTCAGTAAGTAAACACCCTCACTAGTGCCAAGAGTAATATTATGTAGAATAATATGTACCGTAAAACTTCAAATAATAGCCGAGTCCCAAATAGACGCCTGTCTCTTTTAAACGCCTGGTGTGACAACAGATTTGGGTAAATAAAGGCCGGTCTCAAATAGAGGCCGGGTCTGTTTTTTTGTTTGTTTGTTTTTTCTTTGTGTCGGGTTGTATTTGATCTTTTAAAACCCGTCAGATCGTTTGTTCTATGTTTTGATTTGATTTCACGTGACAGACGCAACCGTTCATAAACGACTCATCGCTATGGCAACATAACAAACAGGTCAACGAACTTTCTTTTAGTCTTCAGTTTTTCTTAATTCTCTCAATACCACCATGGAGACAAAAAGAAAAAAGTATGATTTGACATTTAAGTTGACAGTTGTCAAATTTGCCGAACAAAATTCGTGAGAAGCAGCGGCGAGACATGCATAACACACCGTTGCCATGCAAAAGAATAGCGTTGCTATGGACGCAGTTCTGTTCACTCCGGAGGACAGCTATCAATCAATCCGCTGAAAGAAGTCGGATAATTTACCAGCTGTGGCAAAAAGTGGAGAAACGCCGTCGAGCAACTTCTGTCCTCCAATTCAAGCAATGACAGCAGATCTGGTGAGCGCATATCGCTACATATTTACCGTAAAACTTCAAATAATAGCCCGGGCTTCTATTTACCCAAATCGCCGAAATGCCCCGGCGTGTATTTGAGACAGGCGTCTATAAGAGACGGGCCTTTAATTGACGATGCTTTGCCCGCATGCTGTGGATCCACTCACACACGCTCACCTCCAGCTCTTCACTGACCTTCTTCCTCCCTCCACCTCCCAGTCTGGCGTCTGACCCTTTGGTCGTCTTCCTCGGACAGACGTCGCAGTTCTGCTATATGTTTACCAGGCATGGATTTAATTAGCGGAGGTAATGTTAGTACTGTATGAGTTGCAACAGCTTGACTGACTGACTTCAGTGGCCGTTCTTTAGGTTGGGCTTTTACTGTGAAGGGTAGGAAAAAGTGAAGCTAGCGTTATGCTCTGTTGTCAACACATAACGATCACGTAATTCACGTGCATATTAAGTAGCCACATGTATATGTTTTGGTCTTATGATACATCCACAGGTTACTGCTCCAGCGGAGAGGACGGTTCGTTAAGACAGCAGCTAAGTTTACAAGAGTTTGTCCAAAGTTCAAGATAAACAGACTACAAACTGATATCTTTCATTTTAGCTTGTTTGTAAAAAGTCGCTAATAGCAGAGTAGAGCTGTGTTTGCACAGCGAGTGGACAGAGCAGACAGAGCAGACTGAAACATGTTGATGCCTGTAGAACAGGTAGGTGGGTATATTGATAAGTATTGACTTTTTAATCATAGAGGTTTTATTGTAGGCTACTTACAGTAACGACTGTAGCGTTAGTTCATCTGCGCCAGCGGCAGTAGGCTAAATAATCCTCGGTGTCGTTTCCAGTCAGTTACATCTGCTGCGTGAAGTAACGCACACACTTCGGCTCCGCTATGTTTGTGTGTGTGTGAGAGTGTGTGCGCGCAGCGCGGACATCGCTGTTCACAATCCCGTATATCTTCTAAAATGCAACGCTTTTATCCAAATGAATTGTGTTTGACGGGTTTTAAAAGATCAAATACAACCCGACACGGAAAAAAACAAAAAAACAGACCAGGCCTCTATTTGAGACCGGCCTTTATTTACCCAAATCTGTTGTCACACCAGGCGTTTAAAAGAGACAGGCGTCTATTTGGGACTCGGCTATTATTTGAAGTTTTACGGTATATACGGTCTATGATCGCCACGCAGGGACAACAACGCTAATTAGTTAGCTTACATTGCACGTTTAGGTGTGTCAACATGCAACGGCTGTGCAAAAAGGAAACGAGATGAATGAGGACATGAAGCCATTTACCTCGTCTCACTTCACCGTCAACAGAAATGTTCAGTTTAATATAAATACGAGCAGCCGATAGCCGCTAGCTCACTACAACGCGTCAGCTAATGTCACGTCAATTCCTGCAGTGATTAAAACAGCAGCTGGGTCATTTGTCCACCACGGCAGCACCCCATAACATATACGGCTACTACCACAGCCCATAAGGTGGTGGAGAGTAATAGATGAAGGGTTGCATTAGCTTAACAGATACAGAGTTTACGTTGTTATGGACGCATGGACTTCAGGCTGATTCAAGACCCCTCCGCTTCGCGTCGTGGTGATCACCCTGTCGGGGTTGTATTCGCTATAACAACCGCCTCGCTCTACATTATCCCTTACATAATACGAATTAAAAAATATATATATAATGTGGTAACCTCCTATTGTCAATTAAAGGCCTGTCTCTTATAGACGCCTGTCTCAAATACAAGCCGGTCCATTTCGGCGATTTGGGTAAATAGAAGCCCGGGCTATTATTTGAAGTTTTACGGTAAATAATAGGCACTAAACCTTAACCTTATTACAAATCATTTATTAATAGCCCATTACTGTTTTACTAAAGAATGTCGTCATTAAGATCTGAAACTTTCACCATTCTTCTCCACAAATGTTTTAGCACAAGATTCATTCGTTGACTGTGTAAATTGCAGCCTATCATAGGGGCAATGCAACACTGTGAGATTATCCCCATTCCCCACAGGAATTAAGTTTTACTTTCCATCAGGCCTCAACATTGTTACGAGTGAACACACAAACAGACATCATATCCATACAGCATTAGCCTATTAGAAATAGCTTCTGAAATCACCCCATCTCCCTAAATGATCTCCCTTAATGGCTTTTGTATTTTGAGTGTTTCAGCTGGAGCATGCTGCTGCTAATACATATTATGCATTGCAAGCAGTGGGTTTGTAGAGATGGGTAATTGACCAAATTGTGTGAGGTTTTCCCCAGAGTGCGGGGCATATTAAACAGGCAGCAGTGTTGAGTTAATTGAAAGTGGTAACCATCTAATGTGCACTGTGGCTAATGAATGGGAGAGACTGCCCTGTCATCTATAGGTGCCTCTAAAGAAAAAGTTTGCTTTAGTTTTACCACAGTCCAGCCTCCATCTTTCCATTAGCTCTACTCTTTGGTAGCGAGCTGTCACATTGTTTCACCGCGCTCTTTCAACAAGATGGTCGTAAGAGAATAGTGGGAGGTTAATGAAAGAGTTCAAACCATTTGTCTGCGAATTATGTTCTCAGTGTGTGTGTGTGTGTGTGTGTGTGTGTGTGTGTGTGTGTGTGTGTGTGTGTGTGTGTGTGTGTGTGTGGGTTTGGAAAATATGAAGAAAAGGAAACACAACGTCACAAGGAAGGACAGAGTGAAGGCCAGGCAGGGAAAGCAACACTGAGAATAAGATTAGTGGAAGAAAGATAGGTGGGAGAAAGGGGTTTAAGGGAATAAAATGAAGGCAGAAAGATAAGATGAAAAGTGGGGAAAGGCAGAAAACCGGCTGGGATGGAGAATGCAGAGGAATGCAGGAAGACTAAAAGATATCTGGCCCTGCACTGGGATGCGGAAATTGACTGGTCAGTGAGCTATTGTGGTCCTGCAGGGGGAGAGAAGGAACTGAGTGGCTCCTGAACCTTATCTCACCTCGGTCACAAACTCCGTCCCACAACACTACAGTACAATTCACTTCATGGCTTCACCTTTTAAGGAATTTCAAGTGACTTCCCTGAGGAAGCCGCAGTAAAGAGGAAAACTTCTGACCTCAAAAACTGTGTTTCTGTGTTGTTGTGCGTGGATACGGTAACACTGCCTGCTTGGCGGCTAAATCCCACATCTTTCTTATTTAATATTTCACAAGCTCATTAGGCTTACCGCATCGCACTGCTGTTAGATAACCTGTCCAGAGAACAGTTGGTAGTCTGGACTGGTTCTGGAAATGTCGAGAGCAAAATAAAGTAGGCTTTGTGGCCGATTAGCTCAGTTGCTAGAGCGGGCACACGTATGCAGAGGTTTATTCCTTGACACAGAAGGTCCAGGGTTTGAATCCGACCTGTGACGGTTTTCCTGCATCTCTTCCCCCCTCTCTCTCCCCTTTCATATCTCAGCTTTCCTATCAAATAAAGGCAAAAATGCCCAAAAGTAGTAGGCTTTTTTTTTCGCCTTCTAGTTGTGAAAAGACAAGTAGTCAGATCCTTAAAGTGAAGTATTAATACCATAGTCAGTGCAAATGTACAAGCAATAGTCCTGCATTCAAAATGTTACTCAAGTAAAATTACACAAGTATAATCGGTAACGTGTACTTTATTTATCAATGCTAAGTAACCAATGTACTTATTTTAACCCAAACCACGATATTTTCCTAAACCTAACCAAATAGTTTTGTTGCCTGAACCTAACTATACCCTGCATGTTGAAAAATGACACCAAAGGGGTACTGAGAGCGTTACAAGGGCTCCTGACCAAGAGGCAATGTTAAAACAAACTCTGGGCGGTGGTGTCTATTTTCAAAATCATTCTAGATTTAGATCTAGTCATTAAAAAAGAATGTTAAAAAGGTGTCTTTGACAGTGCTGCCAAATTCTTGCTATCTTTAGGCATATATAACCATAGCTAACAACAGAGGCAGCCAGCCTCTTTATGCATGCTATGATCTTCTCCCACATAAGCATGACAACTCTGAAGTAAATTGAGTCTCTTTACAAACAAAGACACTAAACACACTTGCCCCATCTTTAAGGTTTTACATTGGATTGCACCTTCCACACATCATAATTGCAATGTTCATAATGCAGAATGAATGGGCAACTACCCAATGGGACTGTGTTATACAATACAGACATAGCAAGTTTGGGCAAGACAAACAGTCTTTCCTGTCAGAGCCACCCACTACTGGAATAGTCTTCCTTTTGAATTAAGAGAAAGCAGTAACTACCTTACCTTTAAACATTAACTTAAGAGATGGCTGAAAGCAAACCAAACTTGCAGTCATGAGTAATCACACTACCTCATCTCTGGCGCTGCCTTTATATACTCTCACTGACTTTACATATATCTGCTACTTTTGTATTGTATTGTTTTGTGCTGTACTGTAGTGCTTGCTGAAGCATTGTATTGATAACATTAGGCCACTAATATGTAAATACCTTCCCAGGACTACAGATGAAAATGAGCTCATTAGCTAACTGGCACATTTACATTGAGGTCCGAAACTGAAATGTTGATTAATGTGCACTGTCCCTGGTAAATAAATAAATAATAGCTGTTAGATAAATGTAGTGGAGTAAAAGGTACAATGTCACTCTACAATGTGGCTGGGTGGAAGTATAATGTTGCGTAAAAAGGAAATACTCAAAGTACAAGTACCTGAGTAAATGTACTTATTGACTTCCCACCACTGTTGAGGGATGTGCTAAAGGCAGCTTTTTAAAGCTAGATTTCCAGATAGTCATGTTACAAAACACTGCACAGTGTACACACAGCTGCTAGAGCAGAATGTGAGATTGATGGTGAATGAAAGACCTGGCTCAGGCTGAACATACACGCGTGCACGCACGCACGCACACACGCACGCACGCACGAGCTCAGGCACAGGCACAGACGACTGTAAAAGAAGCTGTCAGTGAGCCGAGGCGGCGCCATCTGCAGCCGTCATTAGGACGGGCGTGAATGCAGATTCATGGGTGAAGCTATTCAACAACCTGGCCGCAATAAAGATGAGGAAGATAAACGGGGTTAAGATGCACATTAATCTTTTTTTGATTTGGATAAGCTGCTTGGTGTGCGTGCGTGGAGACAGAGAAAAACAAGTGTGCTTTGCCTACGGCCTCTTATGTTTATGTGGGAGATAAAGACACACAGTCATTCTGGAAGGAAAACAGGCAGGGCGGCTTCAGGGTTAAGTAAGAGACTGTCAGGCGTAAGATGATGCTAAACCCCTTGTTGCTTTTCATAATCTTCTTGAACTCTGGCAGCGTCGTTAGGAGATAATGCAGGATAATACCAGAGATCCCCATCGATTGGCCATGCCTGCCAGATGAGCCTGATATCGACCCAAGAACAATGTTATGATGAGCAGTCTTTTCATGCCTCTAATTTATCTGTTTATCTCAAAGTTACAATAATCAGGACAAATCTAGACTATGCCTTTAAGCCATTTCATTGGGTATCATTAGAAAGAAAAGACAGATCCATGGGTATGCTTACGTAAGCTTCATGGCAACTGCCCTCAGAGGGCACAAGTGCATGCTGGTCCTCGGGCCAAACAGTGCAGGCAGTGATTGTTTGGAGCGCTGCTCCAAAGTGGCTGTAACACATTTGGAACTTCTGCACAGCAACAGAGGAGAGCTGAGGGTCATTTGCAGCTGTAAATCCAAGAGAAACTCCCCGGTAAGCAGCCTTAATGAGCACTGTCCTTGGAACTCACCGAGCTGAGTGAAAAAAAAAAATCAACATCACTCGGCCAGAACAGAAGAAGAGAATGTAAAAGAGACGCGATATTCAGTGTGATTGATTGTCGACAGAAAACAGAACCCGGCAGTTTGGCTTCTTCCGATGTTTCGGAATAATAATGATGAAATGAGCGAGTCACATATCAAAGGAGATGAGACGAACGAGAGAGAGAGAGAGAGAGAAAGAGAGAGGCAGGGAGAAAGACAGAGACAGAGAGAGAAAGAGAGGAGGTTGTTGTCTTTTTACAGCAGACAGTGCTGTGAGGCAATGAAACCAGCCACTGATAAGAGAGGACACTTATATTCAGTTCATCAGAGGAAGTTCAAGTGAAGGTCTCTGAGGTTAGACAGTACAGTAACACCAGGCGTATTCACAAACTATTTGCTGCCAAAACAGAACCTCTTTTTCTTTCTTCCTCCCTCTGCCCTCTTCACCTTTGATCCCTCTCACTCATTCTGTCTCCTCCCTCTCCTTCTCTGCCACCTACTCTTTTTCACTTGTGCCCTTGGCGACCTACTCTGTTGCTTAAACTCTCTGCAGCAGATTTTAAATATATATATAAAAAAAAAACAATGTCAGCAAAATGTTATTTGTGTTATTGAAATCTTGGCTGTGGAGAAATGTTTTACCTAATCCAAAGAGATTTGGAAACGCATCTCCTTAACACACGAAGGTCAGAGAGGCGCAGATTGTTCTCCGACTACAGAATCAGCAGCTTAGAGCAAAACTGAACCTCTCATGTGCGGAGGAACGGGATGATAGCGAGAGAGGACACTTTTGAACGGCGGAGGGAAAACTGAATTTGCAGGTTAAGAGTAACAAACTCAAAACAATCACTCTACACAAATAGATGTTGCGGGACTGAGGAATAATGCCTTTGGCTAGTTCGCGGTGCTTCTTTTCCAGCACCTAATCATTTCAAATTTCAAAGTGCACCAATGGTCCTTTTTCACAGCAGACAGTTTGACTTGTCATAGTAGGAAAAGCACAGCTGAAGTTGATAACCTTAACCATCAAGTGTCCCAGTAAGCTATTTCAGTGAGTCAGCATGCACAACGCCAGGGCCTCTCCTAAGTGGAATGCAGCCATCGTAAATGGTTTTGAATACACCTGTGCTTTTCCTACTATGACATGTCAACATGTCTGCTGTGAAAAAGGTCTAATTAATACGTCTAAAATGTCTTGTGTGTTTAATCTGTACAAAAACCAGTGTAAACATGACAAGTCACTGTTTGATGGGAGGTTACATGGTCCTGGCTATTTTTTGACTGGAGTCCCCTGCCTGTTGCCTGGCAAATTGTTGTTTTCCCATTTTGTTGTTGTTGTTGTACGGCTCAAACAAACAAGATACAAAGTGATATTTAATGAGCTTTAGAGGTGCTGCTACATTAGGTGGATTTTGTTACCTTTGCACAGAGCCAGGCTAGCTGCTTTTTCTTTTTACTGTATATTTTAATTACTGTCTCGCATGTCCTCTGCTAAAGCACTCCGCGCAAAATATGCGGGGCTTGCATGATTTCATAATCCCCGCATTTTCGTTGCAAAAAAAGTCACATGTATCTTAGCAGAAAGTTAAAAAAAGTTGCGTTTACTTCACACAAGAGCAGCCATTTTCCCCTGTTGCCATGGGAACGTTATGAAGCGACGTAATTTCGCCTAGTGAGAACACGGTGTTGGGGGAATCACTTTGTTTTCTCTTTTTCATCAAACTGCAGTTTTTGCAAGTTCCCGCAATTTCATTGCATAAAATTGCATAAGTATCCCGCATATTCCATCGCATTTTTTAATAAAACGTGCCGTATAATCAAGGATTTTTGCCCGCAACAATCACAAAAAAGCGCGTTTTTCAGGAGGGACTGAGAAAGATGCGAGCGAAGCCTTTCAGCCCGAGCAAGAACAGTCTTTGCTGAGTTTTGTTGGTGGCCATGATGTTGTGGCCCTCCTCCTCCCCACGGGGTTCGGGAAAAGTTTGATTTTCCAGCTCGCTCCGTTAGTGGTGAAGGAGTTGGCTAAGGTGAATGCTAGCGATGCTAAGCTGACGTCACGACTCTGGGCAGATCCAATAGTTTTAAACTTCAACAGAGTACCCGCCTTCAAGGAAGTTAACACTTGTCAATGGAGAGTGGCCAGACTCTCTGTACAAATGAAATGTACCAGAGTCTGGTAGGACCAGGCTAGCTTCCCCCACCATTGTCTCATCTTTCATCCAAAAAACCAACCGTATGCCATCAGTATCATTTAAACGAAAGTTTAATCACATACAAAATTCTACACATACTGGCTTTAAATAAACAAAATGAACACAAATAATCACTCCAGCAAAGACAGTTAACGGATCCAAACAAGGGTTTCCTTTAATGGTCATTTGTCTTGTAAAGAATATAATACAATGACATGACTGAAATTCATAAGAACACACATCAATAAATATGGATAAATACTTGTGGACCACGTTCACACAGCCCGTAGACAGGCTCAGTTGCAGTTATATGTATCTAGATTCACAGCCGACATGAACACAGGTAGCTGCAAACTGAAGTGTTGTGCAGGGAACAGAGCCAAAGAAGTGATATTTCCCTGTAGGGTAAAGTATCACCTCGCTTTTGCAGAGTGTGTGTTGACCGGAGCGTCTCTGTTTGTCTGATGCAGCAGTTTAAAACAGCAATGTGTGTGAGCAGAAGGGGAAAAAACAGAAAGAGGGAGATGGGTTTTGGATCCACTGAGGCTGTATGAATATGGTCCAGAAAGCCTAAGCAAAACACACCCAGAGTCTAAATGGATTTTTTTTTTTTTTAAAAGAGAAGAAAAAAAACCTCAGAGTATTTACATCACAGAGGAGAAAGAGTGTTTGTCATTGATTTCTGCTCTCCGCTTGTCTCTTTCATTTCTCGTTCTCTCACTGTAACATCTTTCCATTCATCCTTCCCAACTGAATGCAGCCGGTTTCTTGGCGATGATAAATTGTCTCAACTCAATATCAGACAGAGACGCGATGCCATATAAACACCACTAGGGGTGTACTTGTGCATCGGATGCGGAACAGCTGGAAAAAGAGTTTTGAAAGGTCTGATGAGAAGAAGATGATGATACAAATTATGCAGAAGCAGCAGTGAGCCATGACAGTCTGTTTTCCATGTCATTTAGAAAACATCCTGCGGTCAGTCGGCGCTATTGTGCCGTCAATGCCATCGACGGACTTAATTGGAAACCAAGACGGACAGCCTAATCATGGAATCAATAGTCTGTCCGTGTGCGACTGAGGACAACAGCCTCTACCGCTCTTATCAGGTTGTCATTGCTGATGAGCACTGCATTTTAATGTATCACGTCACAAACAGTTGTTACAGTACAATTTTCTTTCACACTGTTTGCAGATAGGCCCACACACAGTCACGCATGCTCCCACACACAGTCAAATGTCACTTATTTCTCTTGACAATAAAACTCAAAAAACTGCTCTGCAATGAACATAAGATGCATTTGTTAGCATGTTCAGCTTACTATTAACGTAACCTAGCGTTAGCTCCAAGGACAGGGGCATTTCATTCCACATTATTTTGCGAGGTTACAAGTTACGTAAAAGTATTTAAAAGTTTTGAAGAGTCCGACAAGCACATCTACTCCACACTAGTATTACAGTGTAGGAGCCAGTCCTGGATGCTATATCAGAGTGTAGGCTAACGTTAGCGGCTCTGTCCTGCTCTACTGGATTTAGGGACGTTAACACTCCAGCAACCCTAGCTTTACGTTCACAATAAACAATAGTCCTAAAGCCATTTCTTTTGTAATGTCAAAGGTCAAACATACTGTTTAAAAATGCAAATGCAAGAAGGCTATGTATGCTAAACAGGGTCATGCTTGAATAAGAGTCTGACATTTTTCTTCAAAGTACAAAGGCTATGGATGTATCTGCATATCTTATCATCAACTGATGTGGATGCTAACTTTTTGACAGGGACATGTTTGACATGTAGCTTTAGCCTTTGTCTTTTCTTGCATGATATCATGTATGTAGCTATCAACTGCATATTTAAGACAACTGTCACATGGAAGACATGGCAACAGTAACTAAGGGGGATTTGAGAAAGGTCAAGTGCTGCTCTTGTTTTTTATTATTAAATGCCTAGTAATGCCTGTATTCATTTATATGCTTTGAAGGTACTTGCTTTTAACTTTGAGGTCTAATTAGATTTTTGTTATTTTATTACATTTAATTTCATACTTGGATATTAGGTCAGACTTCTATAACCCCCTTTCAATCATTTTTTTCCTCTCACCTTCATTTTTGTTGTGTTTTTTTTTATGTGAAAGGAAAATATGATGTTGGCGTGTTTATGAATGCTGCTGCAAACACTTGCTGTTGCCTTTGAGACACACACGAGCGCAGCCAATGTCAATTTCCTTGGCCTTGTTTGCGTCACTTCTGTCACACTGATTCAACCAGACACACACTTTCTTCACAACATACACAACTAATCTAAACAAGTCGTGCTTTTTTAGACGAGAGTGCAACCAAATTGCACAGCCACAGTAAGAGCACACAGAGATGTAAAGATTCACTCCCCTCAATCCCACTCATATCTCATCTCTGCCGAACTCTGCTGAGGACTTCAGCTGGGAGTGATGGGAATGACTCGGTCACATTTAGGATAGGTGGCTGAGCCTGAGGAGAGGCCTGCTGGCTTTGAAGACGTTCAATTGTTTGCCTGCTGCTCCCCCTCTCAGGCTGCTGAGAGAAGATACAGCTGGCAGTAACCTCTGTGAAGTCACTCTTCACAATTAAGACACAATTAAAATTGGTTCCTGTCTATCCGCCCACCCTCGGGGCTTCCACTAGAAAGACCAACGAGGGACGGAGAGACGGGTGTTGAGCCGAGTATGATGAAAAGAGGGAGTCAGGAGCGAAGAGAGACAAGACACTTCTGAAAGCGAGGGTCAATGTGTTTGAAATTTGAAGAAGAATAGTAAATGTGTGAAACTGTGTTTTTGCATGAATTTAATACTAAAAGCGTTATGTGAGAGTGTCGGAGAGAAGCTGTCAGAAAGTCTGGCGCCTTCAAAAAAACAGCGAGAGTGAGCAAAAACTTCCTAGAGGACGGACCAAAAACAAGCTGTCCCCTTATGGAGACAAAACGCACGCACGCACGCACGCACGAACGAACGCACGCACGCACGCACGCACGCACGCACGCACGCACGCACGCACGAACGCACGCACGCTAAGCACGCACGCACGCACGCACGCACGCACGCACGCACGCACGCACGCACGCACACACACAGAAGTTTAACTTAAATCTGTGTGTTTGTGGTAGGCCTAAAAATCTCTGCAGAGGCGAAGAAGACAGAAAAGCAGATTAAACATGACTTCAACCTATTATCTTTTTCTCACCTCAACATAGATCCATTGGAATTTTAATTTCATTTACTTGTCATCATTAATTCAATTTTGTCAAATCATGTCTCCTCACTCTCTGTTCTCCGGCCCAAATTTAGTACCTCACTTCATAACTTTTTAGAAAGTTTTCAACTCCTGTCACACAGCTGAACATTTACACAGCTTATAATTACACTGTCTCTGGGCATCAACTCTGATCTGAATTACTGTGAGAGGGGCTTCTGTCTGCCCTTTCATTCAACCACCCGTGCTCGATCCATTTTCCTGTTGCAGCCTGACATCGAAGAAGCGACAGGGGGGTGACGGCTGTGACAGTTCTCTGGGTCTCCTGTCCATCACCCTAAACATTTCACTGGCTGTCCGTCAACCTAACCCTTCCCTTGTCATCGCGGCTCCACTGTTCTGCAGATAATGCAACTTGTTAATTAGGCATGCAGCAGATTAATTAAACTGATACAGAGGTGGAGGTTCACTTTTCTTCTCCGTGCAGAGAGGAGGCTTGTCATTGCCAAGGTGAGAAGAGACAACAAAGGCAGGGAATTAATGTCCACAGGATTGATTTTTCTTCCTTTGTGACTTTATATAACCTGACCATGCTTTAGTGTTATTTTTTATAATATGGGTGAAAGGCTGCAAAAAAAAAACAGCCTGAAAAAAGATCTGGTTGAAGTGAATTTAGGTGCTTCACTACTTTTAAATAGTTAAAAAAACAGCGAAAGTGATGTCGAGTGAGGAAGATAAATGAAAAGCACTCAAGTGAAGGGAAAAAGCCAGAACAAGAGGGTGGAAACATAAAGGATAAAAGGGCTGGAGTCAGTGGACATAATCCCAGAAGCTCCAACCTCAAGTGCTGGCTTTAAAAAAACACCAATTTACCCGGCAGTAAAATGGAAGGAAAAGAGAGCAAAGCGCTCATTCTATCCGTCTCAATCCCCTCTTTAAAGCAGGACAAGCGGGAGGAGCGAACACAGGTGTGAGCAGCTGTGAGACTCGGTCTGCCCCAGAAATGGGAAGCTTTAATCTCTGATGACCCTCTCTATCATCATCCTCTGGGACCTCAGCCACTGTCAACATCCTCATCCATAAACACGCACGCACGCACGCACGCACGCACGCACGCACGCACGCACGCACGCACGCACGCACAGATATAAGAGAGATCTCAGCATCTACGTGTCTTCTGCCTTATATTCATCCTGATTCCCTGTGTACACGCCTTTCATTGATCCATCTATCATGAACATTAATCTCTGCTAGTTTTCATGCCTGCTCCCCAACTCACCCTGGCCTCTTTCATCTTATGATTTTGGTTTTACCGCCCCTAACTTTAATCTTTTCATTCACTATCGTCGCTCCCTTCAGCAGTTGTTTTCAGCCAAATAAATTGTGAGGAACTGCATGTATGCTACCTGCCCTGCACAGTTGGCAAATAGCTGGTGAACACGGTGGAGCATTTAGCTAAAGGGCCGGATATTTAACTGATGGGTGAATACTGGACCTACATTTGTTAGGCGTCATGACACCAAGTGAATGCTAATGTTGCTCCATATCTGCTGGATGTGTAAATAGGCATCTGTTTGCTAACATGTTAGCCATAACAGCTAACAGCTGCCAATGTTGTGGGGTACAAAGCGACCAAAGAAATCAATTATTGCACGTTAGGTTGCAATCTTAATCTTATTGAGATGCTAATGCTAATGAGAGACTTCTTTTATTTTTATTATTTATTATAAAGGTCATTATTGAACAAAACACCAATGCTGTTGTTTTCTTCAAAAATTATACTTTTACTCTTTATACTAATACTAATCATTTTGAGATTTCTTTTTAATGACCTGTTTTTTGTGTATTTGTCATATCGTGTGCTTGCTGTGACAAACTGCTGGGTAGATATAACATGCTCCGTCTCTCTCTGCATCTGTCGTGCCAGGCTGACGGCATCATTTCTCCTCATTAAACCCAAGACGTAAAAACTCTGTTAATGAGTGAGAGGAACTTCGCCCTGCTGCATCGCCTTCATTAATGCCCAGCACACATTCTTACAGCCACACAAACTGTAAAGCCCACTACAGACCAAGCCGAAAATCGGCCGTCGTACAGTCTGGCGAGGTCAGTGACTCGAGTCTGTGCGGTGTGTTCCGTGCCGTCGTCCGTTGGCGGGGCCATCGGCTTTCATTTTCGCCAATTTGGGGGGGCACTGCCGGCAATTGAGCTCAAATGACCAATCTGATTGGTAGAGTCCTAACCCGGAAACAGGGAGCCGAAATGAGCGTGACTAGAGTCTCTCAAAATCTGACGAAAATCTTTTAAATTGACCTCTGTCGATCTGAAATGAAGACAGACTCGCAACTGCATGGCCGATTTCTCGCTTAAAATGCTTTCAGAACCATGTTTCGGTGAACTATTTTAGTACAATTTGAGATTGTATTATGAACGAGTCGCCATTAATGGCAAAATCCGGAAGAAGAAGACAGACCCACTTGACGCGTTCGTCCAATCAGCTGCCGGTTTTCATTTTTGGGCTACAATACAGATTGATTAGCAACGCCTGCTGTTATGGAGACGTATTACGTCTCGTCTCCTCAGTGTGTTCTCTGGCATGTTTTCAACAATTCGGGGAGACCAATCAGTCCAAATGCCTTTTCTGCCGATGGTCGCCGCGTCTGGCCTATGTGTAGAGGCCATAAGAAGAGGCAAAGCAAACGTGGGATTGCTGAGCTGAGTTGAGACAAACTGACATCAAAGGCTCCGATTAACCCTTGAAAAAGACAGGGATGGATGTCTGGCACAACAAGAGCTGTTTGAGATTGTTTTCACACTCCTGAAGAGTGACTGATGTGTAATGTTATGTGATGAAACTGAATTAAGATGTGTTTTCCATTTTCCTCTGGGGGTTTAGCATCTGATCTAAAGTAACTGTCCCACACTGACGACAAGATACGACGCTAACAATCAAATTATTCAATTACAACTGCCTCGGATTTAAAGAAAAATCAATTTAAACCGTTTCAGAATAACTCGCCTTAAGTCAAGCACAATGTCTTTACAAAGAGCAAACCAAAAGCAGCAGAGTGAAGAAATAAATACTGAGTATTTGTAAAAAATAATACGTGTTCAACAGACAGAAGGCTCAAAGTCAACAACACGGATGTCTTCCTCAAATCGTCTGATTTTGATACGGTGTTTTCAGTGATGTCGTCCCTATTTATAGTTTGTACTAAACTGCTTCCCTCCGAAGAATGTTCGGTGTGGTATTTTTCTTTTCTTTTTTTTCCCTTCAAAAACAGGTCAGCGTAGCCCCATGTTTCAGGTCATCGTTGAGCTCGGAGGGAGAGTAACTGGGTCGAGTGAGAGGATAGGTGGGAGTTAAGACGAGAAAGGAAAACAGAGAAAGGAAAGTAAAAAGAGTACAAAGGGATCTGTTATCGTCCCGGCGACACCTGGCAGCACTTTGGCAGGCCTCGCAGTTGACTATGATACAGGCTGACTCGGGGAGCCAGGGAACGGAGCATAGGGCAGGGCAGTGCAGTGCGGAGAGTGGGCTTGGGCGGAGAGTTCTGAGCTGCATGGTGGGAAGTTGTGTTTGGGGAGAGGGGGCGAGAGGAGGGGACGACAGGGAGACAGGCAAACCGCAGTTGGCAGCAGAGAAGAAAAAGGAAAGGACGTGGGTGTTTTTTTTGTTTGTTTTTTGGTTCAGACGTGGGCGTGGTTGTGGCCCCGCTCTCCTCCGTGGTGCCCTCTCTCTCTGTGGCCGTGCCTCTTGTGCTTCCTGCGCTCCCTCCTGCCCTGGTGGTGGTGGTGGCGCCGGTAGCGGTGGGCTCGTCGGGCTGGCGGAGCAAACAGAGCGGGGTAGGGAGACAGTGAGATACGAAGAGATAGGTGAGATAGGAAAGGCCAGGTGATTTAGTAAAAAAGTGAGTCAGAAAGAGTGGGAAAAAAAAGATGTAAGAGGGAGATAAATCACTGACGAGCATCAGAAGCATTCGCAGGGAGGGATTTAAAAGAAAAAGCAGCTCTCTGCAGAAGGGTTAGCTGTTTCCACCACACTGAGGGAATCTGTTTTGTCTGACATTCAGTAGACTGGGTGCCCGTAGCAAGAGCACACTAAGCTAGCCACCCACTCACAGCCTCAGTATAAGCTCACTCCTGGGGTGTACTGCCAAATTAGGTTGCTCTGTCCCTTTCTGGATTTTGCCAACAAAGACATGTCATCTGCAATGAATGATAACGACATCATAACTCTGGGCCATAAAAAAAACAACTCTGTCCAAAGATAAAGAAAAGGAAAGGAAAATAAGTCTTTATCACTTTCACCAGAAGCTACATTATTTCAGTATTTCATCATTACTGTCACATTGTGAGCTGAGTGAAATGAAATACAAGGGACAGTTTGCTGAATATTTATACACATCTCCTCTGAAGAAGCAAGATTATTACGCTGAAAAGTTGGGACATTTATTCTGTCAACTCAGTCATAGTCGGAGTGAGTCCTTTTAAAATGATTGTAGATAATAATAAATAATACAAGTTTATTTTAAGGCTCAAAGGAGATCAGGTGTGTGAACGTTGCATAATGAAAGATTGGTTTTAGATGCTAAACTGCGCTAAAATAAGAGGTGGCTTCAAACGTGATCATTTCACTCAAAAGCTCCATGAGAATGAATATGAAAATACTTGCTGCACTTACAGAGTAAAAATCTCATATTTCAGTCCGGCTGAACATTTTTAAGATTTTAGCACACATCCTTTGTATTTAATAAAAACGGTCAAACGGTTGCAAATCATTTGTTTTGAAAAGTCTAAAAGAGAACGAAAGCGTAAAGCACTTCAAAGGAGACCCTACCACTTCTAAGTAAGCCCAGGGAGTTTCATTCATACGGCAACTTTTTGCTTGCAATTACTAATAATGAGAGCAGGGATGGCGAGCCATGGTGACAGCACGTCCCGAGGGCAGTTAATGAAGGTGGTTCGTCTCACGGCCCTATACTGGCATGTGCATGCTAAAAATAATAAAATGTAAATGTAAAAATGACCTAACACATGGAAATACTGCTTTCAGTCTCGTTGTCTGCCCTCCCACTCTGTGTGAAAACACTGTTGTGTAAAACTCACACTTTATGCAGATGATTTTAGGCCGGTCCCATTTGCCATTGGCACGACACTTAGCAGTGGGCACGTGGCGCTGCAGGAAGCCGTCGGCGCACTGGTAGCGTGCGACAGAGTGGATGTCATAGTGGGAACGCTTCCGACCAATCAGGAAGGCATTATCCACCGTGGGTGGGGCTCCGCAAAGCACTGGAGGGGAAAGAAAAGAGATGGCACAGAATATTAATCGGATCGTCCACTTCTGTTTATCTTCACATCCTCCTGTGTGATAAATACATATCCAATAATAATGACTTCCACCTGAGTTCACCTTATCACAGTGCATGATTTAAACAGTTAATTAAATGTCTCTACTGGTTTCTGCTTTCCGTGTGTATCCTGACTTCTGATTTGAAGGCACACATCTCTTAGAAAACCACTTATAGCACTAACATGAAAATGTGGATTTAGTATCTGCAGGACAGCCGGTCTGTCCAGATCTCTGAGTGAGTGGGCGGCTGTCAAACAGTGAGTGATTCAGACAGAAAGAAGTAGAATCTGAAAAATGTTTACACAAGCTGAGATGGAAAGAGGACTGACACTCCGGTCAGAGACTGACAGGATGGACAAGCCTCAAACAACTTCACAGGTATTTTAACTCTCCTGTCAGAGGGTGCCAGTCTCTCCCGCGGCGGAGGCAGCGGAGTCCCTACATGGCAGATCCGCCTCTCAACATAATGTCCTTTCCCTATTAGTTTCTGCTCAAAAGGCTGGAGTTTTCACACAAAAGACGCTGGAGTCTGATGTCATATTTACACGGAAAATAAGCTTCTTTATATATATATATTTTTTTCACTATCTTCTTAATGTGTATCATATGGATTTTCATATTCATGAGCTCTAAAACTAGTCACAGCCTGAGCTCCTTTCAGAGAGAACCTGACTAAGGTTGTGAAAGTTTGTTTGAGGTGAAAAAAAAACGTCCACGCTGCCACAATCAAACATACCACTTTTGCCAACACCAGTAACTACAGTATCATTGATTCCACCCTTGAATGTGATTTACAAACTTCCGTTCTAAAAGCGGTAATGAGAGGACGTAATCAGTCATCAGAAAATGTTGACAAACCCTGTTAATTCCCTCGTCCTTGTCCTAACACCTCTTAAATTCTTAATAAGGGAAAGATATGTCATTAACTGTGATGAAAGGTTTAATGCCACATTACACATTACAGTTTAATGTGTTGTGAATGGAAGGGGCAAAAAGCACTTTGCTTCTCACTAGAGATGATCACACACTCAACACAAATGGAAGGCTAAAAGGTAGTTTTCCATTAGCCCTAACCTATGTACACTGTTGAATGATTTCTCGCAGCAGGGGCAAGCAAGGTCAGAATGTATTGAAGTACAGATAAAAGAAAATGTCACTAAACTCAGAAAAAGGATATGGAGCCGTGATTTTATGGGATACGCTTTAAGACAGAATAGTTATTTTGTAGAATAAAACCTGAACAGTGGGGCTGCTACCGAGAGTGGAACTAGATTTCTTAGAAAAATGTACTTTTCAAAAATATTCCAACGCTGCTTCTCAATTTTTTAAGCAGTGACTTAAACCGTTGAGTGTGGAGTTTTTGTTAAACCACTGATTGTTTGAGACTAAACATTCAGCCACTCCTGGTATCTGCATGTGTCTGATAGCAGATGAGTCACACACACTGTCAGAATAATTATTTTGTTTACATAATGAGATTATAGAAACTATAATCTACACCCTCTCCTGCTGTGGGTTGCTTTCTGTGTACAGGCTGATTTTGAAGTACCCAATACACTCAAGACGGTGGCTATAGTTAATGCAGCAATAATCAATATTTTTTTATATCAATAATGAATCACATGTAATGTGAAATCTGTCAAATAAATATAGCTGGAGAGAGTGGAGTAAGGTTGCTAAGTCTGTGATTTGCAAAGCTGAGAGAAAGTAAACCATTAAAATATGCCATCTTAGAAAGCAAGAAGCAAAAATGACGTTCGTTTAAAGTGTCTGGATTATAACTTGGAAAAAGAACAAAGGTAGAAGTTTAAAATGTAGAAATGGGGAAGTGTGGGTGAAGAGGTGGAAAATGAAGGAGATGGAGAAGACTAGAGCTGAAGAGAAGAGGGGATTTACTTGTAGAGGGAAAAGGAGAGGACATTTTAAAAGTTTTCTTAGCATAGTACGGTCTGTATCCAAATAAATAAAATCTAGAATGAAGAACGCACATTACTGCATGCATGTACATATGGCATAGGTGTTATAGTTTCCAGCATCTGATTTTAATTTTAGTGTAGCTGACATTAGAAGCTAAGAAGTTACTCCTGTAAGTTACTCTGTGTGTGTGCTTTAGCTGCATACTTGAAAGCAGCATGTTTCTAGAGGTATTTCCTGTCGCTGTGAGTCAGTGGGAGTTGGTGGCATGGGGAGAGCTGCAGACAGTTAGATGCTGGTTCCTCTCAGCACTCCTCCATGTCCTCAAAGCATCCACACACCTACTGGCAACTGAAATACTTTTGGGAGCAAAGTCTCACATGGAAACGGTAGATGTGGATTCTTGTTTATTAAATAAACTGCAGGAGTTGTTTGTGTGGATGTTTGCTGAGGTGCCACTGACAGCCCAGACCACCTGGCAGACAGAAAGGCAGAAAATGGTGATGTTTTGGATCACTATACAGTACCGTGCAGTACAAAATACTTAAAATGCAATATGCCATATACTATGATGTGTCTTTACCTTCTGAAGTATATCTGCAAACAAGGGATAAAACTGCAACAAGTTGTATTATGTTGTAAAATATAGAAATAGAGAGAAAGACAAAAATGGTATTGGAGATTTCTACAAACTTTATTGAAATCACAGAGCAAACTAATGCTCTTTTCACGGCACACATTTTAAAAAAATGACCGAAAGAAAGAGATCCAGGGTACAAGCGGCTGAAATGGGTTTCCTCAGGAGGGTGGTTGCCGTCTCCCTTAGAGATAGGGTGAGAAGCTCAGTCATCTGTGAGGAGCTCGGAGTACAGCCGCTGCTCCTTGGCGTCGAAAGGTTTGGGAATCTGGTAAGGATGCCCCCCTGGGCGCCTCCCTAGGGAGCTGGGAGGAGGCCTCGGGGAAGACCCAGGACTAGGTGGAGGGATTACATCACCTACCTGGCCTGGGAACGCCTCGGGATCCCCCAGTCAGAGCTGGTTAATCTGGCTCGGGAAAGGGAAGTTTGGGTTCCCCTGCTGGAGCTGCTGCCCCCGCGACCCGATCAAAATCTCTACGGAGAATGTTTTGTCGAAGATTTATGTGAGCCAGTGTGCAGTGTAGTGCGGTGAGAGACAGCAGCTCCTTGGAGGTCTTCTGGCTCGTGGACTTCTGCCGTGTCCCTGCACGCACCTCCCCGAGGAGGATGTAACTATCTGTAGCAGCGGCGTCTACAAAATGACAAAACAGGGTCCCTGTGGGGAAGTCCGTGGCTGCTCAGGTGGGGTTGGTGAAGCGGACCTTCATCTCCTCCTTCCTTCTCTTCCCGTCTGTGAACGGACAGATTCATCTTCAGCACTAAACACAAATCAACATAAGGATTAATATTATATAGGGAATATAGCATATATACAAACATATATATATATATATATATATATATATATATATATATATATATATAATTAGGGGTGTCAAAATGAACGTGATACTGTAATAATGAGTTAACAAGCAAATTCCTTTTAATGGCACACATTTTTCGACACTCGATTAACGCACACGTGTTCTGTCATTTGGGCCTTGGTCCGCTCCGTAGTTTGTGAATTCAGGAAGCGATGCAGCAATAACGTTGTGGATGGCTAGCAGAAACCGTAAAGTGCTCCGTGATAACATCCAGGGGGAAATCCGGCATCCACCGTCTGGCTCGCTGTGGCGGAGTGAAGCGCATCTCCAGTCTGATCTACGAGGAGACCCGTGCTGTGCTGAAGGTGTTCCTGGAGAACGTGATCCGTAATGCCGTTACTGCCATGGATGTGGTGTATGCTTTGAAGAGGCAGGACTGCACCCTGTACGGCTTCAGAAGGTTAAACCTGATCCTGAATCACAAAAAAAAGAGACTTAAAGTGAGACTTCCCTTTCTAAATAACAGGATTTTAACAAAGAACAAATACTTCACTACTGTATTTAAGTAGAATTTTCATGTATCTGTACTTTACTTCGTTATTTATATTTTACTTTTACTCCACTACATTTCCTTAATAAAATGTATACTTTTACTCCACTACATTTCCCCTAAGCATCTTAGTTACTCAAGTCATTACTACAAAATAAAATCAGAAGAAATTTGTTACACTGGAAAAAAGCAGGTTTGGCAAATCATTGCTCCTAAATTGCCAAGACACTGCACACTCCATTCCAGTTGGTGACCTAATGCCTGTTTGTTGCCAAGCGGTAAAAAAAACAACCATAGGCCAAAACTGAAGAAGAAGAGGAGGAAGCATAATGACTGATAGTGTCATGGAAGCACCTGGTACAGGCTCTGCTGCCATGGTAACAGACGATGACCACCCTGACGATAGTGATGATGAAGATAACATTACACACCTTTGGCCATAAAGGTCATAATCAAAGTTTTTTTTTACTTTTACTTTTACCTCTAATACTTAAGTACATTTACTATCAGAAAATTACTTTTGATACTCAAGTACAGTAAATATCAGATACTTTAAGACTTTTACTCAAGTAATATTCTAAAAGGAGACGTTATCTTCTACCAAAGCCATTTTCTGGTAAGATACTTGTACTTTTACTCAAGTATTGTTTTCAAGTACTTTATACAAGACTGCTTACTTAACCTCCTAGCACAGAAATGGATAATGGAAAGGGTCTTTTGAATGGCAGGTTCAGTTTCAAAGCCCTTCCAGATTGTTTTGTGTCAACTTGAGCCACTTGACCTTTTAAAAGTACATTTATAACAGTTAAGAAATGTGTGATTCATTTGCAATCAATCATGAGTTAACTATAGACAATCATGCGAATAATCGTGATTAAATATTTTAATTGACTGACAGCCCTAATATATATCCTGTAAATGAGTTGTGCCTCAATTAAACACAGGGGGAGTGTGTGCACTATTTCAGCACAAACACTCCCCTGTGGCTTCCTCACACACTGGTCTTCTCCCTCAGTCCCTTCTGAACTTGCATGCACAACGTGCATTGTGGGATTGTGCACTACACCAGCTAAAGCTCCACGTACACACACACACACACACACACACACACACACACACACACACACACACACACACACACACACACACACACACACACACACACACACACACACACACACACACAACTGCAAACATGCACAGTAGCTGGTTGGGTAATTCATATAGAAATAAAAATTGTTTTCCCCCCTTTCTTTCAAAGTACATTGCACCAATGGCAGTTTTACTGGACATAATGTGTATCTAGCAATGATTACATTACACAGCAGTGGACACATCAACTGCTAAAGGCACTGACAGCAGCCTATCATCTCCCAAAGCACTCTGAGAGCGCGCTGAGTATGTCATGCAGAATTAGATTTCCTGTCTCCGTACATACTAACCCATCCAAAATAATGGAACAATTTCATAATACTTACATGTCCTGTTGTGGGCAATTTCCCTCTGGTCCTCGCTGGAAGAGCTCAGAGGAAGAAGAATACGCGGCTCTCTTGTTACTTGAATTCAAATGTAAGTGTAAAACTTGTGCTATTGCATTCCATTAAATCTAGTTTTGTCCATTCATCTTTCCTTATACAAGGATGATCCAGCAATGAAATTCTGCTTCTAAATGTACTAACTACTCTACTTAAATCTAAAAAAAATATTATTCATCAATATAACAGGTTAAAAGCCACCCCAGATAAAAAAAGCTCTCCCTTATTTCTTATATTATTTATTTTATTCTGAACGGCTTACAGTAGAGTTAACGTGATGTTTTAAATATCTGAAAACATTTGAAGACAAAACCGCAGCTGTTAGTCCACATTTTCTGCATCTTTATGCAGATATTAAGCTGGCTAGGTAGCTCAAGGTAAAGACTTTTTGTAGGAAATCAGCAGGTTTAACAAGATTCAATATATGATGTGTGATTCAACATTATGGGCTTGTGTGAGTGGGTTGTAAAAAATAATATGTGTGATGAGTGTGGCTCTCTTTTATCTGACCATCTTCTCATCAGATGACAGTCTCACCTTGTTTCAGTTATATGTCAAAACTATCGTCACCATCTGCATGACACATCACCCTGACTGGGCTCACATGCTGCTGTTATCGCTCAATCAAGCCCAGGGCTTGCTGATGAACCGACAAGCAGAATCCCATGAGCTGTGAGCAGTAGAAAGCGGGGCAGAGAATACTCAGCATGGAGCTGACAAACTCCACTTATAACACAAGACATTACATGGGGTTACTGAGAGTGAAAAAAGAGGCTGGCGGGGAGGCGGGG
Source organism: Gymnocephalus cernua (assembly GCA_023631565.1). Classification (NCBI taxonomy): domain Eukaryota; kingdom Metazoa; phylum Chordata; class Actinopteri; order Perciformes; family Percidae; genus Gymnocephalus; species Gymnocephalus cernua. Next base: position 16,462,313 of record CM042432.1, read on the forward strand.
AGAAGATGAAAAGACTCTGGTGATTGTAACTGACTGATTAAGGTCAGAGGTGGGCTAGATGCTGGGGACTTGTGACAGTGTGCATTAGAGGTGGTGCAACACCTTGCTTGTGAGGGAAATACCTTTCCTTTCATGCAAGGATAGAACTTTGTGTTTCAGGAGACGTGCTGTGCCTGAGGCTTTAGAAGTACGCTCTCTACGCTTCTGGCCTCTGGTGACAAACCATCTGTTAAAGCTCAATGATTTGCTTAAATTAACATAATGACCATCAGTAAGGCCTTAAGGGCTTTTATGTTAAGGCTCATCTAATATTCAGTGATAAAGAGGGACGATTAGGGAAGCTATTTCATTAGTTCTAGGTCACACACACCCAGTAGGGGTAGTAGTAGTAGTAGTAGTAGTAGTAGTAGTATGACAACAATGTTGACAACAGTGAACCAAAATGTCTCTCCTTCCCCAAATACTTTAAACCTACCCAGTAAAAGATTAATTTTAATAGCTGACTATGACCGTCATCTACTGTCAACATCTATGTACAGAGCAAAATGGGATTATTTGGATAATCCCACATTTATCAAAGTAAGAATTGCATTTAAAGCGCTCATATTATGGTTTTTGGCTTTTTCCCCTTCCTTTATTGTGTTATATATCTTTGTGTGCATGTTATAGGTTTACAAAGTGAAAAAGCCCAAAGTCCACCCCAAAGGGACTTACATGTCCAACAGAAAACACTGTTCACAAACTGCTCCAAACAGCTCTGTTGTAGTCAGGGCTGGACTGGCCATCGGGCATACCGGGCATTTTCCCGGTGGGCCGACGCACTTTTGGGCCGAATCGCCGATATAATTTTTAGGCCTTTGTTTTAATTTTTTAATTTTTTTGGGCCGCGCCGGCCCATAGATAACTGACAGCGGCCCATTCGGTAATTGTACAAAAGTCCGTCTGTCAGGACTGATTGTGGCTGCATGCCGGGGGGTGGCGCGGACACGCGCCTTACTGCGAGCGGGCGCACGCGCCACACGGAGAGAAAAGTGGGGAAAGAGAAAAGAGACTGTGTGCGTCCAGAGGATAATCAGTTGAGCTCGCGTGTGTGCGTCTTTGAGAACTGTAAGTCCCATAGCTTACGTTGTCAGTTCATTTGGGCCTGTTGTTGTATTGGTCTGTAGTTCTTTTACATTTAAGTCAGTTAGCTGGTAATTTAGATGTTTGTGTTAATCACCTGTTAGCTACTTTGCACGTGGCTGTTGATTTATAATGCAGATTGTTGGAAGCTCTGCTCACGTTTGTATTTAGCTACATTATTGTATTATTATTGTATTGTATTATGCTGCAGTAGTTACATTACATTGATATAGTGTAATTAATAGTGGGTTTGTTGTTTGCTAGCCTATATGTATTCATATGCATTGTGTATGGTAGCCTTCACAATGTTATTTGTTTCTTTGCAGAACCACACACAAATACACAGCCATAGCAGAGCTACCCACGGCCATTTTGTACTGTTGCCTTATGTAATAAAGCGTCAAGAGTGATAATTGTCTCCGTCCGTGTTTTAACTGACATCCCTGGGGCGAAGTTGGAAACCGGAATCAGCTCAACTACAGTCCTAAGCTAGACTTAACCCAATCAAATCCAGGATCAACCTTCCCCACTCCCGGCCCTGAGACACGAGCTGTAAACATTATAATATGCTGGAAGTTTAGCATCCACGTTAAAATGGACAAACGACCACGGAACCCCATACGCAAGCGATGTGTACAGAAATTACGGGAGAAAAAGATTAAGTATCTACAGGCAAATGCCTCAAAATGTGCCAACATGTCTGACATGTTTGGGGCTGTAGTAGCTGCTTCAACATCAGCATTAGGCTACCTGAAGCAGAGGAAGGAGGAGAGGTGGCTGGCTATACAGAGAAGCAGAAACAACATCATGATGACAGGGAAGAGGCCGAGGAGGAGGAGAGCGACCATGACAGGGCCACGGGAGAGAGGGAGGAACAGATGGAAGAGAGAGTAGGCCTAGTTGACGACGGTAAGAAGTACGTGGATTAACAGGTTGTGTGTGTGTGTGTGTGTGTGTGTGTGTGTGTGCGTGCGCCTCACGTCATAATGACAACAAGCAGTTTGGCAGTAACATTAAAGTTAGTGGCTGTCAGGTAACCTAACTGTTTAAGGGTTGGCCTGTTGGGTAGCTGAAGTCTGTGATCTATACAGCCTGTTCTACTAGGCTCATGTATACTATGTATACAGCCTGTTCTACTAGGCTCATGTATACTATGTATACAGCCTGTTCTACTAGGCTCATGTATACTATGTATACAGCCTGTTCTACTAGGCTCATGTATACTATGTAAACAGCCTGTTCTACTAGGCTCATGTATACTATGTATACAGCCTGTTCTACTAGGCTCATGTAAACTATGTGTACAGCTAAATCTTTCTTGTTCATTGGTGTGGGCCAAGGCAACATTTTGATTGACTTTACTGACAATACACTTGTATACTTAAATGTTGTTAAATAATTTGAAATTATACTTTAAACTTTATCTTTGGCAATTACTTGGACTTGAGTATGGACATTGTGTAGGCTACCCTATGGCCTCCAGGTCGCCAATCAAAAGTGAGTGAGTACACTGCTTCTCTTTTCCAGGGCATGTACTACTCCCAGCTTTATTGTAGCTTTTGGGAAGGGTTATGGTTATGGTTATTGTAGTTAGCAGACACTTTTGTCCAAAGCGACAAAATATGAATCTTACAATGGTTAATATTAACAGTAAACAGTTTTTAAAAGTTGCTAAGCCAATATTAAGCAAAATAGTAATAATAACAATAATGGCAATGCAATATCAAATATCAATAATAATAATAAAAAATACCATAAATATACAAATCATAACTCTAAGAATGAATGAATTATTTAAGTGTAAGATCAACAGATAAGTCTTGAGACCTCTTGAAGGATCCAAAACCATCACATGAACGCAGAACACTATGCAACTCATATCATAGAATGGACGCATATTTTAAGAGGACTGTCTGCAGGGAATGTCTCTGACCAATCACGGTGGGGGTGGGCCGCCTGGGCCAAAAATGCCCGGGCCGATTTTTTGTCCCAGTCCAGCCCTGGTTGTAGTCCAGCCTTTACTTCTGTGTGCGTCACTTTGTAACACACGTTATAATGCTCGCCTAGCTGCTAGCATGGCACTCCCTCATACTCTGCTTCTGACTGGCTAGTAGTCCTTACCTAGCTACTGCGCATGTGCGACTCTCAACAAAGATGGAATAGAAGTGAGATGTCTCACTCTGTAGCTAAAACAGAGAGCTCAACACACAGGGTGAAAAGAGGAGCTGCAGCAAAATATGGTGCTTCTTGAAAATAAAACAATGTAAACCTATTCTGATATAACATCTAAATACAATTATGAACCTCAAAATGAGCATAATATGAGCACTTTAAGAATGCTTTAAAGAGTTTGGAGTCAAAATACCGAGCAACCTTGCACCGCTCAAGTGATCACATGTTTGATGAAATGTATGCTCAGAGTAGTGATGTTATACCTGGAACAAATCGTTGCTTTTGAACGACTCTTAAAGAGAAAAAAAGTTAACTTGATTTGCAAGCGGGGGCGTTTAACAACGTTGTTTAATTATTGCACTAAAAAAGCTCAGAGAGAGCGCTGGGTAAAAATAGATAGCAAATAAAATTAATCAAAACTTTTTCTTGGTTTTTAAACCCCTGATAAATGCAATAAAATCCCATCCTATTAAATATTCAAATCTTTTGCAAATAGGTGGCTAAAAGTACCATATTCTTAATTACACATATTGCTTCAGATAACGTATTTCACATCATGACCAATGATGTTTTGTATAATCATTCCAAACTAGGGCTGGGCGATAGGGAAAAAAAAATCAGATATCACGATATTCTTGACCAAATACCTCGATATCGATATTGCAGCGATATTCTAGGTTGACTAGGTGCTTTAACAAAATATCTTAGATTTTAGATAAATAATCATCAGTAATGTGGACATAATGTGGGGAAATAATAGAACAGCTATGACAACACTTATGTCATATCACGATATTACGATATCCAAAATCTAAGACGATATCTAGTCTCATATCATGATATCGATATTATATCGATATATTGCCCAGCCCTAGTCCAAACCATGTCTCAAAAAATATGTGTGCACATCTGTTTCTGGACGGCAGTCATCTGTGATCTATGATATTTAGCTTTTATTCTTAAGCTTGTGTGTGAAGGATTTCTACATCCACACGCCTACAGCTAAAACCGAATGGCCACCAGTGGCTTCTTGTGTCCCAGTATTTCTGTTAACCTGCCTCTTCTTATCGGTCATAAGCCTGACCTGTATGCAAATGGGTGGCAAAAAATAGGTTTTAATAGGCTCTCAGTGGAGCATGTGGTGGCTTAACTCGAGCGTCGAGAAGGGACAGCTGCAACAGGGGACGGGAAGCGGAGGTATCGGCGTATGTAGGAACTTAACAAACAAACAGTTTGCTCACCTCGTTTTGCTGAGTTTAAGTTTCCCGAACATAAAGCCGAAAGTACATTTTGCCTTAAGACGCACTTCACCTCAGTAAAACAGAACATGTGGCAGAGGAAATGGAAATGCGGTATGAGAAGTACGTGGAGAACTTTTTAAAGTCGTGCTGGCGGATAATCAGAGATTGAAGAAAGAGCGCTGGTGAGCAGTAATGAGTGTGAGTCTGAAGCACACGGACTGATTGAAGAGTTTCGGTGCTAATCTCTTGCGCTGCACAGAGATGAGTTTAATGTTAAGTATGACATAGCCAGGATGTTCCCCTGAAGGTACAGGAGGAGCTGCTTCACATGAAAATGTTTTAAGAATATTTTGTCATCTTTCTTCACTTTCTATGATTCTTTATAGGATTTCCGACTTAAGATCTGACAGCACAGTGAGCTTGTTTCTCCTTTGCCATTTTTCTCCATCTCACTCTGCCTTCTTCTGTCCGATATCTCACCGTCTCACTCTTTAAATCCGATGTCTCCCGGCAAGCCTCTTCCTTTTTTTCAGTGTTCCTCTTTTACATCCTGTTATTTTCTGCCTCCTTACCTCTCTGTAAGTCATCTTAATCACCTGTTGAAGTTGCAGCGTATGCCACCCTCTCCTCTCCTCTCCTCTCCTCTCCTCTCGGTTCTCACCTGTCCCCTTCTTGCAGACGTAGGGCAGGTTGTAGTTGCAGGGCACGTCATTCCATTTGCCATTCTCATGAGCAATCATAACCACGCAATCTTCTCCTCCAGCGAAGAAGTTGTCCGGTTGGTTTTCACGCCAGTTCTCATATTGCTGTAAACACATGCACATAAAACAGACACACAATTAGATAAACAGATGTGTCTTTTTAAAACTCCAATTAAACTTACCTTACTGATCCAACGTCTACTTTTTTTCACGATAATCAATTATTTTTTGTGTTCTCCTTTTGACGTTGTGATGTTTCTGTATGTAACGATGGGAAATTAGAATACAACTCTTAAGTGCATCCTGTGCATGCTGAAGATCTCCTGTCATTATCAGTAGATAAAGCTGCAAAAGCAAAAGCAACCTGCTGTTCAGGATGTTTCCAGCTGTGATACTGAGCATCCAAATGTATATAGTTTCTCTAGGGCCTTAAACTCCACTGGGATCGACAGCTAAGTGACGAAGCAGGCACAGCTGGTTCCTCACCAGGTCCATCTTGTCAGTCCACTGAAAGTCCTCCTCCACTGTACGATCATTTAACCCGATCCAGGTGTTGTCATGGCTTAGACCTGAGTAGGAGGTAACAGAGGAAATGAATACAGAGAAAGAAAACAAGCATGGACATCCAGTACACAAACAACAGACCAAGTAATAGCAGCTAAAAACATAATACAAATCTAATACAAACAGAAAAAGTATGGGTCTGGAAACTTGGCACAGTCTCAACATAAACAAAGTGTCTTTTACAGAGATATTAGTCAGGTTTCCATCCAAATGTAGCCCGAATTTTAACCAAACTTCTAAATAATCGCCAAAAGAAAATGCAAATGCATTTCCATCCACTACTGTTGGGTGAATATTAGGAGTTGAGCACATTTTGTTTTTATCGATACACCAAAACATTTTCACCTCAGCCAAGTTGACATTTTTTAAAATACGATATTTCTTTATTTCTTATATTTTTTGTTTCTCGAATATACAGCGTTTCCTCTTCGTGTTTTTTTTTTATGTTCAAATTGAAAATGCCTTTAAAATAACTGAATGGAAACACAGTTATTGTTTGGTATTGCAATAGATTTCATAATACTGTGTCCAACCATTTTACTGTATATCCTGTACGCTGCATTTCTCTGTGGGTACGAAAGCAACCATGTCTGGAAAACAGGGGTTTAATTCCCTTTAGTGCATTAGAAATGTATGCACTCATGGTGCTAACACGTATTCAATAAAATGATCCATTACGTAGAATAGGTTGGGTCATAGAGGTTAGGGTTAAAATAAGGATCAAGCTCCAAAAATGCTCCTACACTTCCCGAAATGCTTTTTGAAATTGTATATTAGTCCATCTGTGTGTAGTGAATGCCCACAACTTTTAAATTCCACACCCCCAGTTGGTTAACATAGACATTATCTTATAAAAGCCAAGACAGTAACCCCAGATGACATCAGCATCCTTCAGAGTCACAGAAAACATGATACTGTTTGCTCAGGTTGAGTACTCCCCATGACTGGTAAACTAATATTTACTGGACTGTAGATGTAAAATCAGTAAAGTGCTCATTAATGTTACATATTGTGCTGAAGGTTATTTTTCTTTATGCAACAGATGAAGCCTGACTCAGTCCTGGAGCTGAACAGCAGCAGGCACAGCTGAGAGGTCTTCTCTCTCTGGCCTCAGCTGAGAGACCAACATTAATGAAGGTATACTGTTTCTGTCTCTGATGCATTGGTGATGAGTTTTTTGTTTGTGTGAAAGGAAATACCACTAATGGTGGTTTGGGGCGCATCTGTGTGCACAGTTGTATTGGCACGTGCATGTGCATGCACGTATGTAATGGAATTTCAATCATGGTGTATCTGCTTAACATCATTACCAGGCCCATTAATCTTTCTAATGGCTCTGATCCCCTTATTGCAGGGGTGGAGACGTCCATTTTCGAGGCAATTAAACACACTTTTTGGTAACCGTGTGTGTGTGAAAGAAAGATGGGTGCAAGATGGATGGCACTGTCCTGGCATCTGTCCTAGACAGAAGGTGGATCGAGTATTACATAAGACATGCGGCGAAAGGCTGAGAGTGAGGAGATGAAGGCTTATTAGAAAAAAAATCAAATAGCATTTGCAAATAATTCAGGGCAACTTGCTTCAGATACAACAGTAGGTGGGTGGACTTTGCTACACATGGCAACCATAGAATCGAACAATGAGAGTTATTTGACTGTATTTCAATTGTATTTTTCGAAATACAAAAAAGGTAGAAAAATCTTTTTCACACAAAAATCCTAATTAAATCAAGTGCCATTTTTGTCTTTATACTGGTCCTATTTAATCCAGTTTCAACATATTGGCACTTGTATTTCCTTCACTGGACACAAATGCAGTTACCTCTCCCGCTGTGGGGAGTTTTCACCTGTTTCAAGACAAATGACATCCAAAAAACGAATATGATAGCATATTAAATGTTCTGTCACAGACACTTAGATCAGAGCCTATAGCACCTTTTCATTGCAACAAATGGTAATAAACATTTATTTGGCTGAACAGACTCGGCTCCTGAGGGGATTCTTCAGCGGGGAGCGCAATAAACCCCTTCAAGGACTGTTCAGAGCAGAACCAGGCAGACATTTATCATTGAGTTATGGAATACACATAAGGCAAGAGCTGCCATGGCCAAGTATGGTAATAATAAGGTAGAAGGGTAGATATCCATCAACTGCTAGTAAAAGCAGTGTGTAGCAGGCAGGCAGACAGCAGAGAGATGGTTGAATTATGAAGGCCATGTAATTGCCATTATTTAAACTGAGTGGTGACTTGTTTAAATGTGATTGGTGGCTGTGAGAGTCGCCAGATATTTCTTGAGTTATAGAGTTGGAAGAGCCGCTGGTGTTTTTTTTTAATGACTTTAAATTTCAATTTGAAAGTTTTCTCTTACATCCTAAGCTTTCCTCGAAATAGAAACACCTAGGCTTTAACCGTTTTATAGGTTCATGATCTGGTGATCAGTTCAGATTATTTCAACTTTGATTCTGAGTAGTGCTGTCAAACGATTAAAATATTTAATCGCGATTAATCGCATTAATGTCATAGTTAACTCACGATTAATCGCAATTAATCGCACATTTTTATCTATTCTAAATGTCCCTTGATTTCTTTTTGTCCCATTATATTTTGTCATTTTAATGCTCTTATCAACATGGAAAAGTGGATCGGCTTGCTTTGTGCAAATGTTTTTTTTTTTTTATTGAAAACAACATTGGCATATACGTAGTGTTCAATTTCACGCTAACATTAGCACTTGGAGCTAATAATCTGTCACATAATGTAACACTGTTACCTCCATTTTCCAGTGCAGATAGTACCGCCTCATGCCTGAAGCGAGCGTGGATGGTCGTCATAGTGACTATGGTTTCCCGACTCATTTCTTGGTTGTCCTTCTCCATAAACAACGTAAAATCAAGGAGAGGGTTAACTTTTCCTGCTTCAGGTTTCCCACCGTGGTCAGAAAGAACAGGGGAGACACTTTGTTTCTCTCACTGACTCTAGAGTCGCTACTCGCTCCGAAGCTAATCGCCGTGACGAGCCTACTGGCTACGCGGCTCAAGCCCAAACAAATGTGTGCGGCCGCGGCGTGCCCGGGCGCGAAATATGAATCCCACTATGGCCACGCCAAGATCCGCCCTTCAATCACTACTATTGGCCAGGCGTCCAAGGTAACGTAACCCCATTTGTTCAGGTCCTATCCCCTGACCAATCTGCTATCCTAACCTTAAGCACTCAATGTGAAATGCCTAACCCCAACCAATCGAGCTGTTTCGTAGGGCGGGTCTTGGCGTGGCCATAGTGGGATTCATAATTTTCAAGGGGAAGAGGGGCAGGCGTCTCTCCACAGCGCAAAGCCTTTGCGCAAAGCTCCTACGGCGCCATTTTAATGCTACCAGACTCCTCACCGTCGTTAGCATTCCATTGACTGCCATTCATTTTGGCGTCACTTTGACAGCGAATAACTTTACATCTGAAGCGTTTAAAGACTCTATTTGTCCATTGTTTATTTCTAAAGAAACACGACAATGTATAAAAGGCTCCATTACCTTGTATCTCACGTTATGGCTCCATAGCAGATGTTTTTATAAAAATAGGCTAACGATTGTGTCATAACCACATGACTTACTGTCGCAGAGTAGATAAATTACCGTACAGTACAGGAGAAGCTTGCAGGCAGTTTGGACTTACATTAGCTGTTTAAGTTTAATTACTAATGTTAACTAGCATTTTAGTTAGCAATAATTAGCCTGTGCCTATGTTATCTCCTTACATATACCTACGCTCTCCGTCTCTGCAAGATTGGGAATGATTGAGATTTCTCTTGGCACAGCTGCCAGAAGACTTACAACTTTCAGAGACGTTGCTCAGGTCACATCTACAGCGGCAAGCTCAGTTTGCAGCTGCGCAGTAACGCTCAGCCCTCACCGGAAAAGTGCTTCTAATAGACTTCACTGGTCTCCGTCCAGAGCAACAGGATCTATTGGTCCACTTCTTTAACTGTCTATGGTAATTTTGCTGCCCGGGCGTGTCTGTTTTGTTTCCGGTCTAGCTAGATCCGAAAGAACGTTAATCTTGCCATAAAAAAATTTACGGCGTTAAAATGGGTTTGCGTTAACGCCATTAATAACGCATTAAACTGACAGCCCTAATTCTGAGAAAGCATGTTCCTTTTTTGTCACTTTGGTATGGTGGAGGGCTCTAGATGCTGCAATACCCATGAGCCTTAGCTGCTGTTGCTATAGATAAAAAGCTAGTCAGAGGTGCAAATTCAAACATCTCTATAAAAAATTGGTACAGACATGTGCCATGACATAGTCATGTTCCCCACAGGATGAACTTTGAGCGTCCAAACACTAAATTTCCTGCATTCTGGTGAATTTTTACGCAACAATTTATGTTGAAAATTTGCACATAAATGCACTTTATGTAAAGGAACATTATTATTCTCCTGTATTGTTCAAAACTTTCTGCATGTTCAAAACATCTCACGTGTTTCGGGATGTTTTTTTAGGAATCACGTACATCTGAACAACAAATCTGTTATGAGAATGAGACCTTGTTTAAGCTAGAAGCTCCAAAGTTTAAAGCTAAATCACATTTGTTGTTTTTTTTTAAAGGGGAAACAAATCTGCCTATGTGTTAGCATTGTCATTGTGAGCATGCGGTCAACTAGGACATTTGATTGATTTTAAGAAGATTGTTATGCCCATCAAGATGTGAAAGTGCTCCAACTAGCAGTTTAATAACATTACAGAAAATGAATAGGACTTATCTGTCTAATTTAGGATTTCCTGCAGTGTAATCGTTTCACAAACAGTTACATAGGCTACACTGTCTGTGCCAAGTCCTTGTCCTAGCTTTCTCCTTAACCTCCGCCCACCTCTGATGAAGTTCTGCTCGGCCAGGCTGTGGATGCTAGCCAGGTGGCCGCTGTGCTCCCTGCAGTCTTTCTCAGCGTCCTCCCAGGTGTGTCTCCGGCTGAAGTACCGGTAGCAGTGGCCGTGGAACTTCCTCCACGTGTGCTCGCAGCCCTCAGTGTCTGCAGGTGTACAGGGGGGATTGAGAAAAAGAAGGGGGATGTAATTGAAAAAGACAGCGATTAGTCAATGGGAAATCCATATGGGAAGAGAAATGTGTTGTTTTTGTAATCGTTAAAACACCCACAGCAGACAGATGCAAAAGAATAACAGCATTGCACAGGAAAGGAGTAGGAGGATTCAGGAGTAAGAAGAGGGATGTGACTATTATTTTGTCGTATTTATTTTTGTATCCACACACAGCAAATTCCTCCGCTCTTGCAGCAAACAAGATCTATATATTGCCTCCCCGTCTTCCCTCTTCCTTTCCTTCTTCAGTACTATCTTGCTCGAAGTGCCCTCTGTGACACCCCTCTCCATCCCCATCCCTCTTTGTGTCTTCTTCTCTTTGATTTGACTTGGACTTTTAATCCACAGCAGAGGCAAGCCGGCGGTGAGACAGCTTAGACCAGTGAAAGGGTGTTTTAATCTATTCAAATGACAACAATCCTTAGAAATTGCTTCCAGTGCACAGCGCTCGCTTGGTAATTAAGCCCTGTCACAGCCCTGTCAGCACACCGATTCTCCCTCCCTCCTTCCTTCTCTCCCTTCATCTCTCTCATCTATCGGCCCTCATCTGTCTGGGGGTTAGCAGTGTGACTGTGAGCTGTACATTTCAAATGTGATGTGTGTGTGTGGCTTTCGGTTCCATGCTGGATTGTCTATGTGTGCACAGCTGTGGGCGTGCAAATGTGTGTTAACCGGAATATGTGGAAATGTAGGAGTGGATGTGGTTCAGGCTCGATCTGTCAGCTAAGCCACCTCCGATTTCCCCCTCACCCTCACCCCCTTCCTCCCTCCCTCCCTGCAGTGTGGGGATCAGGGAAAAGGCCTCAGCTTTTCCTACAACAAATGTGAAGCGACATCAGTAAATTGCGTGGTGCAAATTGGGCCGTATGGGGCCCTGTTTAGTATGCAGAGAGATGCAGTTTTTGCCGTGAAAAGAAGAGGGTTGAGAGGAGAGGAGTCCATTCATCCCTTCTAATAGAAAATAATGGCCTTGAAAACCCTCATACTGCATCGAGGAAGTAAGTGCTTTTCATACTGTTAGGCTCTCCTCCATTCACTAAGTTCTTCAGGGCTATTTGAGTGCAAAGACACCATTCCACAACAGGCAAGGCACTGGGTCACAGCAGGACTGCCTCCTCAGGTGAAGCTACATTTCGTCTCTTAAAGCGAGGTTTCGCAAACTCACTGTACTCACTCTGCTTCGGATCAACGTATTTGCCAATTAAAACATATATTTCTATATTTTCTTTTTGGCAGCTCAATGCAGTCGCTCACTCACAAGCGTAAAGTAAGAAAAGCACTAACTGACAGTGAGCAATGGTGTTGAGTTTCACCAACACGCAACAGTTAAAATATACTTGCATCTTGTGCTCTTAAAGTAGTTTCTTAGAGAGAGAGAGAGAGAGAGAGAGAGAGAGAGAGAGAGAGAGAGAGAGAGCAATAAAGAATGAAGAGATTACTGTTTGCATATATCTGGAAGATTTATGGAGGAGACTGTCCAGTTTTTATCACTCTGATGCTCTGATGCAATTCAGCACTGTTTGAAATCCATCATTCATCCGCTGGCCTGTCTGATATGCATTCATTCAGTCCCATAAAGTAGGTCTGGTAGAAGTGGAGTCCTATATACAAAAGACGCCTGTTCCCACTGTAACAGTGAGTCCCAGGTGTGGTTAAGTAACAAACCTCACATTTTTTGTTTCTGGTAAAATTGAGGACTGAAATGTGTCTGAAAACTGTCAAGTACTGAAAGCTTTACTTGTTGTTTGATCAGATAATTAGTGATTCAAATAGAGTATTGTGTACAGGCAAAGTGTGCTTTGTTAAAACATTTTTTTTTAGATTTCACCAAGTAAGGTATCCGAAAAGTATTCTTGTGGTACCTGTACCGGAACTTGGTTAATGTACTTTCATATTAGTATTGCATAATGCCAAATCATACTGAGCCCTAGTCAAGCAAATTGCGTTTGACTGGGCTCAATGACAACATGGCTTACTCACAACAACTGCAATAAGAGGCTCCTGCATGCACAAGACATGGATGAACTAATATTCACAAATACATCTCTCTCGTTTTTCTACATATGAAATGAGCTTCATCACAGCACAGACATTTTGAGAACATCAATTTATGTCAGTCATATGACTAAACCCAATTTACAAAGTACTTACAAACATTATAAGACCAAAATCTGTCATACACACAAACTTTAGCACTGTAGTATTACTAAAGTACTCCTTTTAGCAAATGCATGTCGGGTCCCTGAAGTAACGAGCGCTTGATGATGTGTCTTTTTAAATAAAAATATGATTTCTCCTCTTACTACTATTTACTGAACTACTTACTACTTACTGAATCTAATCGTGTCTTCTCAGCAGTGATGTCAGCTCTGACAATTATTGTAAATGTGGAGAATTGCTTCATTACTTTGCCTGCTCAAGTTTCTCGTGGTTGTCTGGGGATTGAATCTGATGACCTTGAAACATGCTAAAGACATGAAAGCCAATTAGCCACTTCAACCTTTCCCGCCTCCTCTGGGTGGCTCAGCGGCGCTTTGGTTAGCCCTGTTGCCTTAATTGCAAGATGAGCCGGGGTTTAACTTCTCGTTTGGACCTTTGTGTGCATACCCTCTTCATTTGTAATAGGTTTCCTTTCAAAATGCACAGTGGGAACGCTTACATACTCATACTTCTGAATATGAGACAGTATCTGTCTATTATGCTTGGGTTAGTCTGGCTCAACAGATGTACATAGCCTGATAAAGCCTGACATCGAGGTCCCTCCCTTTCCCCTACTGTATCTCAGCTATCCATTTTGCAAGGACGCCGTCGCTGCATCCGGGGTACGATTGGGATTGGTTTAAAGAAATACAAACAAGCCAGAGCGTTTTTTTTCCCAGAATATATAAGCGGTGTAGCCAGATCTTGCTCCAGCACTGACAGCGCTGTGGAGAGAGGTCTGGCAATGCGAGACTATACCTGGGTCAACTCAATCACTTGATAGAAAGAACAGTTTAGTAAGTTAGTGGTTTGATTTAAACTTTTCCATTGCTTGAAAATGAGTGAAAACCCTTTTAGACATGAGCTGAGCTGACACTAGGAAACTCTTTGTTATCCTAAAAAGTTACTTTAAATAAAAAAAGGCCTTTTTGTGCTTAAGGTTAGAACTGGGACAAATAGATTCTCAAGAATATCAATGTTGACATTGATATTCTTACCCGTTATGTGTAAAATATCTTCTATTACATGTAACAGTAAAGTTCATAACATACAGTATAATTTTAGGCCTATGGAAGAACATAAACAGCCTGTCACTATTCAGGAACCACTTTAACTATACATAAACCAAGCTGTCTATGTCTTTTACTGAGCCTTGTTATATCCACAGTTAGATTTCTGCTTTATTAATACGATGATTATTTCCGAAACTAATTAATTTAGCATTATGTAGATTTTGCAGCCTACAGACCTAATTAGACAATATGGAAATGTGCTGTTAATGTTACCACACTGATGGACTGGTGACCAGTGCAGGTTGTTTCCCTATGTTTGTTCCAATATGCAGAAAGATTCAGGACCCCGATTAAGATTTTAGTAATTTTCTTAATTCTACTAATATTAAATGAACAAACTGGACATTTATGTAAAGGTTTGCCTTATGTTGGAAATGTCTCACAGCTTCACAGGAGACTGGCTGCGTTAGAGTCAGCATTTGGCGGCCATACTCCTTCCTGTAGCACAGACCGTGTGCTTCTGAACAGAGAGCAGTAGATTAGCATTAGAACCATGTTACTACGGTTAACTCTGGTCTTATGGGAACTATAAATCATTCACTGCTGATGTAATTTTCTCTGCTGATGGCTAGCTTATTCACTCCTTCACCTGACCTGGAAGCTACCTGCTCAAAATGTTTGCCCACATGGCAGCTGGTACATTGTTTTAGCACTGGGAGTGGGTCCAGTTTGGCTGGTGAAGGTGGGCGATGGGTATTATCTCCAGCAACAGGGATGGGAGAGTCAGGGTAGAGACAAAAATAGACACACAAATACGCACATCTATAAATGAAACATATTTCACTGAATCACACATTGACCGCGGTGAGTCTGTACAAACTAAATACACACAAATGCAGACTTGGTGTGATTTGCACTTGGGATTTACATAAGCATATACAATAATCTGGCGTCCAAGGAAGACAAAAAACTTAAGTGCATCAAACACTGTAAAATGCAGAGTGGGAGGACAGAAAAAAAAGAGAGAGACAGAATAAGGAAGTGATAGAGTCACAGAAACTGAAAGAGACAGAGAGAAAGAAAAGCAGAGATAAAAAGTAAACAGGCATGTTTTCTCCCCCTCAGATCTTCAACCCAGTCTCTGCTGATTTCTTCTCCCACTCGCTGACAGTTAGGCTCAAAGCCCAACGTCACATCAACCTCTTCAAATATTTAGACATTACTCAAGTCGTCTTCTTTCTTCCGTTTTTTTCCCTCTGTCAGGCGGAGAGAGAGGCAGGGGGTATGTTTCAGCGATTAATATTCCCACAGACTTTAGTGAGCGGCAGTTAGGAAATAAAAGGCCATACATTTCCAGCTGACTGATTGGCTCGTTTATCCACATCACCAAGTGATATTTCTACTGCTAGGCTTTTTCAAATCCCCTGAATGATGAAACGGGTGTGTGTTTGCGTGTGTGTGTGTGTGTGTGCGCGCTGCCATTATGCCTCCTCCCTGTGTGACTCTTTGAAGGCTGACAGCTCAGCGTGCCATTTGCAAGAGGGCAGATGACAGCAGTCCAGAGAGAGAGGACGTAAGTGAGAGAGAGAGAAACAGAGAGAGCGAGATGAGAGGGAATCTGCTGATAGCCAGTGACAAAAGGTGAGAATGTCAGAGCGGCTGTGGAATTCCTAATGGTTGATACGAGTGCAGCGTTGATTAATGGAACATCTTAATAGTTTGATTCTCACAATTAGGAGTAATGGATGTTACAGTAAAACAGCTACAGAGCGCAACATGAATGACTGATGCCGGTATGCATAGTCAGCCCGTAGACGTGTCTTTGCACACTGATGCTGAAGGAGGAAGCCAAGGTAAAAGCGAGGCCCTTACAGTAAATAGGCAAAATCCAGTTCATTCAAACGGACACAGTGAGGACAGCACACCCAATCAACAGATTTGTGTATTTCCATTGTCTGAATCAATATTATTAAAAAAAAAAAAAAAAAAAAAAAAAACAGAGTGGGCAGGTAATGGTCTATCAGTGTGCAGCTAGTCTCGCTTTGCCAGACCTTCCTCCACAGCGCGGCAGAGGAGGGTCTGGCTAGTCCACACAGCATTCCTGGATGGAAGAAAAACATGCTCTGGTTTATTGGCATTTTTTTTAAACCAATCACAATTTTTGCTCTCAAAAAAGTGACAGCAAGTGGCACCTAAAATGGTGAAATTCCAGGTGAACACGTTTCTCAGGCATGAGAACAACTTACTTGTTATGGTAATGTGATTACTTTTCTCAGTATCGAGACATTCAGTTAATACATTACAGTTACTAATCCCAGTAATGCTCTGTTATTTTGACAGTTTTGTGGTTGACTTCTTCGCTGTCTTCCTGGGAGTTTGACGGACAAGTTATATCAGTTTGTTCTCCGCATGCTCAGAGGACAGCCTGTTGCGGGACGCGTCAGTTTAACGCTGTGGGGAAGCAGTTAGAAATGTGATTAGCAGTAATTTAGAAATTGTGTTACCGTATTTACATGTTGTGTGCTTTTAACTGCCAGCTAGGCATATGATACATGATGCCATTAAAACAATTAGCAAATAAAAGTATCACTAGTTTTTGATTTGATTGATTGATTGATTGATTGCGACATGCGGCCACTGTTAGTTTGCTGGTCTGAATGAATGTTGAGAGTCATACAGTATAATACCACACAGGAGCAGAAACTTTGGTATGCAGGGACAAAAAACTGGAACAAGGTTCCTGTGGTTGAAATGCAGGTCAAGTTCCTGAGTTCTGAAAAAGGTTGCTGGAAAACGTCCTGTGATGGAAATAACTGTGGGATGACAGTAAATGAAAGACAAAAGAAAGTGCAACAGTAAGAGCCAGGTTTTCGTAACTTGGCCATCAGAGTACTTTTGCGATTTTCTTGTGTATATCAAAAAGAGGAGGCAAAGTGGCCGGGTTAGCTCAGTTGGTGGAGTGGGCGCACATACTGTATGTGGAGGTTCGCTCCTCGACGCAGCAGTTTGACTCCGACCTGCGGCCCTTTGCTGCATGTCATTCCCCCCCTCTCTCTCCCCTTTCATGTCTTCATCTGTCCTATGAAAATAAAGGCCTAAAAATGCCCAAAAAACATTATCTTAAAAAAAAAAAGAGGTGGTAAAGAAACCGTGCTAAATCTCGAGCACAGCTCAAAGTAGTGTTTCACACTGCTCAGAAACCTTCATTAATGCACAGCAGAGGAACACAGACTCTCCTCTCCCTCTCCCTCTTTTCATCTATTGTAACACCTGCTCTGATGCTTCCTCTCTCTTTTCTTCTGGGTTTCTTTCTTTTCTGCCTGAACTTCCTTCCACTCAGGAGAGGAGAATGACAGTTGCTTCAGGAACACTGTCTAATTACGTACCTAAAATGAGAATAAATTACCCCCATGATCTCTCCAGCTCTCCTGTTAGGAGGGAGAATCGTCAAGTGTCGAACACATACCATATGGAGTGAGAATGATGCCTTGTTATTATTCCATTTGAAAAGCCTCTGCCAGGCTAAAGCAAAACTTCCGGGATATATTTTTCCTTGTGTATCTGCTTGTGTGTGTGTGTGTGTGTGTGTTTCCCTCTTCAGAAGAGCGAGGCAAACCAAAAAGCCCTCTCTTCTCAGTATTGGCACGTGTCCCTCTCAACATGGTATTATAACACATGAATCTTCATTAGCATTATTAGCCTCTAAAGACCCCGAGGATGCACAAAAATGCATCTTGAGCCGAGCTTCTGCTGAGTCGCCAGTTTAGACGGCGGCAGCACAGTCGGGGACAGAGCAGAGAAGCACCACAGCAAAGTCGGCGAAGTCAGACACCTTCCTCCTCAGCCTCTCTGTCAAGTCTGAAAGGAGATGCTGAGTCACAAAACCACCCACTCCATGAACAATGATATAAAAAAATAAATAACATAAACAAATAACTAGTGACTATCGAACATCAAACTGCCGCTTGTAGATCACAGCCTCACTGCTCAGTGTCCTGTGGCTTAACAACAGAGCGTGGACGGGAGATAAGACAGGAGTGACATATCTTTTTTTGAAAGGGGGAGAGAGATGGGGGATGACACGCAGCAAAAGGGCAGCAGGCGAACCTGCGCCGCTGCAGGACTCAGCCAACATGGGGCGAACGCTCTTACTGGGTGAGCTAGAGGCCACCCCAGGAGTGACATCTAATTGACCAATGAGCACCTCTGTACTAGAAGCAATAGCATGATAAGGGTGAAGTGACTGAAACCGGTTGAAACCTGGTCTTAACCAGGATCAATAGAAACTTGTAGCTGTATTTCAAGCAACGGTACCATACAAAAGGACAGACGCTTAAATATGGTTAACATCATTTAGTGTGTCTACTTTCAGAAAAGCACAATTACCTAAAATGTATTATTTCAAATCTGTGTTAAATGTGATCTCTCTTGTTCTATCACTATATCTGAGCCCCTACTGACAAGACTGTCAGTACAGCATAGTTCTGCAACATTTTGAATACAATAGACAAAGCCTTTTTTGTTTTCAATTCTATGGCAACATTCACACTACATATATGTCAACTAGAATATGGTTAAATGAGTACTCCACTGATTTAGCATTGCACTCCCATAACATTGCTGGACCCTGAAACTAATCCTAAAAAGAAAAGTATACAAATCGATGCAGTAGAACCAGAGATGTATCTTTTTTTATATTACGCATTCTTCCTCCTTTTCAAAACCTGCCGCCTACATTATCCACAATACAACACGGCCACCCAGTTTGGAAATTCGGGTGCGTTGTGCTTGTAGCAGCTAATTTAAACTCCAGCCGCTAGCCTCAATCCGAGATGAGGAGCGGGCCGCAGTGGTCTGGTAAGCTCACTTCTTTCTAACTCCACACCTCCAGATTCTTTTCTTTTTCAAACTTGTAATCTAGAGCCCCAACTGACGCTAACTCAAGTGACATCACTTGAGGACAATTATCAGACTTGGCTTTGGAGCCACAAAAGGCTTTTTTACTAGAGGTGGGAATCACCAGAGACCCCACGATACAATATTATCACAATGCTTATGTCACGATACAATATTATTGCGATTTTAAACATATTGGGATATTCAGCGATATATTGCAATTTACTGATACATTGAAACTTACCTTTTTTCCAACTTCAAATTATGCCTTCAAAACTTTGTCAACGTCTGTTTCATCTAAAGAGATACATTTCTCCTGCTGACCTCACCAGAAACAAAACCTCAACTGCACCACCTAGTGGACTGAAAAGGCAACTGATTTTATCATTCTAGTACCAAAAAATTAAATTGTCATGTGCAATTTATATAATACAAGGTCGATACTTAGCGTCCGTGTATCGATACAATATTGCCACTGAAAATATTGCGATACTATGCTGTATCGATTTTTTCCCCCCACCTCTACTTTTTATACATATGCAGTAGTACTCCCTAAACACTTCTCTTCTCTCTCCTCAGCGCTTCTATGTCTCTGCTCAGATCATGACGGAGGTTGGCAATTTCAGCCTTAAAATCTTCCAGGGAAGCTTGGCGGGACAGCTGTAGCTCACACCTTAGTGTTTGCAGAGTGAGCGGGGTCTCCTTCGCCATCTTGCCGTTGTCGCGCTGTTTTATGTTGCTTTTAAATGCTCACTCCAGCATCTGCACATTTATTATACGGCTGTATATTGTTCCTCCTCATTCAATAGTGAAAATAGTTTTAAGGTACGTAATCCAATCACGATTAAAACTGTAATGAGGCGGTATTAAAGAAGAATATACGGGAGCCACGGGACTTCGGCCTACTCCATCACTGGTCGCTACTGGAAATCTTCCTTAAAAACGTTTGGATTGTAAAATCAGCGCATTTCCCCTTTAAGGTCGAAAATAAACTATGTTTGAGACATGGTTAGGGTTAGGCAACGTAAAACACTTAGGTAAGGTTGGTTAAATGTTGTGGTTATGGTTGGTAAAAAAAGTGGTAGATTGCAGGTCTGCGAGGGGATGCCAAGTCCATTCTCTTGTCTTCCATCCGATAAAGGTAAAAGACAACATTTTGAAAGGCAAGCCTTTCAAGGGCCCATTTTCTCTTAGCATTAGTCAACGTTAAATGACCCGCCAGAGCAGGTGTTTCGATCACTCATTAACGTTAAACCAGACACCAATGGGTCTTGTTTCATTACGTGTTCGTTTTCATTTCGCTATCTTACGACAAGATATACATTCAAAATCAGATAACAATACTAAGCTAACAAGCCGACAAGCTTGCTTTCCATTATGACGTGAACGATAAACATGTTAACACGTCAGAGAAAAGCTGAAGCTGAAAACCTAAAGGAAAGCTGCAGCCAGGGGCTTTTCAAAGAAGACGCTGCCGTTATCGTGATTGTGATTGGCCAAATGACTTACGTGACGTATCACCAAAGATGTTTTATTGTGAAGACTGCAGTAGGTTTCTGAAACTCCCGTTTATGGGAAATTGTACCCCCACCCCCCCAATCTATACGATTCACGTGGATGACATTTTCCCATTCAAAACGCATATTTTCGCCGAAAAGCGAGTAATTTGCAGCTACGTAAATTACAGGTAAATTACCTTCACTGTAAGAAAACATGCACATGTGAGAGAAAAGGTAGAACATGAGGTCAGAAAAAAAGAGTAGAGTGATGGAGCGAATGCATGTGAAACTTATTTAAGCACTTCCCACCGCTGTTAGTCAGCTCAGTTTGCTCTCCTCCTCATTAGTCTCAGTGTGTAGGCTACACATTGTCTGCTTCCTGCTTCCAATCTGCAGCACAGGTGTTGCTGTTGAAGTCAACGTACTTAAAAGTATCTGTCTGCCTCAGATTCACCCGCCGTCCTCTTTTGGGGGGAAGTTGTGCTCCCCTTTTCTTTAGGTTTCCTGTAACGCTGTCTACTTTTTGTTTTCCTGTCAAATGACTTACTGTGTGTCTGTGCGTGCGTGCATGTGTATTGTATGTGTGTTTTAAGGTGTGTATGCCAGCAGCAGTATCTCATGCCAGCAGAATGAGTGGTCCATCCTGCCTGGAACACTGTGACTTCTACTGGATTTTTATTGGTTTCAATAGTAGTTGTGATGCACAATGGTCGCACCGCACTTTTTGAAGGCTGCAAACCTCACCAGCAAAACTTCTAGGCTAAACTCATCGCCATGCTCGCCTGCATGTTTGCCTCTGTATGCTGCTCAACCAGTATTTGCCGAGTCATACTTGCCAGTAACAGCTGTGCAGCCTACTGGGGGATGTAGCAATGTTTTTTCCCCAAAAGCCAAATAAAAAAGAAAATGTTAATGACTTGACGTGTGGAAGCAGGGCAGGGAACAGAGGCTTTGGAGCTGAAGATGAAGTGCTGGCCTTGCCTGTGAGAGCGAACGCATTCCTCACATATAACCAAGCAGCAGCCAAATACCTCGGGATTAATTAGCTACACAATCCTTTCAACGCAAGCTTTCTGTTTCCAATTTGTAGATTATTAGTTCTGTTAGGAAACAGAGGAAGAGAGAGAGGATCATTGTTTTATTAGGCGTGTTGTTTTGTAACTACAAGTTATTTCACAGCACTGTGGTTTACTGCTTGGAATCGGAAGTGTTCGACTGCCATCTAAGCTGCTGTTGAATAAACAAAGTGAAAAAATCTTTTGATAATTGGGAGGGTTCAAGGGTAGGTAGACAGAGTTTTGTTTGTGTATGTGTGTGTGTGTGTGGGGCACATAACGTATCAGTAAGCCACAAAAGTAGAAAAGACACAGAGCAAATGGGAAATTAAGTGTTTGTGTGTGTACTTTTGAGCTTCTATTTTTGTAGACAAGACAAAAGTGAGTTTTAGACCTTGAGCAGTGAGGACTTTTTGGGAAAGTGAGGACATTTTGTGGCTGTTCCTCACATCTTCCTAAGGCTTTTGAAAGGGTTAAGACTTTTTGGATGTATAGTTGTGATGGCTAGAGAATGCATTATTGTCAATGAGGGTCCTCACAAGTAAAAAACACATGTGAATGTGTTGCTGTGTGAAGGTCTGTTAGCTGAAAGATCTCTGACTTTGCAGCTTTAAGAAATGTTAAAACATCACACAAACTTCGCACTTCCACATTCGCTGCAAAACAGCAGATGCAGGCTGTACAGACACACTCACACGGCGACACGCATACAAACACTCACACTGAGTGACGAAACCTCCTGCGGTGCACCAGAGATGAGAGGCACACAAAGATGCAAGTAGTGCAGGGAGTGACAGCAGAGGGGTAGGGAGAGGAAGGCAACATGAAACGGCGGTGTGTACAGTAGTGGAATAGCAAAGTAACACATCCACACTCTCACACATTGCACGTTATGTCGTTTTTCTCCCTAGAACGACCGAAAGGAAGCAAATCGTGGCGTGAACGATGAATAAAAAGACTGGGGGAAAGGAGTTGATGAGAAGAAACCAGCTAATGCTTTCTCCGTCACTTTTCACTTCAGTCAGTGAGGCTTAGAGAGATTCGCTTTCTGCCTCCACTGATTAGGCAGCGAACCAAAAAAACAGCAGGACGCACTCAACATTACGATCAGTCTTAGTGCTGGGATGAGAAGAGAGTGAAACAACCTGCTGATGTCTCTGTTACTCTAATGGCCTTTTCTTTTCAACATTCATTACTGATACAGAACTGATGAAAAAATGACAGCAAGAGGAGGGACTTGGTTGTTTCGCACAGCTACAACTAGAGTGACGATTGTCAAACAATATGAAAAAATGCTGAAAACTTAATTCATGACAAAAGGAATATCATCAACTTCTAAAGCTCTCGAGTTTCAAAGTGTGTTACAGACAAAAAACTGCTATAAACCAACCGGATCAACAACATAAACAAAAACTTGTGATAATGTAATTGTAAAAATTGTAGAATAACAAGCCATTTTCTCCTATCTCTCAGGACATTTGCTGAAGGACTTCAGCCCTGTCAAATTACAATTATTAATTCTCAGATGGGATCACCATGGTAACAGGCCAGAGGGAGCCAGCAGGGGACCGGATCTACCCAGCATGCAAGGCTGTTAGCTTACGAGTCAGAGCACACATCTGGACATGCACAAACACACACGCACATTCAAGAAGACACAGCAAATGAGACGGAGAGAACCGGACCACTTTAGTGAGACAGGGACCAATTGGGTGACATTTAAATGGATGGAAGCCTCGGCGGAACGAATGAGTTCATTTCCAGCGTTCAGACCCTCCTTTGGATATCAAACTGAGATCACAACGAAATGGCAGAGCGACGCTTGTTGCGAATTGCTCTTTTCACAGCTGAATCCCGTTTTTCTGCGAGAGCGGAGCAGCGAGGACCACAAGTGACGGGCAGACAGAGACTTTAGATCTACACAATCTGACCTGCTGTTCCCAATCAGGCATTAAGGCAGCAGCGCAGCAGGAGGGGAAAAGCACGCGCTGCGTGTCAAATGAGAGGCACACTCTGGAGATGGGTGTGTGTGTGTTTGGGAAGGAAGCGGAGGGAAAACACACACTTTTTAGGATGTACATGCAATACTAAAGGCTGGTAAAATCAAACCTTGTGAGACTCGATCGATCGACACTTCAATGATCTGCCTTGACTTAAAGTAGCTGCACATTTAAGGGGAAGTTTCAAACTACCTGAAACACAGTCAAACAGCACCACAAACAAATGTATATACTGTGTAGCCTCTGTGGCTTTTAAAAAACTACTTTTTAAGAGGCAACCGTGAAAAGAATAGTTTGGAAGCTCTGTTAGTAGAGCCTGCCAAACCTACTGCAGTTTCTACAGCATTCAAAATGTCCTGCTTTGGTCTGCTGCTTCTGTCTGGCTCCACTCTCTCTCCTCTCTCTATCGATTGCTCTGCCATCAGCCACATCAGACCACAGCAGAGCAGTAAAAAGCAGAGAGAAACACAGGAAGCCAGACAGACGTAAAAAAAAAGACAGGCATTCAAAGTCACAACTCGTCTAAAAGCTAAGATCAAAGGTCACGCTACACCAGTGGCATCTGGCTTGGTTTAATGCAATTCAGAGCAGTCCAGAAATTCTCCCGTTCTCTCACACTTCTCCTAAAAATGTATCCTTTGCTAAAATCTCACGCTCTCTTTGTCTCTCCAACTATCTTTATTTTCATTCTCATGTTTTTTTTTGTGCCATTTTAAATCTTGTGTTTTAAGAGATGAAGGATTTGCAGGATGAAGGATCTTTCTATTTCTGCCAACTGCCAATGTCACAACCCTTGTTTACTTTGGGGACATAAAATCCAGGAACAAATAGTTTTGAACGAATCAACTCCTTTATAAGAAATCTAGGTACCGGTTTTTCATTTTTCATTTTAATGGTCAAAAGCCCAAATTATCAACCCTAATGTATACAGCAGCTGTTGGTTTTCCTCAACGATGTTTTCCACGGACATGTCGGCCATGTTTTAATGTAACGTGCAGTTTGTGAACAGCCTCCTTCGTGGCCCCCTTCTCACAGGGGAATTCCAGTAATGAGAGAACACACCAGCTGGACGAGGTGTCCTGTATAAACCTGATGCATTATTCCAAAGGGCTTCCCTCTCCATCATCCACCTCTTTGTCTACATCCAAAATCCTCTTCCTCCCACTTCCACCGCCTCCACATTCTCATTAACTCCATCTTCCTCAACCTTGTTGTTTTTCTCTTCACCTCTGTCCCCACATCCTGCTCTTCTAGCATCATTTTACTCTGCTGTGCCTCATACACCTTTCCAATCCCTACCCCCTCTTTATCTTCATTCTGCTACCTCCACTGTCACATCACCTTGCTTCTCCACCTTCTTTGTCTCAACATTCTCTGCCATTACTGCCTTGTGTTCCTTCTTTATCCATGTTTTGCCATCTCCTCCTACTACTCTCAGTCATTTCCTCCATCCTCCCATCTATCTACTTCTCCCCATCCTCTTCTTCCTCCTCCTCCTCCGCTCTCTGCTTCCACAAAACACACACCCCTTTGCCGGGTGAAATGAGAAAGCAGAGTTTTCGTCCACATCGTTACCTTTCTCACAAGTAGCTCCTCCGTAGCTGGGCAGACAAAGACACACAAAGGAGTTGATCTCATCGATGCAGGTTCCTCCATTCTGGCATGGATTGGACTGGCAGTCATCAATGTCTAGAGAGAGAGAGAGAGAGAGAGAGAGAAAGACAGGGGGCGAGTCAGATTAGATGCAAACACACACACACACACACACACACACACACACACACACACACACACACACACACACACACACACACACACACACACACACACACACACACACACACACACACACACAAACAGCACTTTCCAAACGTCTACTTTTTAAGCTACCTGACACAGCGTTTTGCTGCACATACCCCCGAGAGATCAAACTTTTGGAGAGATTAGAGGTGTTTCTGGGAAAGTTATAATTAAAGTGAATTGATTGAACTTCATCAGAGAGCGGTTTGGGATGCACTGAAGTGCATGATGCTAATTGTAATGTGTTTGCAGGACGTGCTGCAGTTCTGCAGGAGCGAGGGAGAGTACGGACTGAGGTGTAAGGTAGAAGGAGAGAGAGACGTGGAGATTAGAGGGAGGAAGACATTCAGATGGATGAGCTTCCAATTTTCCACAACAACACTGCCCACATTGATGCACAAAGCTGTCTTGCTTGTAGCTACAAAAACTGTGTGTAAATCAATATAAAAAAATAAATTTTGATGTGTGCAAAAATAAACAAAACAATGCAACCAGTCATACAGCATCTCTTATATGCAATGTCAAAAACAAGTCTAAATGCTTGTGCACAATGTACACACTCACATGCAAATTCACACACACACACACACACACACACACACACACACACACACACACACACACACACACACACACACACACACACACACACACACACACACACACACACACACAGACACTTTCGCAGAGGCGTCGCTGGGGTGAGAGTTCTCATTCTGTTAAAAAGGTGGTAACTGTATTTCTCTGGCTGATCTGGGCCTGGGGGCAAAATCATTAAAACTGCAGCTGGTATCCCACAATCCACTGCTATCACAACAACCAAGTGAGTCCCTGGGGCAAGAGGTCATGGGAGTAGAAGTGAACAGAGAGGGGGGAGGCAGGAGAAAGTCTGAAGAGTGAGGAAAGGTGTCGGGATAGAAAGATGCTCAAAAACATAGAGAATGAAGGAGAGGTAATGAATACAAGTGGAGAGACGATGTGATGCTATGACTTTGGGAAGTTGGCAAGTTTCAGGGTTGGATTACAGGGGCTTTGCAGGCAGACAGCGTTTGGGGCGGAAGAGTCTGTTTGGATAAAACAGCATGACAGCTTCACTGCTAGTTCTCCCGCTTTGGGCTGGCTGATATTAAAGGCTGAATTTGATGAAGCAGGTAGAGAACTAGCCAGAGGAGTGAGAATGAGATGGCATTTGTGTTGGTTTAGTGTATCGTCGTATATCCATCTATATGGGGTGAAATAATTAAATATAGAGAAATGGAATAACACAGCAGAGATAGGAAGAAAGTCACACACAGCTAGCTTAAAAGGTGCTGTATTTGAAATATTGAAATACTAACAAAATTGGTGGTGGTTGAGCCGTAATGGTAGGGGGTAGCACTGCTAGCCGCAAGCTTATAACGGCAATAGTGCCTTCAGCCTCTCATCCTTCAATTTTCATTGTTTGGTTGTTAATCTGTCTCTTGTAAGTCCCCCAACTTTAAAAAAAGTTCAATACTAAATCGCCTTTAATCTTGTTGTGTGTGTGTGACCAAGAGCTCTTTGTTGAAGGATCTAATAGTTCGGAGATACTTGCCTCTAGATTGACATAAGTACCATCAGTCACAAAGTGGTTTGATGGTTAAATGGTTTGATGACAGACTGCAATATTATTGATAAAGCCAGAGGTAACAGAATGAAAAGGTAGGGACGATTAATAATAATAATAATAATGAACTGCATTAGGTGTCCTGTGCCAGCTACGTATGCTATGTACTGTACATCACGAGCCTTTCTTACAGTGTAACATTAAAAGTGGAAAATTAAAACATACAAGTGTTATTTGAGATCTTTAAAGTTACAATTCACCCCTGAGACCCAACAATCACCACTAAATGAAAACATCACTCTTCAGGATTATTGGCCAATTGTGACAGTTAACCGCCATTAAACGAGGGGCCCCAGTCTCTGAGCTGCTTGGCAGTGAAGAGAGGCCACGCTGGGTTAATGCTGTTAAATGGTGTGATGTTGACGTTAAAGGACAATCAGCAGTATTTTTAATCTAATCTAATTAAACCGCCTGCAGGAGTCCAGGTGTGATAATATAAATATAAAATACAGAGCAGGTTTTGCTATGTTTATTTATGGAGAAATTATATATATATATATTTCTTTTACAAAAATTGTGACAGTGGGTCCAATGTCCAAGTACACAAAACCATATCATTTCATTTTAAGTATATCCGGTGAAAGTAACAAGTACAGCTGAACAAAACAGAATGATTTGACCCAAAACAATCCATATTAAATATGGCTAAATGAATAGAGGCCCCTGAATGAACCTCTGAGGAACTCGATGGAATTAAAATAGGATGTATGATGAATGGTAGACACTGATGAGCAGATTGTCATTACAGCTGTTCAAAAAACAACAACCAAAACAACTACTGGGCCTAATATCATCCAGCATCTGGCCTCATTAAGCACTGCAGCACTGCAGGAACCTCCTGGATTTTAGGATCACTGTGGGTCAACAATGTACAGCTCTGAACACCAGCTATTAGAGGGGCTACTGTAGGCAGGTGGGCATTGTCATGGGAACCAACATACTGGCACTTAAGACATTGGCAGCTGACGTAGACTGACCTTCACCTTGTCAAGTTTACAGATGCCTGAAGAAATTCTCAAAGGTGGTCAATATACACCAAAGTAATACTTGCAGGCCGACCCCAGGTAACTTCATTGTATGAGATGGGAATTTTCACTCGCAACCAATCAAATGGCTGGCCTTTGTGTACTTAATAACTGGAGCTCTGGCAACGTGAGATTAACGGTTGCGGAACAAACAGTAGCATCAGATTTAGGCATAATAACATTCACTAATGCTTTCTTTGTAAAGACAAGAAATTACAATACAGATATGCCAAATATGTGTTTAAGATAATTTGGAAAACATGTCTTTATTACATAGTTTGTTGACTAGGGAGCAGTAATAATTAAATGCCGTACATCATGGTCACAATTTGACAAGGATCATCGTCAAACTTCAATCACATTACAGTAGGTGGCTGTATTGGAGATGCTGTAAAAAGCTCTGAGGAGGAAGCTATTAAGTGGACCGAAGACAGAAATGTTTTAAGACTTAAATATACAGTGTGATATGTTTTTTCAGCAAAACAAAGTTGAAATCTATGAATATGCAAGCATTGCTCATTTCATTTACTACTGGACTCAACACCTAGATTACTGAAAATTCCATTCTCCGTGTATGTGCACTGGAGGTTTCAAGTTTCCACATCACACTTGGTTAAGTTGCATATGGACCACGGTTGGCTTTTAAACCAAAATCACGCTCGCACGTACACATCTCAAACTGTGTGAGCACGTGGTGTTGCTGTGTAAGCAACACATCTCAAACTCAACCCTAAGAGAACAGAGAAAATTTCTCTCTTCAGCAGATGCATGTGTCAAACTCTCCGCATACATCGCTCACACATCCAAGTGAAGTAAAAACAAGCTAAACGTTTTTGAGGGGAGGGGGACTTACATGTTCATGCTAAATCTAAATAACTGATTGTTACCACTGTGTACCATATGGCCGTGACAACACATTGTTCCTTAGTGTATGTCGCTGTCTACCTCACCTCTACTCAAACGGAGTGTTGAGGGCCAGAGCGCAGCAGGCCGGTCCACTTAAAGCCCACTCAATGTCCACTCTGCCAAACTGGCTTAATGAGAGAACCATCCAAGCAGGTGGCAGCCTGTGTGTGTATGTGTGTGTCTATGACTGCATTTGTATGTGTGTGTCTATGACTATCTGGCTCGCTCCCCAGTACAACAAAATCAGGCCTGGGCACTAGTAGAGTCTCCAGGGAGTCTAGGAGAGCAGTGCTTCACTTATCTTCTGGCAGAGAAATGGATGGAGGGACAAACAGGTGCCAGCCACCGTGGTAATTGCTGGGTGCAGCGAACGCTATAGAGACGCTACGAGCTTTTCTTTAAGTCATTTGAATCTGTCAGGAGAGGCAGCAAAATGCATGTGAAAAGTTGACGTGACTAACCTAATGGCTGTGGAGGATTATATGTGGTTCATCGCTGATTGAAAAATACAGTTGGGATGGGAATGTTTGATTGCAGGATAAATATGTAACCCGCTCTTGTTGTCTATCCCCGCCTCTCTGGGTGTATCTGAGGATAGCTGGCGAGTGTGAGGACGGAGGATGGGGAAATAGAGATAGAGGAATAAGGGGGAGGATAGTGAGAGAGCAGCCAGACAAACCGGGGGTGGTGTCGGCTGACAGAATATCTGGAGGCATGTGTCGAAACCAGGGTATGAATAATTGAAAAGGGACAGGAAAGAGACAGATAGACAGAAAGAGACGGGAAGCAAACAAAAATCCCGCGAGAGAAGGCCCTGGGTCAGCCTTTCTCCATGTCCCCTTTGGGATTATTTGTCAGTTCAATAGATCAGATAAAATTTCTATTACCTGTGTACTCGACCAGAGCTATGCCCAGCCCAAGATCAACTCCATCACCGTCCCGTCCTGCCTGACGCTTTCAGAAAGGACATTTCTGAGTTTGCCACCTCTGGAGGGTCTTTTTCTACTTTACAACAGTGAGATTTATGCTTTCAATTTACGCTCCGGCCACGGCGTTTGTAAATGCTCAGGCCACATAAAAAGTAAACTGCTCTTTCTCCGTTTTATAAATGAGACCTCAACTGCAATCAGCAATTTCATGGCTATGAATCCTTGTGGCTTTAGCCAGGAAGAGTCCAGCAGAGAGAGAGAGAGAGAAAGAGAGTTAGTAATAAAGGCTTGAAGAGAAGAATCAATATTTCAGCCAAGGACTGGCATGCATTAAAACATGGTATATTATTTTAGTGGTCTAGTAACTCTGCCATAAAAAGTACCACATGGTTATACTGTACACCTGCAAGAGAGGGAATGTTCCACACTGTAACTTTCTGCTGGGTGTGGGAACTGATTTTTGAAAAGGACAAACTCTAAAAGATAATAACATCACAAACTATACATTATATACCGTCTATTTTACCGATGAGGGAGTGGAGACAACAGCCTGTGCTAAAATAATGAGGCAGGATCCGGACTAATAGCGGCTGATTTTCCAAAAGATTTACGAGGCTTCTTCATCTCCAGATAAACAAATATTCACTTTAAATCACACTTTCTAAGTAACTATTAGAGAATCCTGAGGGGTCTATGGATTAAATAAAAGCCCACTTTAGACAGAAATGACAACATAGAAGCAACGCTCAAAGGATTTGAAGCCTTTTGGTAATTTCTTACACCACAAATTCCTCCTCGAGTAGCATGAGACGTGATGAGATTTTGTCTGAGCCTAAGATCGATAAAACCAAGAGTTTTTCATTGAAGTTACGAGTAAAGATCAAGAAATTCTGACATGACTGGGTTATGAAGATTATAAAGTCTACAATTGACGCTAAACACCAACTATTCTTGCATTTCAGTGACATAAATGATAATAGGTGCAGTGGTTAGTACTGGCGCCCCACAGCAGTAGGCTGGTAGGCTTGGGCCCCTCCGTGGGGTGTTTGAATGTTCTCCCTGACTCGAAATTTCCCATAGATGTGAATGGTTGTCTGTTTATCAGGCGCGATCTTACTTACTGGAAACACTCTGTTTGGTTTTTAGCGATGGCTGGTGCCTGGGTCCAGCTGGCAGAAGGCAGGACATGACAACATCCAAGGGTGAAGAAGAAGGGTGATATACACAAATATGGTAACGGAAATGTCTCACCGGAGAGACGTCGGGATCCAGAAACTTCATAAACTGATGCATCTTACACAGCGGTCAGATAGCCGATTAGTAATTTGGTCATAAGTAACTGAGTCTCTTGCCGTTCCTTGAATTTGTCTGACGATAGCCCCGTCGTCTCTCCAGTGAGACATTTTCGCTGCCATCTTCGTGTAAATCACCCTTCTTCTTTGTCAATGTTGCACTGCTGCCTCCTTCTGGAGCTCACCCATTACTGTATCGTCTTCATATTAGATCATTTTTATTAGTCCAGAGTCTCTCAAGAAGTCACGCAACAATGTTTCTCCTTTTCCTCTCCCTCCACAATCCAGGATACTTTTTACTGATATTTCTGTTAATCCAATTTTCCTCATTTCAGTTAACATCACTTCTCTTTTTGCCCCATATCTCCTACATGGCAAAAGTACTGTATATGCTGTACCGTCTCTAAGCGCTGGCACTGCTCGCGTAACCCGGTTAGATGCTTCCTCAAGATATAGTGTATAGGTATAGTGTGCAGTTCAGACTGGCATGTCCTATTCTCATTCTGGTCAACTGACCCGTTCCCTCCTAGCCACCCCCCCCCCCCCTGCTTGAAGTACTGCCTACTCTGAATAGAATAAAGATGTCTCCCTTTTGTTTCCTGCTTCCACTACTGTTGCCATTCCTGGTTTATTTTTTTCAAAACAATACTTTTTCCTTTAGATTTAGATAATTTTATGTTTATCTCTGTCTCATTTTAACAGCTGCCTTTGCCAACCTATCCACCTTTTCATTGCCCAGAATACCAATATGTGCTGGGACCCATAAGAAAGTCACCTCACTTCCCCTCCCTGGTACTCTTATTTAATGCTGACAAGACTGAATATACTAAATCAGGCCGACTCTGGGATGCACCAGACCTAATTGGATGGATTGCCAACAATGAGTCACTATATATTAATATTTTACAAGGTTGAATCTGTTCAATCCACTGAACCGCCATCATAATAGCATAAACCTTACAGTATACACAGTCAGGTAGTTGGATGTTCTTTTGCGAAGCTCCCCTGGACTACCATAGCCGCTCCTGTTGCATCAGCTGATGGATCCTTTGACCTGTCAGTGAAAATTACAAGATGCTCCCTGTACCTTTCTTCTTCACCAATTTTGTGTGAGCCTGATGATAGAAATGTCACTCACTTGCTGTGAATTCTCTGGACAATGACCTGCTGTATTCACACACAGCCTCAATTCAACTTTGTACTAGGGAGCTAGCAGGGTTTATGCCCAGTCCATATGATTCAGATATCTGTGGTCTTACATACATACTAGAAATTTTCAGGGTTGCAGTGCATGTATGAAAGGAGCTTATGTGTCAGCCCAGAAATAGTCTGGTGACCTGTCCAGGGTCGGCTCCACACCCTGTGACCCTGAATAGGATAACCAGTTTCAGATAATGCATGGATATTGGGTCAGTGAAATTAGGTCAGAGGTCAATATATGGACACCAGGAACACAATGTTACTTAGGTATTTAGTTGCTCAAAGAAAGCCTTTTCTAGTTCACTGATGACAGCCACAGTCTAAAATGTCTGTATTCTTATCTGTGAACAAATGAAATGAATCCTGTCTGACTTCTTTTGGTCATCTTTTTGATTGCGTAGCAGTGAGTTGTTTTGCAAATGTCCTTTTCTCTGCTCCACACACTCATACATATTCACCCACATCATCAAATAAAAAGAATGTCACAGCGAGAAACATTTGGGACATTTTTTTTACTTGGCATTTGTTGGCTCTGACACAAAAATAGCTACAATTTCCTCTACACAAGTCTTAAAAGGTTCATTCTGAATGTGGTTTTAAGAGAAAGTAAAGATGCCGGCTTCACAGTTAAAAAGCCCAACTACAAACATCCATATCGAAGGTCAAGATCGCAGCCATTGCCTGTCAACCTAATGACTGTAAGAGTGCTGGAAGCAGTTAAATTCAGTACTAAGTGGGACTTTTTATTTATTTCTTTTTAGAGCCATTTCATATTTGAGGGAAATTTCTGAAGGAGCGAAAGCCTTGTTTCTGAAAATGTCGTAGGCGTAATTGCTTCGGCAAATTGTGAATAACCCTGAGAAAAAGTGCTTCATTAAGCGAAAAGATAAACAGGACAGCGACAATGAACAAAAAAGGGTTATAGAGAGAAAGAAAGACATGAAATCACGATTGTGTTGATTCCTCATGCAAGTACACGTGTACAGATACACAAGCAGACATTGGACTGCGAGCAAAGGAAATCTCATTATTCGCTCTATATGATCCATCCGCACCAAACTTCTATAGGTGGCAGGAAAGGGCATTTGAAAGCCAGCCAGTTTGTCCCAACAGAGGCGGAAAAGCACATTTTTCTCTGTAGAGAAAATGCCAGCCGTACAGATCAAACAGCAGTCTGATCAATTACACAGAGAACCTTTGAACCAGTAAATGCCACCTGGAGAATTCACATCTGACAGGGTGGTATGGAGGGCATGAAGGGACAACATTAAGGCGGCAGGGGAAGACTTTTTGTCAGCGACACAGTAGAAAACGCACATTCGCGCAAGCAAACTCCCAATTGCTCCATCTGTGACACCTTTACAAAAACACACTCTAGCAAACACACAGGGTGGCAGTCTGCCACCTTATCAACCAACAGCAGTGACAGATCTGGTCACTCTTTCTACATTCGCCGAGTTGCCTCTGAACCGCAGCAGACATTATGTAAAAATAAATTGACATGACATCGTGTAAAATGGAGGCTTTGAAATGGAAATGTTTGTCACACAAAGGTTTTTGCTGAAAGGCTCTTTGTGTTTGTCATCCTTCATTGTGCGAGACCCTGGATGATTGACTTCCTTTAGCTAGCCGAGGGGCACTGACATTTCCATGCCCTTCTACAAAGATGGATACCTTTCTATTGAACAGCCGTTCGTCCAAACAGCGTGCCCACTTAATGGAACATGTCGTGTTGTGTCAATAACTATAATGCTAGTGTGTGCAGCATTAATGAGCGTAAAATGCTTATTATATAAATGTTGATATGAACGTATGTGTCTGTTTGTGTAAGGATTGTGTGAGTGAACAGGTGCAGGAGAGAAAGAGTTTCTAAACCACACTAAACCCAAACATAATTAGCACCTGACTCTGCAGTTCCCCTCAGCTCTACAAAGTGTTGCAGGAGGCTTTCACAACTTCCTCGTTTAGTTCGGTTGAATCGCACTGGAGTTTGTGTCCCCCCTTGGTGCGGTTCGTTTGGACAGGTGAGAACAGAGCAATCGCATTTGAGTGCGCAACAAAAGTGACCAAACAAGCGTACCGACACCTCCGTATGCTTTCAATCGTACTCTGGAGAGGTTTGTGATCCGATCTCGTACCGCACCAACTACTGTATGTGTACTCCACAAGTCTGAGCTAAATGCCTACTGTAGTCAGGTGTGTCAGGTCTGTAGCAGCTTGCTAGTTTTACTCACAGAAGTAGACAGCAGTTAAGCTCGCCGTTCGTCACTCGCACGCGATTTCGATTTTGACCAGAGCACACGTAGCAACGACGCTTGTGAAAAAAAATTGTGATTATTTAAATGAAATGAGCCGGTTTGACCATGGAGATGCAGGAAATATGCACAAGTCCAGAACACAGGACCTTCTTCCTGTGTTTACTTTCTTGCTCCCGCCAAACACACATCCGACCAATAAGCGGAGTGAACTTTTTAGCGGGATTTGTAATCATGCATTTTGGTACGCTTGGATTTTTCCAAGGGAAAATAGCTCCAAGTTTACAAACTCATCAAATGATACGGAAAGCAAACAAAGCTGAAAACTCACTGCTCTTCTAGCAGCAGCAAGCACCACTGAACGCTAGCTGCCCAATACTGAAGCGGACCAACTAAAGTTAGCGACTAGCTGGCGAACATAGTGCAGCATTCAGCAGCAAGAACCAAATATTTCCCTCAGGATTTGGGTGGACACCAACAAGTATCAGACTTACATTCACCACATGGCCAGAAACACAAAGCCACATGAATGCTAAGGTTTCTCTGTGTCTGCTTGAAGTTTTCTAACAACATGTAGAATAAAACAATGACACTCCATAGCTTACATTAATAGTACGACCCATGGACGTCAACTTTGTTAACTGACATTAACAAAGAGTGACAACATTGGTCAAATTTAAACTAACTACTACTGCTATTGTGACATCTTCTTGCACAAGTGTGTTCCTACATTCATGAAAAGATAGCTACAGCCTGTGCAATCTTTAAAACTGCAGGTCCAGACAGAATTGAAGTCGGGGCCATCAAATTGTCCTGGGATCAAAATATATCCTTCCCTTGTTGCAGATGTTTAATAATACAGGAGTTCTCGTGTGTAACTGCCTTGTCCCACAATTAGTTTCTTCTGCTATCTCAGAAAAAAGATGCTAGAGCAGTCCAGCACAGGAGGTTTCACTTCAAAATCTTTATTTGAAACACGTAGGCTTAATTAATTTACTTAATGGATGAGTTTCTAGCCAATAGCTAAATAATTACTGTGCTGTTAGTATAGAATTAAAAAAAAAATATTAAAAAATGATTATATCTTTACAGAAGATACTGCGTATTGGGCCTCGCAGAAGGTCCCTCCATGTTCTTCCTAATCTCAGAGATACTTGATCTGTGAACGTGGGTTGAATTCAGTTTCTATAAAGTGGCCATGAAAAGAAAAGAAATCCTACAAAATGATATCATTTCACAACGCTGGATTTCCACTTTTAACAAACTTTTTCTCTAAATGAAGCAAATAGCAGAGAATGGTTAGTAAAGTAGTTTGAGTCTTGTGTTTTTTGTGTGTGTGTGTGTGTCTGTGCTAGCTAGTATACCGTAGAGTCCTGAGTCCCTGTGTTTGGGTGCGGATGGATTACAAAGGGATCAGGATCAGCAGAGAGAAGAGGAAACAGACAGACTACACAGCAGCTCTGGTACAGCCCAAGGCTCTGTGCTGCTCTCCAGAGAACTCAGTGCAACGCTGATCAACCTATCAGAGGATCCAGCGTTTGGAGAAAAGTCCTTCATCCTGGGGTTTCTGGTGAAGATAGAGAAAATGTTTCATCCCTTTTCCTTGGCTACGATGTTAGAACGAGCAGGGATATGCTACCTCACCACTAGCCCCAGACGCAATTACATCTTGAAGCTCTGACGATTGTGCTGAGAGCGGCGCGCAGGAAACGATCCAAATCGTCTGGGTTTACGAGATCTGAAGTGAGCCTTAAACCTGCCTTGTACACGTTTCCAAAAATCACAAGGCGACATGAAATACAAAACCAGCAAAAAGAGTCATCTTAATTCACGTGTTGCAAGGTTGATATGTCAGTATGCATGCGGAGGAGGCGTGTGTATGCGTGTGTGTGTGTGTGTGTGTGTGTGTGCCAATAGTGTGTTTCTGACAGGTCCTCGCTTTGGTTGACAGCGCTTCTGCAACATTAATAAGAGCCTGGGAAAATGTAATGAGGTAAAGTGTCACAACATCTCACATCGCTCTGCTAGCCCTCAGTCTGACTTCACTCACTGACGCTATGTGTGTGTGTGTGTGTGTGTGTGTGTGTGTGTGTGTGTGTGTGTGTGTGTGTGTGTGTGTGTGTGTGTGTGTGTGTGTGTGTGTGTGCGCGCGCACACACTGGCTCCATCTTCAGTGCCTGTTTATATTTTGTGTGGGAAGGGGCCATTGGCCAGGAAAAAGAAGCCAGGGACAGGAGAAGCCAAGCAAGCTGCCACAGTGCCACCAGTATCACAAAGCTTCGCTCTCTATTTCTGTCTCTGTGCAGGAGAGGAGGACTTTGAAATAACAGGAAATAAAGAATAGAGCCAGAGAATCATCAGCAGCAGTTGTAGACGTGCTCTTATTTTCTTTTTTTTACTTTCTCCTCTTCATTTCTCTTCCTCCAGAGTCATTTCCTCCTTTCCTCACTGCCTTCCATACTTCTTTGCATTAGTCACTTCCGAGTCTCTTCACCTTCTATTTTCTCTCCCTCCCTCTGGAGATCTCTAAATGGCAAGTTTATCCTCCTTTACCCTTGTGGTCTCACCAGGCTAATTTCCTTTGAGTCAGGAGGGTTTACAGGTGTCTCTTTAGGGCTCCTGGTGGTAGCAGCGGCAGCGGCCCTCTGGATCGTGTGGGGTTTGGCCTGTTCCTTGACAACTTTATCTGCCCGAGATACCCAGGGTGTGGTCATTAACACAGCTCACCTCAGCTTAAAGGAATAGGCTCCCAGTGTGATAGCTACCTTGTTTGTTCACGTCAGTACGTTTTCCCTCGTGCTTCACCCACTGTGTCTGTGTGTGATTCTCTGTGTTTTGGGTCAGAGCCTCGGCCATAACGGCTGCGTGATCTCTGCGCCAAGTAGCGGTAGGCTACTTCCACCCAATATAGTCCCAAATCAATATATGCCTAGGAAATCGTCTAGTCTTATTTTGCGTTGCTATTTGTACTTGTGAATATGCAGGCCGCAAGAAGTAATTGGGTTGCTTTTTGTTGTTGTTGGCTCACTTTTACTCGCGACATGCTAACCGGCAACAAAGGATTCCATTCACTACGCTAAGCTAAGCTAGTGGCGGCTAGACAGAATGCACTGAGACAAAAAACGCGTTTGTCCACCTAGCTACATCTAGAGGAGACCGTGATAAGCCCTATTTCAACAAACGGTGGCGTATTCCTTTAAAGGAGCTACACTTATGCTATTACTTTTCTTTCTCTCCTTCATTCTCTCCCTCACTCAGTACGTTTACATGCACACCAATATTCCACTATTATCCCGAATATGACTATATTCCAAATTTGATACATGTCATGTTAACAGCATATTCCGGTTGGATATTCCGAATATGGCCTTTTTCCCAATATAGCATTTTCCGATTAAGACGTGGGTTATTCTGGTATTAGTCGGGTTTTAGAGGCATTCTTTGGACAAGTATACAGCTCATTTGGAATATGCGTCTCAATCAGGGTTTTTACAGCAGTTTATGGCCTCTTGCCTGTTTACGTCTTATGGTCAGCTCTGTGCGTTGCTATGGTTGCTGTAAACAAACCAACCAGCCAACAGTTTGCAAGCCTGCAGACCCGATAAGGAGAAACACAGCTACTTTTAAACATGGTCAAAGACTTGGATATCAACAGACCTTTTCGATAAGCTGGTTGAAGGAATGAAAGAGGGACGCTGTGTTCGCACGGTCCAACAAGTCCGCCGCCGCTGGTAAACTGAATTGAAAAAAATCCTGTTTTGCACGGCTGAATGTAAACGAGAATATTAGTGGAATACCCACTTTCATTAGCCATGTAAACAGCTTAGTCGGAATATCGTCTTTTTCGGAATTAGGGCAAAAAACGTAATATTATGAGCATGTAAACGTAGTCACTGTTACTCCATCTGTCTTACTCATTCTCTTATTTCCCTTATTCCATTTCTCATCTCTTCACTTCCTTTTTTTACATCCTTTCATCCTTCCTTTTGCACCCTCCCTCAGACTACGTTTCTTCATTGCTTTCTTCCTCATTTCCTTCCCTTTTTTACCTTCCATCCTACCTATTATCTTTCCTTCCCTGCTTCCTTCTTCCTTTCCTTCTCTCTTGGTCCTTAATTCTGTGAGTGTACGTAAAAAATACAATAACTCTACTCTTAAAGTAGAGCAGTTCCCTAGAGGGGTGAATGACAGGCTATTCTCTGCCTCCTGTCGCTATTTCTGACATAGTTAAAGAGGAAATAGTAGAGTGGAATTATCTATTTTTTTCTTACTGCTGTCAGAATCAATTAATCACTGACAGTGAAATTATATAAGGATGTGTTTCTGAGCAGAGGGAGCTCTGATGTTAAATCTTTAAATCTATTTCTGAAAAGGCTCATGAACCAAACAAACGGCCTCTGGTAAATCTTAAGGAAGACCTATTTACAATTTGCAAAATCACAATTATCTTGAACATAATCTGATGAAATAAAGTTGCTTTTTTACTTAGTCAGTGAGTCGGAAAAAAATATTACATTAGTGGTATAAGTGACATACATTATCCACATTCAAATAGAATCATGGTGTTATGTATATTTAGCTGCTTATGATAATAATGCTGGTAAGTGATGTCTAACAATGTTTTGACACTTGATGTTGAAAGCTCTGCCCCATAGCTGCTTGAGCTAATCTTAGCTAACATTAGCTTTGCAGTGCATTTGTATAATTGTTTCATGGATGTATAAATATAACTGGATACCGGATCCCAAAATGGCACCTATATCACTTCAATGAGAATTGCTTGCCTGACACATATGGCAAAAGAGTTCCTTAGGGTGTTTTCACATCTGTAGTTCAGTAAACTCGGTGCAATTTCGGGGTGAAGTTACAACATTGTTACATTTTCCACATGGTTTTCACACCACCCTAAACCAACCGGACTATTCGACCAAACGCTCCAGGGTTCGGTTTAAAACAGACCAAAAACTGTTCTTGTGTGAAAGCAACCTGAGCTTACGGGTATACTTCCTACTTGATTAAGATTAAGACATGCTTTATTAATCCTGCAAGGCGAAATTACATTTTTTTTCCCCACTCTGTTTCAAACAAAACATGGACCTACTTATAAAACCACTGCTAGTGCTACTAGTTGTCCAAAACTCCACAGGGTACCTTTAAAGTCATTTGACCAGAACATACAGTCCCCTCCAAAAGTATTGGAACGGCAAGGCAAATTCCTTTGTTTTTGTTGTTCACTGAAGACATTTGGGTTTAAGATCAAAAGATGAGTATGAGACAATAGTTCAGCATGTCAGCTTTTATTTCCTGGTATTCACAGTTAGGTGTGTTAAACAACTTAGGATACACCACCGTTTGTATAAGACCACAGCATTTTTAGGTGAGCAAAAGTATTGGAACAAATAATCTTTAAGTAAATAACATTTAATATTTGGTGGAATAACCATTGCTTGCAGTAACTGCCTCAAGCCTGCGACCCATCGACATCACCAGACTGTTGCATTCTTCATTTGTGATGCTATTCCAGGCTTTTACCGCAGCTTCTATCAGTTCTTGTTTGTTTCGGGGGGTTTCTCCCTTCAGTCTCCCCTTCAGGAGGTGAAATGCATGCTCTATTGTGTTAAGGTCAGGTGATTGACTTGGCTAGTCTAAAACCTTCCACTTTTTCCCCCTGATGAAGTCCTGTTGTTTTGTTGGCAGTGTGCTTTGGGTCATTGTCCTGCTGCATGATACACTTCCTCCCGATTAGTTTCAATGCATTTCTCCGTAAATTGGCAGACAAAATGTTTCTGTACACTTCTGAATTCAGTCTGCTGCTACCATCATCAGTTACATCATCAATAAATATGAATGAGCCTGTTCCAGAAGCAGCCATGACATTACCTCCACCATTCTTCACAGATGAGCTTGTATGCTTCGGATCATAAGCAGTTCCTTTCTTTCTCCACATTTTGGCCTTTCCATCACTTTGGTAGAGATTAATCTTGGTCTCATCGGTCCATAAGATTGTGTTCGAGAACTTTTGCGGCTCATCTCTGTACTTCTTTGCAAATTCCAATCTGGCCTTCCGATTCTTACTGCGGATGAGTGGTTTGCAGATTGTGGTATGGCCTCTATATTTCTGCTCTCTGAGTCTTCTTCCAACAGTGGATTGTGATACCTTCACCCCTGCACTGTGGAGGTCGTTGGTGATGTCACTTACTGATGTTTTTGGGGTTTTCTTCACAGCTCTCACATTATTTCTGTCATCAACTACTGTTGTTTTCCTTGGCCGACCTGTTCGATGTCTGTTGCTCTGTACACCAGTAGTTTCTTTTTTTTTTCAGGACATTGCCCAATGTTTGTCCAATGGCTCTGGTCGATTTTCCTTCTTTTCTCAGCTTGAAAATGGCTTGCTTTTCTCCCATAGACAGCTCTCTGGTCTTCGTGTTGGTTTATCCTCTTTAACAAGAAATGCAGTCTTTATAGGTTTAAACCAAGGATAAAAACGTAGACAAGTCATGCAGAGCTATTTGATGTTTGAACAATCAACCTAAAAAGCAACACATGGGCAACAAGAAACCAATACTTCTGCTCACTTGAAAAATGGGCGGGTTCAAACAAAGGGTGGTATGTCCTGAGTTGTTTAACACATCTAGATGTGAATACCAGGAAATAAAAGCTGGCATTCTGAACTATTGTCTCATATTCATCTTTTGATCTTAAACCCAAATGTCTTCAGTGAACAACAAAAACAAAGGAATTTGCCTTGCCGTTCCAATACTTTTGAGGGGACTGTACAGTATATGTGCATTGCTGCATGAGTGCATGTTCTCATGTTTTTTTTTATGTTTGTGTGCATTAGTAGCATTTAGTGATCCATTTTTACACTTGATGATATAAGTTTGTGTCCCAGTGTGCAGACGCTTGTGTGTCTGTATGTGTGTGTTGTTCTCGAGTGTTTCTGGAACACTGATAAGACCCGCCTGTGTAAAACCCAGTTCGCTGCCTTCATGGGAAATCAATTTGTCCCGCTTTGTACGTGGCCAGCCTTTATATGCTTCACTTGCTCCTGAAGCTGTCACCCAGTGTATACAAAGTCATTGACTCATCAATCCAACACACACACACGCACGCATGCGCACGCACACACACACACACACACACACACACACACACACACACACACACACACACACACACACACACACACACACACACACACACACACACACACACAGCTAAACCAAACCCATATCAGACTCTCGCATGCATATTCATTCACTGTACCCAACACTTCAGCTGACAACTCAATTACATAGAAGAGTAGTAAAGATGAGGCAAGTCAAGGTGGCAAGTGTGTAAATTTGTGCGTATGTGAGAGTGCAAACTGTGTGTGTGGGTGTGAGAGAGAGAGAGAGAGAGAGAGAGAGAGAGAGAGAGAGAGAGAGAGAGAGATGAGTCCTGGCCAGCAGTTTATTAATCTGCAGGTATGTTTATGCCAGAGAGATACTGCATGGAGCGCGAGCGCATGCACGGACAGACACACACACACACACACACACACACACGCACGCACGCACGCACGCACGCACACACACACACAGTGTGCAGCTCATTCAACTCTGCAGTCGGTATGTCCTTTGTTTCTCATTGTCCTGAGCAGTTTGGAGTGGAAGGAGTGTCCATGTTGATTGAAAACCGGGAAATTATGCCACCCACCCATCTCCCATATAGTGGGAACAGAGTTTATGATGCTTGAGGTTGTATCTGTGTGCTTCCATGAATCTGTTGTTGAATTTCTGCGTTAGATCATGAATGAATTTGTGCATTTTTATGACTACATGTATGTGTATTGACCAGTTTTGTGTGTCTCTTATTGTGTGAATGACTGCTTTTGTGAATGCAAATGTGTATATATCACAGCCCGAGTCAGATGCAGGCAGAGAAACTTCAATCAGGCACAGCTGGTGGCAGCATTGGGGTAAGAGTATGGGTGGTGGTAGCTGGCGTGGATGAATCAATGAGGCATGTAGATACGAGCAGAGCCAGCCAATCATAGCTCTTCAAGAGCTCCTCAGCTGCCGACAAACTGTGACAAACTGCTGCTCATCAATCACACAAAAGACACATACTCTGCCATTTGTACACTCGCCGTCACATCCAGCCTCATGCACGGTTCATCCGAGTCACTGACTGTGCTGAGTCATATGTTGTTAAATCATTGTCAGCCTACTTTAGTTGCTTAGAAAACCAGAATATTTAACTAAATATTAAGTTGAATACACTTTCAAAATCTACAATGTTTCGGCAATTCAGACATACTTTTAATTAATTGGTTAATCTGATGGATTTTGTTACCTTTGGACATAGCCAGGCAAGTTGTTTTCCCCGATTCCAGTCTTTATGCTAAGCTAACTGGCTGCTGACGGTAGCTTTATATTTACCATGTGAACTTCTTCAAGTCTAACTCTCGGCAAGAATGCGAGTAAGCACATTTTTCACAAAATGTTACACTATTCCTTTGAGTCACTGACTATACAAATCACAAAATGTAAATAGGAACATGTTGCCGTTATTTTGTCACTTATTCGGAGCAGTAGGCTAGTTGGAGCCGGTTACCTCCAGGATCTGTGCTAGGCTAAGCTACCGGTGGAGCCGTCAGACAGAGTTACAACACGCACGGAGATGAGAAGGGTATGTATGGACTTGTCTAACTGTCGGGGTTACGGTGAATAAGCTAATGTCCCAATAAGTCAGCGTGTTCCTTTAAGTTTTCCCAGTAAATACCAGAATTTCCATTTCCAGTATTCAACCCGATCCTTGTCTGTGCTGTTCGTATGCAAGCAATCAAACTGCTCATCATTACATGAATCATCCTTTTCTAATGGTGCAGTATTTCACCCCGTGGCCAGCACCGGATCTAACAATTGGATGAAAAGTAGAAGCCAAAAAAATAGCAGTGAAACTCTACAACATATTGACGTAAGCACTAGATCTTGGAGGATTTAGAGCCAAACACATAAATCCATCCCATCATTAATGAAGGACTGAATGGGATCTCCTGAGGGGAGCAGCATGGCAGCACCGGCCCTTTCCATCTGTCTTCCTCTTCATACCCTTGCAACTCACTGAGAAACTATCTATCTGCAGCTTTCTTTCTTTCTTTCTTTCTTTCTTTCTTTCTTTCTTTCTTTCTTTCTTTCTTTCTTTGTCCCACACTTTTGCTACACTTTTGGCTATATAGTAAGTCAGCTTTATCACATACAATACCTCTAGCTCTAAGCATGCCAATTTCACGTCCTGCCTCAATTCACCTCAAACCACCAGATTTTGGGGGGGGGGGGGGGGGGGGGGGGGGATCTGCTGACAAATATTGCAGCTGCCTGTGTGTATCTACAATACAACCACCATTATCTTCAGCCACAGCCCGTTCTTCCTATTCCATCCTTTTTGACCTCATCGTTCAGATCTGTGGACACACCGGTAAGGTGGGTTAGGGGCCGATGATATTAATCGCCGCAACCTCATGAATCTTTCAAGCTCAATCATATGAGCTGATGTGGGAGGAGTGGGTCTCAGTGGATGAATTAGTTTAATACAGAAGACCGTTTCTCTTGGCCTCTTTAAACATGACTTACGCATCAGCTCTTCATATAGTCTTCGGTACACATTGGTTTTATAAGGGTCCAAACAGGTGTGTGTGTGTGTGTGTGTGTGTGTGTGTGTGTGTGTGTGTGTGTGTGTGTGTGTGTGTGTGTGTGTGAGAGAGGAAAAGAGTTATGGAAAAAAAAAAGTACAAAGGAGAATATATTTTGTGCACACCCTTGTGAGCATATTGGCAGTTTGAGTATGCAGGTGAGTGAACGTGTGAGCTTGAATAAGTTTCATTTTATGCATGAGTACAGAGGCATTTCTGTATGAATAATTGTATTGGCCTTTGACAGGAAAACACAGAGCAACAGAGAGAAAGAGATGGAAGCACAGAGCCAGAGAGAGAAAGGGTGGGAGAGGTTAGGGGTTCGTGGGGGAGTGAGAACGTGTGGCAGGAAATGAAATGGGTTATTTGGTAAAAAATGCTGGGGGGCTACAGGCTTATTTTCAGCCCAATCTCTGCACTGCAGAGCAATTTCAATACAGCGCTATACTGTAGATCTTGCCAAAGAGCAACGTGTTGGAGGGGTGAGGAGGGAGGAAGAGAGGAGGGAAGGGAGATGGGCTGAAC
The DNA here is from genome assembly GCA_023631565.1 of Gymnocephalus cernua. Lineage (NCBI taxonomy): Eukaryota > Metazoa > Chordata > Actinopteri > Perciformes > Percidae > Gymnocephalus > Gymnocephalus cernua. The sequence continues at coordinate 16,507,112 of CM042432.1, forward strand.
AGGAAAGAGAAATGAGTAAAAGAGTGATAGAAGGGAGACAAGGAAAATTGTAGAGAAAGGATTAATGAAAGAGAGAATGAGAAGAAGGGTGAAAGAGTAGTCAGAGAAATAAAAATCAAATTTGATAAAAATGTACAGAGCAGGGACGGAGAGAGGAAGGAAGTGGGAGAGAAAACTCAGATCTAATCACAATGATTGGAAATGAGGCCAGAGAGTATGGGGAGGTGTACAATATTAATAATAATGTATAAGCATCAGGTGTTGCTCCCTGTCGAGCAGAAAACCAACTCGAGGACATTGCTGTGTACACAGATAAGAGGATGTTGCTATTCAATTTATTTTGCTGAAATTGACCTGGGAGTTCTTTAAACCACCTGTGAATGTGACTGAATGTTACTGTAGTGTTATGAGGTAGTGATTGGACAGTGTATGCCTTTTCCCACATGTGTTGTGTTATGCCCAACAGCGCTCTGCTTGTTGTTTCTGACTGATTTGCTTAAGGAGTTGAGGAGAAATAAAACAAAAAGGCTGAAAAAGAAGTGAAAGCGGAGTGAGAAGGCAGCTCAGACACTGCTATCTCCTCTAATTCAACATGGGAACGATAGAGAACATGGAGGAGGATACTCCACACAGGGCCATGAGAAAGATGGATGGAGAGGAAGAGGGACAGGGGTCGAAAGACAGGATGAGAGAATAGTGTGATCAGAGTAATTTCCTTCTATCAAGAGGATAATTTACAGTCTTGACCTCACACCACATTCTGCGTTTGGAATCCAAAAAGCACGCATCTACCAGCTATTTTGATTCAGCCATGAAGGAAACACTGCATTTATGTGTCTCTTTCTATTTGTTGGTTAATCCAGACGCATATGAATGTCTCACAGCTCGAAACAATTTTCACGCCCGTTTTCTTCCTTTCACCTGACTGGCTGATGGGCTGATTGAGTTCTCTCTGTAGAACAAACAGCGGTCGACCAGAAATGATTTGCCTAACTCCTGCTCCAGGTAGAATCCCAGTCATTTGTTGACCCGTCCTCAGCAATAGACTGAGACAGGTTAATGCGTTTTCTCCACAGCAAACCCCATTTGAACTAAACAGAAAATGGCTGCTGCTGTCAACAAGAATGGCATTTCATTTTTAACAACCACAAAAGGAAAACAAGACAAACACAATATGAATGTAAAACAACGTATATGACGCATCTTAACCTTTAAAACAAGTTATTATTCTATCTGTGGGTTGGTGAATCTAAATAAACTAAATACATTGTACTTAAAACCCATATTAACCCTGTTATGTATATAAGGTAACAAAGGGAAATGTGTTGGTATGAAGAATGAAGATGTCCCATTCATAAACAACGCTCTCCTTATTAGCTTGGTTAACGTGTCGGTGTCAGGCAATGATTTGTTGAGGTCAACTCGTCGTATTGAAAGAAAAAAAATGGTTAGCTGCATTTATTGTAGGAAATGAAGTTCCTCATTAAAAACCATTGGGTTTGCTCAGATGCCATCGTACTGTAAATGTCCTTACTTTATATGATTCTGAGCACCTCACCCTTTCACTCTAGGTTGATATAAAGTAAAAAATAAAGTTGTCCCTGTTGTCTTTGTTAACTGAACAAACTCAATCTGCTGATGAGGACCGTTATTTCCTACATACAATGCAGATGATCATTTCTTTTTCTATCAATACAACCATTCCTCCTGCACACAGAAATGGTTGTTTTATCAACTTTGGTTTCCAGCATGAACAAACTGTCACCCTTCTGTATTAGATCAAAAGTGTAACCTTGCCGTGTTTTCTTCTATTGTGATAAATGTGGGAGTAGGCCTTTCTCACAGCAGGAAAAACAATGGCTTTATTATATTTTGGTGTACACATGTACAACACCAGGACCCTGAAACTGAAGCAGCTAAATGGAATTCAGCCATCATTCATTTAATTATTTACACCTGTGCTTTTTCTACTGTGACAAAAAAAGGCTTGTATGTGTTGTTTTGTAAGTCAACCATAGTAAAACACTCTTTCTGACGCTAGTGCTACACGTACAGTAAATGTGTAGTTTTAGCAAGCAAAGTAATGAGACAGCGATATATAATTTGCTCTGGTTATACACTCTTAGTTGTTGAAGAACGCACGCAAATACTTTATTTCACAACGTTTCACACAGACCTTCCTCAGGTTCACCTCTGCGTTCACCTGAGGAAGGTCTGTGTGACCGAAACGTTGTGAAATAAAGTATTTGCATGCGTAATGGACAGTGCGCGGGACTTCTTCAACAAGTACTGCTGGTAACCTTTGCCTTTTTCCGATGCACCTGCCCCAGAAAAGAGGTGTGCAAAAGCGCTTTTGAATAGTTATACACTCTTAGTGCCAATTCCTTAAGTTTACACGCCATGTGCTCTTGCAAACTGTCTGATCTGAATTATTTTGTAGAATGTACAAAAACATCTAGAGTGATACTTTGACTGTGTTGCACAGCTTGATAGATCTTCAGTCCAAAGGCTCTGGACACCCACACAGGAACTACATGACGTAACCAAATTCAATGTCCTAATAGGAATGATGAGTAGAGGTCTAATGGGGCACAACATGCAGATTCACTGGAGTTTCCCACATGTACAGTTATCCTTTCAATACTTTTCCAGAGCAGCAGGACAGACAGACAGATTTTTACAATTTTGTGTAAAAGGATTGGAAACATTAAGACTGAAATATTTGACTATTGTATCTCATCGTAATCAGTGGAAGAGTATAATCCCCCAGAGGTGCAATTTGTTTATGTCTCTGTTTTGATTTTCTCATATATGTGAACAAATGTTCATTCCAGTTGTGGGGAAGCCACATATTATTCATTATTGTATCTCAACACATGGCCATCAAACTGACAGGCTGTATTATGCCTCATTCATCACTTATTCTGCTGAAGAATTCAGACGTTTACAACCAAACAGTTCTGGTATACTACTAAAGCCTAAAGCTCAGATTTTTATAACAGTGTTTTACAGATTGTAATCCATGTGTCTTTACTGACAGCCCCAGATTAAGTCAGGAACATAGATAAAGTGAAGGACTTTCTAAAGATGAGGATCTAGTGGAGCTGGAGTGCTAACACTGAGATGTCCACAGCTTCTCTCTCTCTCTCTCTCTCTCTCTCTCTCTCTCTCTCTCTCTCTGTCTCTCTCTCTCTCTCTCTCTCTCTCTCTCTCATAAATATTAACGACACACAGTAGAAACACAGGCCATCAATAATGCAGTTCTCCAAAACGCTTCACCTACAAGCCATGTTCTCGAGACATCCTTGAGGGTGTGTTGCAGCTGTGGTGCCACTGCCGCATTTTGCCAAAATAATCATTTCACATAGAGAGCAGAGGCAGTGCGGCGGATATAGGTTATATGCCACTCTATAGGCTATAATGGGGCTGTGGTGGGTGTATCTAAACTTGTTTGGAACCAAAGGACAACAAATATGATAGTCAACCACAAATGATGAACTGAAGGAAATAGAAGCTGCAACACAGAATATAAGGCACACTTTCCTTAAGGCCTAATTCCTCTAGAACAGCGGCGTGTGAAGTTGGTAAAATTGTGGTCAAGATGTAATAAGCAATTAACCTCTGGCCGTAATTAATATTAAAAACATCAGATATGCAGCTGTTTAGCAACATAATCAACATCACAACACTTTAGTAACACTGGGAAAGGCAATTAAACACTCCTGAGAGAAGACAGCCGAAGGACAGACAGCAAGCGCAGAAATACTCAGTAAACAACACATATTTAATGAATGCTCTTTCCTTAGGAAATTAAGGCAAAAATGTGATAATTTATTCCAATATGTTCTAAAAAAAACCATAAGTTTGGTCTCATTCATTAAGAAACCCAAAACACATCGACTGCAGCAAATCATTACAGTTAACATGCATTTGTCAAAGATTACTGATCCAACTCCAGACCGTTGATTGATCTCCAATGGTGTTGCACTGGCACACCTAAATGCTGCATAATATCTTCTTTCTGTGTATAATAATGAAAGGTTATTGATAATCAGACCCAGGACAATAGGCCTAACATGACCTCTGACCCATGATCTATGTCTTTTTTCCATAAGAAATGACCCTTAAAGCCTCAGCTCGGCCTGTTGTCTTTGTACGCATAATTATGGAACACACAGAGCTCGAGAAGTCGGACTAACAAAAGGTTCAACGTGCTTGGTGGTCTTTTCTAATTCAGGAAGTTCAAGAAAAAGGAATTCTGATGGTGCATCTGTCTATTAAGTGTTTACAGATTTACAGATCAACACCCCATTTTTTTATCATAAACACAGGAATGGCCTTTGATCTACTCCAAGGCCTTAGATACACCAAACGGAGCTCAGTGCTCAAAACAAGCTTTGGAGAAAGAAGGCAACTGCCCAAAGAAAGAGAAGCCAAATGTAAGACTAGATGATCCTTATCATGGCTCCTCTGTGGGCCATGTGTCCACACACACACACACACACACACACACACACACACACACACACACACACACACACACACACACACACACACACAGCCATTTTCTGACAGCCACATTCTCCACACAGCTGAGAGGAAAGACCAGCTGCCAACTACACCTGGGGCAGAAGGTGAAGACCTCACACACACACACACACACACACACACACACACACACACACACACACACACACACACACACACACACACACACACACACACACACACACACACACACACACCTGAGCGAATATACAGTAGCACATGTTCAGCAGCCTCTGTCACAACTGGCTGACTTGCAGCATATGGATGTTCCCAGTTCACTTTCAGTCAGAAAGCCTGATTCAATGCTACTGGACCTGACAGAAAGCTCCTCTTGGCGTTGAGTGCATTGGGATTGAATTCAGAGTCGTGCTAACAAATAAGGAAACAAATCCCACATAGGGAAACTCGTTGGTGCTTTCCTCGTGAATTCCCTGGCCTGCACAGTCGAGTACATCTGGTAAATGTTATGCCAACATATGCCTGTCTCTCTTTCTTTTATGCCACAGTGACGCAGCATCTGCCTGCAGCTGCTGACCTCTGAGGTCTCCCCACTCAGCCCTGACCGGCCGGTGACTCACCGATCTCGCAGCTCTCTCCAGAGAAGCCCTGAGGACAGTAGCAGCTATAGCCATCACCTTCCTGCAAGCAGCTCCCTCCATGGAGACAAGGGTTGGTCTGGCATGGGTTATTCTCCACTGTAAAAGGCAGAAAGAGTGGGAGACAAATATGAATTTATTATTTATTTTGTACAGCGAAAGAGCATTACGAAAGTGCCTCGAATGTTGACACACTATGACAGGCAGTGAGCAAGCATTATGCCCCTCTCATTATCCTGGGCCCATCCTCCTGCTGCTCTCTGACAGAAACAGAGAAAGAGTAGAGTGGGACAGTACGTAGACTTGTCCCGGTCTCTATGACTTTCTACAAAGGTGACGGATTGGCTGTTGTTGCGTCTGTCGTGCCCCTGTTTATCATGACTGATGCTCGCCAGGCAAAGGCAGGTCGTTCTCCTGCCTCTCATCCCAGGTCCTCCTGATAAGCCAAGACCCTCGTAAATCAGATGATCATCGCCCCAGTCATGCATACAGGTGCGGGCATCTATTTCAATGGCACATTACTGCAGGAGGTAATAAACAGTTTATGTTGCTAAGCTATAACTCTGTGACTCTTCATGGGAAATATTTTGGCGGATGTATGGCCGAGATTGAGGAGATTAAGTTGTAATTATTGCTCCTATATTTTAGAGTGGGACAGAGGGAGGAGGAGAATTTGACAAGGACGGTTAGACCGCAGAGAGGGCATCAGGATTTTTTATTTTGTGTGCAAAGAAGGACTGTAGGGAACCAGCTAGATTAAGTGTCTTTTTATTATCCAATCCTGCAGGATTGCAGCCCCTGACAAAATCTGTCAGGCCATCTAATACACTGCATCTCCATAATAATACCCAGATTCACTTAATGATGTATGAATGGAGAGATGCTGTGGAGAACACAGAGTGCAGTTCCCCTGCAAGTCTGGGAATCCTTTTCATTTGTATGTGTGAGTGTGTTTATGCATGTGTGTACACATGCAAGCAAATGCGTGTGCATTTCTGGATGTTGTCTGACCCTGACTCAGTACATGGGAGTGTGTGTTCAATTTCCTGTGAAACTGGGTGATAGACTCCCACCGCTGCAGAAAGGCTGCTGTTGATACACAGGCCAGGGGAGATGATGGAGAGGCTGCCTTTGAAAATACATAAAAGTGATTCGCTGAATGAGAAAAACCATTAGAGACAGGCTCATTTCTTAAATCAACAGCAGGGAGGAAAAAAACAACACTGTACGTGATTTGAAAACATACAGTGCTTAAAGGTTAATGATGTATCGATGGAGATGGTAAAATATGTAAGTGCTGAGCATTGAATGACTCGTAAAATCAAATATAAACACGCAGGATACGGTCAATGTGTGTGCCTGGTTAGGTCTTAATCTATCCATCTATCCACATCCATCCATCCACTAATGGGTGGATAATGTCAGTGTACATAATAAATTCATAGCAGACCTATAGTTTGAAATATTTGTTTTTGGTAAATTACTGATAAATCAGTGTTGGGGAATAGCGACGGTACAAATAGTGAATCTACTAGTTTAACTACGATTGCCACTAGCATTTGGGTAATGTAGCTATTTTTCTAAATCGTGCAAAGGTTCCAGTATTAGAGCTAGTGTGAACAAAATGCTACATCCACATCAGTTTGTGTTTCCTCTTACCTTAACCCCAATCCAACCTTACCTTAATACCAGTTATCTGGGCAACGCCTAACCATAACCTAAGTAGTAATGGTAGTTTGTAGTGTAATTTAAATAAAAGTGTTGTGTTCTTTTACCTTAACCACTTCCAATGAAGAGTAGAATGTAGCTTAACTAGCTACCATTTTCAAAGTAGCGTCCTCAACACTGTAAGTTATGATAAATCATGAAGTTAATCTGTTTCCAAAAACATAGAATATGTGACTTCCATTGTTGCTTTCAGTGTTGTTTAAGCATGCTCAAATGATTCTTTTACTGTTGCCACACGCTCACAACTCGACTATGCTTTCTATTCTGTCGGCGCATTAAGCAAAGGTGGATAAAAGCATGTCACCAACAGTATCTTCGGTGTGTTTTCATGAGGAAAAAATAGGTGAAGGTGGGAGATTATTAGCATGAACCTAAATCTACTTTCAGTGCTGCTGTCCACAGCAACTGTTCAGGCTATTTTGACTCAAACTTGGCCTATGCTAGCTCACTCTGGGTGGAATAAAAAAAAAAAAAAGAATGCTACAATTTTGGAAAATAAGCTTTTCAAGGTGGCTTCACTTTGATACAATAATGCTTAGTACAGTAGCTTCAATTCTGACAAGTCAGTTTCTTTAATCCACTGTGAAATTGCTGAATGTGTCATCTGAAGTACTTTAACCATAATATACAGTATAAGCATATCATACTGTACTTTAAATTAGCTAAATCTAACGCGAGACAAAAAAAAGCTAAACTAGTTCATCTTTTAGCAGGGTAACATAACTGCTGTCTCTAAATCAGAAATACACTACATTTTGATTAGTTATGGTTCATTGTTTGGGTTTTAAGTTTAAACTAACTTGTTAAAATTATGATATATTTCACTCAAAGCTACAAAAGTCAACCTCAAAAATCAGGGGATCACCAAAGCATGTGGGATTCATCCTCTGGGGACCATTAACATCTGAACAACATGTTAGTGCCAATCCATCAGGTGCATGTAGATGTTGTGATATTTCACCTGATAAGTGAACACTCTGCTGGTGGTGCCAGAGGAAACGTTTTAGGATCACCAAAGTCATTAGAATTTATTCTACGGGGACCGTGAATGGCGATTAACAAACAAAAGTCTGTGTTGCTTCTAATCATGATGCTTAACCAGTTAAGCAATACATACATACTAATCATATTAGTGGTGCATGACATTGATGAAATTAGGATATTAATCCACCAACACCTACTCAGTACTTTCCAAGTGCTGTGCAATGCTACTGCTCACTATAAAAAGCTAGTGTGCAGGTGTCAATGAATGAAATAAAAGATGCACTTTTACCTAGAAAGAACCAACATGAAAATAATAACCTTTTCGTTTGTAATGTTAACAAATAATAAACACCAAAGGTCAGTATGGTCCCATCAAAAATCAAAAGTCAGATATGTTGAGGTGACGATCTATGGCAATAGTTCAGTTTTTAAATACTTACATTTAAATTGCTAACATCTCAAAACGTACCTGTGTGCTCTACAAACCCCTCCCAATGCATTAATCTGCTTGAGTCACACTTATACTGCCAAAGATAAGTCTGGCAAGTGAGTATCTCTACATGCAGTTTTGGTATTAAACCTCAGCTACACAAACGCCTCTCCAATTTGAGTCATAGCCCAGGCGGACATGTATCTGCTGCAGTGAAAAGGCAGTGATGCACACAGTGGAACTGACAGCTCAGGACTGGGTCATCAAGTCGCCTTAGCCAGGGAGGTGTCAGTAGCAAAAAGGCCAAATTTCTTATGACAATTCTCAGAGTCAATCACACCACAGAGAGTAATACTGCAGCTCTGTGTGTTGTTAATGCTGCACATGGTTTTCTTTGCCGTCGTGGAAAATGAGAGTGACAAATCTTTAAAAAAAATAATCAATAAGTTCCTTAGGATTTAAGTAGATGGCAACTGAAAAATAAGAGCATAGCTAGTGTGTTTATTCACGTGTGGGCATGCATGCGTTTAATGCTTTAAAAACCTTCTATTCCTATTGGTCCATTTTTCTCTATAAAAACCATAGAATCTATAGAAACCATTTATTGACATAATTTGACCAGTTCCTGCAAAACTGCCTTTATAATGAGATGAAAATGACTTTTCCTTCCTTAGCTACCATCTACCAGTCTGTGGTGATGCAGACTGAGAGCTGAGCTGGAGCAGAATAGGACATTGATCCAATCCGCAGACAATTAGTAACGACTTATTACGCACAAATGAGATGTGTTGTTCACCATCTGTCCACAAACAGTATAGCCCGCAGCCTTGGCGGTGACATCACATGTACAGTGTACAGAAATGAGACAGCAGTTATAGAATGTGACTACGGCAACATCTCGGCCCAAAGAAATGTTCTGCGTGAATGGATGAACATGCACAGAATCAGCCCTTACCATGCAGCAGATAACTTAAAATGAAATGTGACTGGTTTAGTGTTTAAACATTCACGACAGGGCGTTGGATGACATTTTGCGTTTTTTTCTAATTAGGAGTGTGCGTGTGTGTGCAAAGATGTGAAACTTAAAATTAATATGCAAGTGAAAAAACAGATTAAAAAAAGGCATGAGACAGAGACCCTGGTCTTTGCAAAAGAGGAAGGGATACAAATTAGATGTTATTATAGAGAAGCATATGTATGAGAGAGAGAGAGAGAGAGAGAGAGAGAGAGAGAGAGAGAGAGAGAGAGAGATGGACTGAGAATGAGAGAGAGAATGTCAGCTAGGGAGGGACAGAAAGTCACAGAGGGAGCTATCATACATTCCCTCCTCTGTTAATGCTTGCTGCTAGCTTATGATTAATTACACACTGGTCTTAAAATAGGTCGCCTCTTCCATTCCTACTGTCATTCTTTTTCTGTGCGAAAGACAGAAAGGAAAAAGAGAGAAAGAGAGGAAGCCGAAGCCAGAGAGAGAGAGAGAGAGAGAGAGAGAGAGAGAGAGAGAGAAAGGAAGAGAAGGACTACAGTAGGTGTAGCACTACAGTTTATGGAGATAAAAAGAAAGAGAGAAATATTACTTAAGTTCCGCTTTAAATTTATACTCATACTAATCTCACAGATAATGTAAGGTTGTCGCTCCTGACATTGAACGGATACTGCAACATCTCTTGAATCCTGTGCAGAATTTCTTTAAATATGTTCTTCTGTGTGACATTTTACTGCTCCACGGGGCCATCTTAAGTTTTTCCTATGCCTCTCAGGAGAGAGATTATCTTAGCCTTGTGGCACATTTTGTGAAGCCACTCCCCAATGGATCATACATACATACACCCAGGATTTAGAACGGACCATAAAAGAGGATTGCGATGAGGGAAATGTCTTGCATCCCATGAAGTCCGGAGCTGAGTGGTTGGCAAATTCAACATAAAAAAGCCTGCAGAAAAGGTTGTGCTGACAGAAACACTGAACTCTGCAGGAATAAACTGACACACACACACACACACACACACACACACACACACACACACACACACACACACACACACACACACACACACACACACACACACACACACACTTACTGTATATACACCTGCTTATCACCCGCCGCGTTGCTGTGCTTGGACTCACTGAACCTTGTAATAGCTTTGCTGAGACAGAGATCATGTCTTGGCCTGTTCAAGTGTTCCCACCCTATGAGCGTGATAAGCCATCACATGGGCCCAGCAAAAGCTGCCGTTAAAATTTAATGCTACAGTGCGTCTCTAAAAGGTACTGAAGCCCACAGAACAGTAAGAGCCGTATGGATAGCTGTGCTAAACTGCAAAGTATGGGCGTAAATACAGTCGTTGTCATCGTCACTGTGCTGTAGTGTGAAATATTCATATTGTCATTTGCGTGATGGCTACTGTGAACATGTGTTGAAAGTGTTTAGTGATGCTACAGAGAAAAAGAAGGCATACATAATGCATCTGTGTAAGTGGCTCTGTCAATGCCTAATGTCACCTAAGCCACAACACATCTGGAGCAAGACTAGATCAAGAATTTCCTGCAGATCATTATTATTCATCATTACGATGGTGTTTTACTCACCAAAGTACATTTCGAAATAGATATAGCTACAGTAGAGTCCAAGAGAGCAATAAATGAATTGCGATATTTTTCACCCTCATTGGATAGCCAACAGGAAATGAGGGGAGAGTGAGAGGTACATGGAATCAAACCAAGGACAGTACGGTTATGTGGAATACTATGTTACTATTTGGCTACCAGTGTACCCCAACCCAGGTGCTCATGTTTCTTTATGTTTCTTCTTTACTGTAGCCGACACGGAGCATAACTACCTGCTCAGGGTCCCCCGAGGCCACCAGAGGAGCCCCAAGAGCGCTTGAAATGTCCCATGAGAGAGCTTTAAAGTCCCCATATTATGAAAAAAAAAAAACACTTTTTCTGGGTTTTGGGGTGTTATTTTGTGTCTCTGGTGCTTCCACACGCATACAAACTTGGACAAAAAAACATCCATGCTGTTTTGAGTGAGATACGGGTTTCTGAATGATTCCTGCCTTCAGTCTCCGGGTCAGCTGTTCAAAATCCACAGGGCTTTTTACGTCAGTAGCCGAGACGAGGTGGCTAACCGTAGCGCTAGCATGCAAGCTCGTTCTCAATGGCAAAACACTGCTAACAACACACACAAGTTCATCATAATCTACAAAAAAACTACTAACATGTCCCTGTTCTGCAAGTATTCCACGCAAAGTTGGAAGTGCGCCGTGTTTAGAAGAAGTCTCCCGGTTAATCCTTCCTTGAAGTTAGAGAAAAAAGCTAGCTAGCTGATACTAGCCGCTACTGCGCATGTGCGAATCCCTACAAAGATGGTATAGAGGTGAGATGTCTCACTATGTTGCTAAAACAGAGACCTGAACAGAGCTGAAAAGAGGAGCTGCAGCAATGTGCAGTACAACAAAAATATGGTGTTTTTTGAGAATTAAACCATGTAAACCTATTCTGGTACAACCTCAAAATACAATTATGAACCTGAAAATGAGCATAATATGGCCACTTTAAACAAAGCCGAGTGCCCTGTACGCTTACTACGCAAGTTGCGTAAGGCCCGCAAATTACACAAAGGCCCCTGGCCACCTCCCCTCGTGTGAAAGCGGGTGTCAATGTTTATAACTTGGATGAGAGGATGACGCGGAACTATCCTGGTCACGAAAAAAAGAAAAAACACTATGAGGGTGAATTGGGGGATCAGCAATCCAGTTGTGTTCTCTCCTCTCCAAGTCTGATGTCAGCAAATTACAGTAACGTTGGGTCAATGTTCTAGCTTGCAGTGCATCTCTCGGCCTATCTGTTTTGCATTCACTTCCAGGGCTGTGTTCTAAAACGTTATGCCTGGTGAGAGTGAAATACAACTATGTCTATGTCGCTACAGCAATGACTGTTACTGTTTACGGAGTCATCTGTATGACCTGAGTGACTCCAAGTTCTCTCCCCTGACAGGATGCACAGAGTCAGAGAGACTCACAGGTAGGGATATGATCCATGTATCAGCGTGTCCCCAGACAGGCAAGTCACTCACTGCAGATGAGCTACAATTACTGCCATGGCAAGCTGACTACACAGCAGAGGAAATATTAAAATGATTTCTGCTGAAATATAGATAACACCTCCCTCAAGAGCAAAGATGCAGACCTCAATGTGGCCCTCAGATGACTTCAAAGGGATTGATTTGCAGAGGTTAGCTCCATGAGGGCGGAGAGGGAGGGAAGGAGGTGGAACAGAAGAGAAGACGAGACGGAGAGAGACAAGAGGTTACGTTTACTTGTTGGTGGAGCTGCTCTAGTTTGTGTTGATGATGTCAGCGCCTCAGCAGTCAGTCTGCCCTCTGCAGAGTGAGACAGTCCAATGTGTGCAGAGGCTGACAGTCTGCAGTGAGGGGTATTACACCAAACGCTTCAGCTATACAGTCCATGAGGTCATAAACACATCGGGGAGGGTCGGCGTGCCTCGCCTCCCCGAAAACCAAGCTTCCACCTCTCCCTTTTAACCCACTGCACCAACTGTCAGTCAAAACCAGTGGTACGCCAGATAAATCCCACACTAAATGACTGGATAGAAAAGACGAAAAATCATGTATATATATATATATATATATAGAAATGTTTCTTTTCTAGCCATAGCAATATGCTAGCCCACAAGAGTATTCTGCATCATTTAATGTAGAAGTATTATAACACAGTCTGTCTTTAGTAGCTCAAGCTATAAATCTGCCGTTAGTGGATGTGTGAGATCTAGAATCACAGTTTTTGATTGACCGCACAGTATAAAGGGGCCTTTCAGTGTGTGTAGTGATATAATAAATCTGGACATGTGGTTGTAAAGACCAAAAAACTACAACACACACTGTCACATACGGTATGAAGTCAGCTGTTGTAAAGAATGATAATGTAATAGTCTTTTGATCTCCCCACCACAGGGAGATCAGAGCACCTGACAGCTTAGATACTTGCCAAATCTGGGCTTGAACCCGGCCTGACCACTTGAAAGGCAGCAGACGCCACCCTGCATCCTTTGGGAATGTGTTAACATCTTAGTCAGCGCTCAGCTTCAAACGGCAATGTTAAAAACAACAGACAAAGCCAGAAATCTTGGTGTAGTCACGGACTCAGACCTTAATTTCAACAGCCACATTAAGACAATAACAAAGTCAGCCTAAGAATATACCAAGGGTTAAAGGACTTATGTCTCAGCAGGATTTGGAAAAACGTGTCCATGCTTTTATCTTTAGTAGACTGGACTACTGTAACGGTGTCTTTACAGGTCTCCCTACAAAATCTGTCAGACAACTGCAGCTGATTCAGAACGCTGCTGCCTGAGTTCTCACTAAGACCAAGAAAGTGGATCACATCACTCCAGTTCTCAAGTCTTTACACTGGCTTCCTGTGCCTCAAAGAGTTGATTTCAAAAAACATCTGCTGGTGTATAAATCCCTAAATGGTTTAGGGCCTAAATATAGTTCTGATCTGTTACTGCACTATGAACCACCAAGACCTCTTAGGTCGTCTGGAACAGGGCTGCTCTCTGTCCCCAGAGTCAGAGCTAAACAGGGGGGAGCAGCGTTCAGTTTTTATGCTCCGCGTATCTGGAACAAACTCCCAGAAAACTGCAGGTCTGCCGCAACTCTCAGTTCTTTTAAATCAAGACTGAAGGCCTTTCTTTTTGATGTTGCATTTCTTTAATTGCTTATGCTGCACTGTGAATTTTATTCTCGTATTTCATCTGTTTTAAATGTTTTATGCGTTATTTTTTGCTTTTTTTAATGTTTGATGTTTTATGTAAAGCACTTTGAATTGCTCTGTTACTGAAATGTGCTATATAAATAAAATTGCCTTGCCTTGCCTTAGAGGGAAGGTTGTGGATGGAGCAGGTGTGGCGATGTGATTACTGTACCGAGCCTGGGCAGAGCGGCCTCTGACAAACTAGGATTGATGAGCACTGCAGGGGAGGGAGCAGCTATTTCTGTCTGTCTGACCACATGCGTTGGCGCATCTGGCTGCATACGTATACACTCACCTTTGTGTATGTGTGAGAGTGTGTGTGTCCAGGGGTGAAAGGGGTGAAAACAACACTGGACGCAGACTGCAGTCTGTAAACATTCCACTACAGTAATGCATTAATTATTACTGAGCATGCTGGAAGCTGCAATCAACACTGGATTACTCAAATAACTACGGCTTGCCAAATCTGTTTAACTGGTTCAAGTTATTATTTATTTACATAGTGCTATTATCAATGTACAGTCATATCTCGAGGTGAAACTCAACCCTGCAGGTGTACGTGACATAAAAGAAATTAAGCTGTGGAGACGCAAATAGAAAAAAAAGTTTCTAACTTGAAAGTTAGAATATACTCTCACACGAAAAATATACAAAACAAAAAACAGTTTCTGATTCTATTTCCCTTCCATTTCAGCTTCAGCTGTTTTTTTAACTTTTTTAACTGCGTTCAATGTTTTCCTCCTCTCTGTGTCCACCCACACACACACACACACACACACACACACACACACACACACACACACACACACACACACACACACACACACACACACACACACACACACACACACACACACACACACACACACACACACACACACAATGAAAAAACATGACACTTGCAATTAGCTCCAGTGCCAGAAGCCTGAGACAGCAGAAAGCAGGCGATGTGCTCTCAGTGAGCACCCCGTGAACTGAGCGTCACACCGAATCAGCCTGGAGAGGACCGGGGAGGAGTAACATGCCAGCAATTCAATACAGCCCAATTCAGCAGGCCTGTGCAAGGCGAGACTGACGAGGAAATTGAGGGGTGTATTGTTACAAGAGCGGCACTTGTGGCGTCTTCATTCGTCCTAAATAAATTGCATTATCTTGGCTGTCAGAGTGGCAAAGAAAATAATCCATCCTGGCTTATCATCACAAACACATTCTATCCACCTTGGATCCACCCCCCCCCCCCCCCCCCCCCCCACAGATAGTGGCAAAACTGCAGTCTTAGTATTACTTGATCTCAGTGCTGCATTTGACACGGTCAACCATGACATATTACTACACCGATTAGAAAACTGGGTTGGCCTCTCTGGCTCAGTCCTAAACTGGTTTAAATCCTATTTAAAGAATAGGGACTACTTTGTATCTATAGGTAATTATACATCTGAGCATACAAATATGACATGCGGAGTTCCCCAAGGCTCCGTTCTGGGGCCTCTTCTGTTTAACATCTATATGCTTTCACTGGCTCAGATTATGGAAAACAACAAAATATGTTACCACAGTTATGCGGACGACACACAAATTTACATAACCTTATCGTCAGGAGACTATAGTCCTTTACAAACACTGACTAAGTGCATTGAACAAATTAATGACTGGATGTGCCAGAACTTTCTTAAATTGAATGAAGAAAAAACTGAGGTGGTTGTTTTTGGAGCAAAAGAGGAACGATTGAAAGTCAGCGCTCAGCTTCAAACGACAATGTTAAAAACAACAGACAAAGCCAGAAATCTTGGTGTAATTATGGACTCAGACCTGAATTTCAACAGCCACATTAAGACAATTACAAAGTCATCCTATTACCACCTTAAGAATATATCAAGGGTAAAGGGACTTATGTCTCAGCAGGACTTGGAAAAACTTGTCCATGCTTTTATCTTCAGTAGACTGGACTACTGTAACGGTGTCTTTACAGGTCTCCCTAAAAAATCAATCAGACAGCTGCAGCTGATTCAGAACGCTGCTGCTCGTGTCCTCACTAAGACCAAGAAAGTGGATCACATCACTCCAGTTCTGAAGTCTTTACACTGGCTTCCTGTGCCTCAGAGAGTTGATTTCAAAATCCTTCTGCTAGTTTATAAATCATTAAACGGTTTAGGTCCAAAATACATTTCTGACCTGCTAGTCAACTACGAACCACCCAGACCTCTCAGATCGTCTGGGACAGGTCTGCTTTCTGTCCCCAGGGTCAGAACTAAACAGGGAGAAGCAGCATTTAGTTTCTATGCTCCACATATCTGGAACCAACTTCCAGAAAATTGCAGGTCCGCTGCAACTCTCAGTTCTTTTAAATCAAGGCTGAAGACCTTTCTTTTTGATGTTGCTTTTGGTTAAATGACTATCCATTTCTTATACTTTTGTTGCTTATTTTGTTTTTAACTGCTCTTTAATGTTTCATTTCTTATACTGCACTGTAACTTTTATTCTTGTATTTTAATTGTCTTCATGTAAAGCACTTTGAATTGCCCTGTTGCTGAAAAGTGCTATACAAATAAAGCTGCCTTGCCTTGCCTTGCCTTAAATGTGTCTTTGCTCTATCGTTTTCAGGGCATTGTGAAACTGTGTTCCCCCTTTTTCAAATTACGCAACAATATTCTATATTATATAATATTCAATAAATGTAGGGTGTAACAATTACTGTCAATGTAATAAAAAGAACATGCATTTTTACTAGGGCTGGGCAAGTAAACGCGTTATTATCGCGTTAACTCATTAATTAACGCCGACAATTATTTTATCCTGCATTAACGCAGTTTTTATTATTATACTTTTATTTTGGAAAAGTCTGTTGCTGACTGCTGCCGCGCTTACAATAAACAAACCAACATGGAGAAGGGTACGGAACTTTTACATGACCATTTTCATTTTAAAGTTCTTCCAGACGGCGCACTCGATGGAACCAAAGTTATTTGTAACCACTGCAAAGTAAAATTTTCTTATCACCGGAGTACTTCCAGTCTGAAATATCACCTAAATGCAATACACACAGTTGATACCAGCAAATCATTCAACGAAACAAACAGTGGCGCGAGGCTTCGGCAGACTATGTTAGATGCAGCGTGTGGGAGAAGTATAGATAAACAAAGGCAAGAGACGCTAACAAATGCCATGGCGAAGTGGAAAGCTACAGACTGCAGGCCGATTAGTGTTGTGGAGAATCGCAACAAATGACGGCAGGTATGAGATTCCCTCAAGACGCACCATCACAAGAAGAATACACGAGTTGTATGAAAAGGAAAGGACTGCAAAAGCGACAACTTTACAACGTGCACCCGTTGCTCTCACTGGGGACTACTGGACATCACTGGGTAACCATAATTACCTCGGAGTTACAGTGCGTTACATTGATGAACAGTGGGCGCTGCATTCACATGCTCTGACTGTAATGAAAACAGAGGAGAGACATTATGCTGAAACGTGCGCGGGACACTTTATTGAAGTTGCACAGCAGTGGAATGTGTCCTATTAATGATACCATGAATGCCCTGGCAGTGGCTATAAGCTTTCATTTTGTATTTGCTTTGATTACATTGTTTAAGTTGAGATTTACACTAAATATTTTATTTAACCGCAACCGTATAAACAAAATGCTGATGTTAAGTGTTTGTAGAACAAATGTTATGGCACTTTAGTTCACATGGCAGAACATTTAAAATTAAATTGCGCTATACACTACTTTTAAATTCATTATTGGATTTTGCGTATAACAATGCGATTAAAACTTTTAATCGTTGCCCAGCTCTAATTTTTACATCAAGTGATGCCACAGTGCAATGACTGCACATATGCTTGAATACTATGCCTTCACATGAAGTGAGGGATGTACACACAGATGAAGGCTGGGTTCCTATTTCAGGTACAATTAGACAAGTAGACTTTTACTTGACATTAATATAGTGGCACAACATGTGGTGCATGAAACCAAAGGGGTATGTTCTTCACCTTGAAATACACTTTGCCCATCAGTATGGTATTTCTAGCATCAAGTATGGTGAGAAAGTGGGAGTTGAGGTGCAACAGATATGCTACCTGCAAGAAGTGCAAACAGAGGAGTTGGTTTTCTGGCTAACACTGGGTATGCGTGCCACTTAGTACTTCCACGAGCCAGCCTGTACTAAATGATCCTGAACAATCAACATGACACACTTTATGATATCTGCTTTCTCCCCACAGCCACCTCAAGGCAATAGGACAGACTGCATATGTGTATCTGCAGTTTCTTCTTGAAAAGTGCCATGACAAATTGCACAATGATTCATTGTGGTTACCTTGATAAAATCATACATAACCAACACCAGGCTGCTGAAAAAAAAAACAAACACAGAAGCTGCCTCAGTCTGCAATACTGAGTTCATTTCTGTTTTAAAAGGAGAATTTTTAGCCAAGAGTTTTCATTAACACAGTTGCTTGTTGTCTGTAAAGTGGGCTGGGGTTACATGAAATATACTCAAAATCTAATTAATTAGTCTGAGAAGACTAAACCCTTCTGTTTATATTCTACTTCTCCCAAACTTCATGCACATATTGTGCACAAATATAAACAACAATAGCAAGTATGCTTGGACACACCTTCACTGACCTCTCACACATGACGTAGCATGGTGTGCAGATTGTTGCAAAAATGCCATTACAGAAGAGCCCTAAAACCAGAAAGAAAAAGCAGGAAACACACACACAGACAGATTGGGGATCTCATACTCCCTTGCCTGCATTTTGTATTCCAACTGTGGTGACTAGCAAGCAGTTGTTCTTAGGAGAAGCAAGCTGTGGGCAAGAGGGTTTTCCCGGAGACCTGTTTAAAACGAAGACAAACTACTTTACATGATCTCACAGTGCCCTTGCCTGCAGAAACTCTGAAAGAAAGCTTGCTACCCAAAATTCCTTCAAGGCGCCATTGCTATTTGCAAAGCCTTAATCTTCATAACTCACTAGATTCCGTAATTTACACCTTCATATCCATTACCCCACCATTATCCCCACCACTTGCAGAAGGAAACCTTCCTCCCCTTGAGCCTCTTCATTTCCCTCCCCTGTCTACGAATCCTCCCTGCTGGGACATATCTGTGGGTGTGTCTGACATGCCCTACATGTCTGACAACCCTTCCACTCGCTGTGGGCTGGCTGCTGCATGATGTGTTGTGACTGACGCTTGGAGCCCTGCCACTGCTCCCGCTGTGCCTTCAGTGGCTTTCAGAATGAGTGAAGTCAGTAAGGCAACCCGGCAGCTCCAAAACCCCAGCTGGGTGCACTCATCCTCTCGCTGCCACTCCTCTGTAGCTAGAAAATACCTCAATTTGAAATCACACATTTCACTGTTAACCTTGATGGCAGGCGGCGGCTTCCATTTTTTCTACGCCGTGTGCTGGCATGTGCAACTGGCTGAGCCTGACTGCAAATGGAGAATGAAAATGCGAGAGTTGCATCTCAGGCAGAGATGCTGCTGTTCAAACCTTTTTGGGTGTGCTACAGGCATAACAGAAGGCATATTTCCACGGGGGTCTGCTGAGCAGTTTCACATCATAATATATCCACATCCTTCTCGTTTAGAGGCAATAAAAGCAGTCTGTGTAAAGTGATCTGAGAAACATCATGGCTGTGTACTGCTAGTTTGTCTCCATTGTTTGACCTCTAAGAGGACAGACCTGTTGGATACAGATAGAGTGGGGAAATATTCTTTCGCCAACAGGAAGCAGATTCCTGACATCTAATCTGATAGCACCTGAATGCTCCATTGTGACGGTTACTCACATAACCACGACCAGGCTAGCCTCTGTCGCTCTGCACATCCCCACACAACGACTCCAAACAGAGGATCATATTATTTATGACAGCACCCTGCCAAGCTCTCTGTCTGCAGCCATCCCTCCCATCATTTCCCAATTGGTGGCACACAAAGGTGATGTTGTTCGTTGCTGTATGAAACTCTCCGCACCCTCAGGGGCCCTAAGGCTGTGCCTGACAATAAAAACTCAGATAGGGATTCATCGTGGAAGAAGTGAAACAAAATACAACCCTTCTCAGTGAATCCGTGTCTGTGTTTTTAATGGGGTGACATATGGCTCAGCAGAGGTCTTTTCTTATCTGGTTTACAGAGGCGGCTAAATGAAATTGACTACAATAAAATCAGAGGAGATGGCAATGCCTGAATGCTCCAACAAGCAGTTGATGGTTTCATCTGCTGTGTGGCTGAATGTTTTACTTTGCAGTTCCTCATTGAGCCAGCCACCATGTTTGGCTGGTATGGGAATAGCACCAATTATTGTAAACTTCCAATTAAAAAATACAAAGTTATGGAAAGTTGAAGTTGAGAGAGACCGCAAATTCTCTCACAACAATGCTTTGTGCATATGTGAGCATAAGGCACTGCACTAAATAAACAAATACATGATTAAAAAGCATATGCTTTTTAATCATGTATTTGTTTATTTAGTTGTGCCCAGAGAAAGAGAAAATTGGAGCTTAGCATCCACATTTACTGTGTTACTGAAGTTAACATACTGTAGCACTTTGGTCTGCCACCCAACTGATCTTTAACAGGGCTGTGAAGTGAGAAAATATTCCACAAAAACAACAACAACAAAACTTGCTTTACAGTTCTGCTGTGGATCTGCCACCAGTAACAGCCAAAAGATGTAGTCATTCATCTGCCATAATGGGAGCTCTGGGTCATACAATCTCGAAAATAAAATACAGCTGCCTGTGATGGGGCTCCTAGAGGCTGAATAATCACCAGGTTTTTTTGTGACAGCAGAGATAATAAAGCATTTTCATGGCATCATAAAAATGCTGTTTAAGACAGCTTTTCT
Organism: Gymnocephalus cernua; assembly: GCA_023631565.1. Classification (NCBI taxonomy): domain Eukaryota; kingdom Metazoa; phylum Chordata; class Actinopteri; order Perciformes; family Percidae; genus Gymnocephalus; species Gymnocephalus cernua. The sequence goes on from CM042432.1 coordinate 16,528,038, forward strand.
GTGTTTTTTTTCAGGCTCACTGCAGAATATTAAACCCACATTTTAATGGTGCATTAGCTTTACAAACATCGCTGCTTGTTTCATTTACTTTTACATACTGTAAATACATTAAATCCACACGTTCTATTCCCCCAAATGTCAGTGAACACCCTGCTACACAGAAAATTCCTCACTGAATTATTTAGTCAGTGTGTGCGTTTTACTTTAACAGTTTAAGAACCAGCAGCACTATGCAAAACAGCAACTATTTGCCTTTCACATCGCAGCTTGCTGTGATGTTCAATGACCTTTCCAGGCACAGCACTTGACGCAGTCCATGGAGAGAGTGAGTTGCGAATGTAGCGTTATCAGCACCATGGCCAACCCGTAGAAAGCGCACACCGTGATACATCAGCTTACGTCGTATTTACCAAACCTGCAGTTCATTGGGTAATCAGCGTCTTTCTCCGCCCACTGTACCGTAAATTGCGCTGTAGCAAAGCGTTAAGTACTGGTGCTATGATGCGGCTGAGTGCAGACTGCGATATTCCCACTGCTGATGCTATGACTGTTTGAAATGATCCTGATGCCAATATTTGTAACGTAGCGAGGAGTTAACAACTGCTGGAATGGAATGTGAACGCTGAGTCAGAGATTCAATGTCATCTTTGATTTCTTCCAGTAACTAATATTGCATGGCTGCTTAATCTGTAATGCTTAATGATTTTGTGTTCACTCCACTGACAAAGTGTGTTCTTTTCAGCTCGTCTCCTTGGCCTCTCCTTGTCTTCGTCTTGCTCGGATTACTGCTGCCATTTCACCAGGAGGCATGTGCGAGGAAACCCACTTCCAGGTTTACACCTGCTTTTAAGAGGCCGAGAACTTTCACTGCAAAATAGAGGCGCGCTGTCACAGGCGTTCTTTTGTACATACCGCGGAATACATAATTAGGCACACTTTACGCTTCCCCTCTTATCTCTTTATGGGAAACTCCCACTTTCCCCTTGACCCTCCCGTGAACGCATATGCATGACACGGAAAAGCGCAATTTGCCATTTTCAGTTCCCGTGACAGGCACTCAGTGCGGCCTGTTTGTACATACCTCGCCATGCGAAACAAATACGCCTGAAGTGGGTGCAAAAGTACATCTGGCCCACAGTATCATGAGCTGCTGTGCTTACACACGTGTACAACACTTCCTGAATGCTGAAAACTGCTGTGAGAACAAATTAAAGATGTCAAATTTGACATGATGTACAACCTCATAACGCACATCTCGCTTCCTAGAGACTGATAACTTCTGTCTACGCGCTCTCTCCCTCCTCCATATTCTGTTTAATTCTCCTCACTCTTTCTAATCTTTACTTCTGGCTGTTATTCTCTCTCTGCTTTGTCTACATCATCATTAGATTTGTCACCTTTCATTTTCGAAACAATCTTAGCGTCAGAAGGGTTGTCTTTGTTGCTGGGAGATGTATCGGTAAGTTAGAACAGCATCTCTGCTTAAGTTAATCTCCATGTCTCCAATCTTTCGGCCGGATGTCCGTTACCTTCCGTTTTCTTTGTGTTTTAAACTCAGGTCACTTTATGAGGACTATGGTTAACTGCTCCTCAGATCTCTACAGGGTAAATACAGACAGCTAGCTAGACTATCTGCCCAATCATAGTTTTCTGTTGCACCACTAAAACAACCTTCCCAGGGCTATTTTGCAGCGGCGCAGGAGGTTCCGTACGGTGCTTGGCGCTGCCCCAGACGATTGTGATTGGTTTAAAGGAATGCCAATAAACCAGAGCACGTTTTTCTCCCATCCCGGAATGCTGTGTGGACTAACCAGACCCTCCTCCGCAGCGCTGTGGAGGAAGGTCTGGCAATGCGAGACTACTCTAGATGTTACAGGCACCAGGCTTGATAGCACACCTGTTAGCGATAGCGATTGTTCTGCTGCGTTGGAACGGTTGAAAAAGAAAAAGCAACCGGTTATGTGGCCTGGTCTGCAGCCACCACTCCCCTCTGCCATTCCTTTTTCCCCCGATGCCACAGGCTTAAAGATCCATTGTGTAATTTTTTGAGTTGATTCTTAGCAAAAAAACCTTTGTTCTTTCACAAATATGTGCTCATTCATGTGTAATTACTTCCACCAACTAATCAAAGTATCCTTGTATGCGTAGAATCTGCCATTTAGAATCATTCAGAATAGCGTCGATGCTGAAAAAGGATTGCCTACCTTGTAACATAAACGTAATCATGTGTGTCGTGATTTCCCTGGACTCACATAATGGATCTGTAACACTGACTAGGCTACAGCTCGAACAGCTGCGTGTAAACGATGGAGATACTAAGAGCTCATTTCGGTTTCATTGACATGATTGCTCATGCTGCTCAGAGAAATATATTAAAAACACAAACCTCCGTTGCTTCTCTCCTACGCTGTAAACATTGCCTTACGCTATTGATCTTGTGCAATATACAGAATAACGATAGCACTGATACTTTACTAACACTAGCTTGCATATGTTTGGGAACCTGATAGCTGATGTTAGCAATGAAATGGTACCAAAATAACGTCAAACTATTATTACACTGGAAGGAACGCTAATTTCGGATTCGGCCACCGTAGTAGTTTAAACGCGCTCGGAATGGCGGGGGGGCTAGAAAGTAATACTCAGTTGGTTGTCATGTACAATTTCACCGCTATATGGGAGAAATTCTTACACAATGTAGCCTTAAACAACACACGCTAGTAACTCTATTAGGGAACTCTATTACCCACAATATGAGATTACCATCGCCAGCAACAGTATGGTGTTTACCCCGGGCCTGAGCTTTCAACATGAAGGCTAATCTAAAGGCGCTGGCTTGGCGTAGGGAGAATCAGGGAACACACACACACTATTAGCCTTTAGCAAGACGTTGGCACCCATGACATATAAAGATTCAGCAGTCTGAGGTCACAAAGGAAAGCCTATCTTGGACATTTGATTTGGCCAGTAAGTGGAGTCGGCATTGATTACTTCTCTCTGGTCCCTTTCCCATGTTTTTGTAACAAACAGGGTTTGCTTTTTATAACTGGCCTTCTTTTTGAGCAGCCCTGACCGGCTGAGAGCGGACATCCTACTGGGAAGGGCACCACTATTTTAGGTGTTTTTTTTGTTTGTTTCGTACAGTTTGACATTACTTAAAGCAAATTCAATGTATTTTAAACTGTTGTGCATTATCATTATCAACAGTCACTGATGTACACAAAAGGCTCCGTGTGATTTCGTGCCACAGTGTACTTAAGCTCATTTTCAACACTTTGGTTGCTTCGTTATTCCCTTGGTTAACAGGAAACAAAGAGCCTGCGCTCAATCAGCCAAAGTGGTGTGTAACTGTTACATCCCACACCACGATGGAGCCCAGTGTCCCCCAAGGCTGTTCTTTGACAAATCCCATTCATTTAATATTCAGCAGCCAATAGCACGGGATTAGGTTCTGCGGGAGTGTTTGATATGGAAAAATTGAGGAATTACACCATGAAAAGAAAGAAAAAGAGAAACTTGGGAGACGAGAAGCAGATAGCAGGATGACAAATTAGGCAGTGGATCGGTTTAAGGGAGGTGACACTTTTTTTTTTTTTTTTAAAGGCAGTGACGAGGATCCTGCTAAGGCTGAGGATCGTACAGGGGGGACAGATACGGTTAGACGGCAATTGACTGCAGTCTGTTGTACAACATTGGAGTTCAAGAGGCTATCAAAACATTATGCCAGCGAGAGTCATAACAATGACCAGAGGAGTAATAAAAGACATAAAGTCAGGGAGACGGAGAGCGAGGGAGAGCGGAAAAAAGAAGAAAAAAAACAGTAAGGGGAGAGACAGAGAGGAGAGACAGAGGGGTAGAGGAAAAAAAAGCTGGGAGACACTCGGAGGGAGAGACAGGAAAATCAATAGACTTATAAATGCAGCATAGAGAATGTGTCCTCTCGCTGCTCCAGACAGCCTATCCAAGGACTCCAACAGCCAGCAGACAAACTCAACATCTATCCACAGAGCCATACTGATAATATGCCACCCCAGCTTGTCCCTGTCTACATTTATCTCCTTCCACACGCACATGTACACACACACACACACACACACACACACACACACACACACACACACACACACACACACACACACACACACACACACACACACACACACACACACACACACACACACACACACACACACACACACACACACTTCAGCCTACTGGCTCTTCTCCTCCAAATTTAACACTCTAATTTGGTTGAGGCCTGGCTGTGCTGTGTTATTGATGTTGCCAGAGGTCTGATCCATCTTGAGCCCGGGACAAGGCTTCAGTCAAGAAGGCTATAATTCAGAGGCATCCTGTTCCCTGTTTGCCAAAGTTTCAGACTGGCATTGGCAATTTCAAGGCTGGACAGACAGCCCACGTCACTGTATCCGCTCTCCTTGCCATGCCAGTGGTCTGAACCATTCGGTAAAAGTCCACGGCTGATGAAAATCTCTCGACTAGAGGCCTTTTACTTTTGTAACTTTTTGTGGTGTTACAAATAACCAATTTGAACAATGACAAACAATAAACACTGCCTTTAGGATTATACAATATGGAAATCAAGATATGAGTAATTAAAAAAGAAATAAAATGAAATGTGTTTACTTTCTCACAGTGTTCACGGTAAAGGATTAAGACATATTGTGTGTGTGTGTGTGTGTGTGTGTGTGTGTGTGTGTGTGTGTGTGTGTGTGTGTGTGTGTGTGTTTGTGATGGTGAGACGTGGGGTGGATTATGGAGGTTTACTTCTGAGTAAGCCTGGCATGCTGGTGCTTCCTCACATACTGTACATTTATAGTGTATGTGTGTGTGTGTGTGTGTGTGTGTGTGTGTGTGTGTGTATGTCCACACATCTGTGTGGGTTTAGCTGGAGGCCAGAGCAATGTGGAATTGGAAAGCTGGAGGAAGGATGCGTTATATACCAGTGTCTTATCACTCTGATATATGGCCAAATAGGACACAGAGGGGCTGAGACTGGCATGATAACAAACAAGAAAATTAAGATTGGAAGGACGTAAAGAAATGTAAAGAAATAAGGGAGGGAAGAGGAAAAAAAGATGAGGAGGAACAACGTGCTCTCTGGAGGCCCATGGGACTGTGTTAGTGTAGTCTCTGATCATTGATTAAAGAGGTTTATGGACTCCCACCTACAGCATAGTAGAGGACACACTCACCCCTCTCTCTCCACCATTATTCTTTCCCAGAGTTGTCCATCCTTCTGCCCTTTCCCTCCTCTCTGTCTCTATCTCTCTGCTGTAATGGGCAGACAACCATTGCTGTAATTTCCTCTGTACTATAACTGACAACTACAAAAGGTCAGTCAGAGGGAGGGGGTCTCCTGCCTTTCTAATCACTCAACAAGAGCAGGGCAACTCAAATGTCATCGTATCGGAAATACTGATAAAGAAGAAAAATGTACTCCTGGTTTCTTTTGATTTGCTATTGTAATGAACAACCTACCACTCAATCTGAAGAAAGCGAGTGTCTTTGAGCTGCAATTACATAAACCAACATCTTCCTTTTTTGACTGAAATCTGAATTATATGTTCACTACAATAAATGATAACGGCATGGTCATGCGCCGCAGCCTTTGCAACTGCCCTTTCTACTGAAACCATAGTTTTATCAGAACATCCTCCTACTGCTGTCATTAAATGGAAGGAGGCGAGTCCCCTGCTTCCCAATCTCCTGTGAACTTGACCATGGATGGCTCCCCTGAGAAAGACATGCTTCTCAGACAATGGTCACTAATGGTTGAAAGTGCTCGAAAATGACCAAACAATGGAGGCAATCAACTGGTGAGTCTACCCAGGAGATCTTTGACGCAAGTGGGCAAGCAGGTAAAAAAAAAAAGAGTGCAGCTAATCCAAAAACACGCAGTAATACAAAATAATTTCACAGTTCATGACATTTTCAACTGTTGACTTCACTTCTATGGACTGAGTCAAATTTCTGTGTGAAAGACGGAGGTGTTAACATGAGGTGCTTGTATTCTGAACAGGCTCTTGTCCTATTTATTAACGGTGTACAGTAAATGCAGCTCAACCCCTACCAGCTCTGAGTTCTCCATGTGATTACTTATAAAGAAAAAGTTTTGAAAATGCACTTTACTGAGCAGTATGACTAATGATTGGAGTCAGACTTTTACAAAAAAAAAAAAAAAACAGAAAATACCAGATGCACTGAGCTGAGGATGAAAAACATTAGTTTGGCAGAAACACACAATAAATATTGCATCGATTCTAGACAGATACATTAAACATAAGCAAACACATTTTGATTGTTAAGATTACAAATTCAGACAAGGAAGAGATGGGTGACCCTCAGAATATAGCGTCTGTTCTGTTCATTTACTCTGGTGGTTTTTCTGCCGCAGTAGCGGGTCCATTAACTATGAAAAGAAATCAATGTGAGCATGCTGAGGCAAACACTTGCTATTATTTTGAGCAACAAGTTTGGGGATAGTGTGCGAGAGGAGAAAGTTGAGCCGACGGCGGGGAGAATGAGCCGAGAGAACATGGACGAACTTAAAAATGAGAAAGGAGAAGAGGCCGCAGTCAATTACAAGTCCCATCTTGTAGTTTGTGTCTACATTGATTTGTTGGGGACTAGGATCTCTGCCTCTCCCCAGTTCACCTAATTGCACTCACTCTGACCCGATAATTACTTCACTAAGACCTAGTTGGTCGCGCCTCAGTGCACCGCCTCGATGTCTGGAGCTGTCTCTCTAATCCAATGCAGGAGGAAGGGAGAACAAGCCTGCATTAAGACTGCATGATGCGTGTCAGAGTAGGAGAGAGAGGGGCGATGTAGAATGAAACAACAAGAGACAGACACAGTAAGGACATAGAGGTGTATATATTTGACTCGGTTTGCAGAGGCTGTGAACTCAGGTGGAAGGCATTCAGCGGTGTTAACATGCTGCCGTTTCTGTACTGTATGCCACCTCAGGACTGCGGTGATGTGAGTGATCTTCCTGGCTCTCACTGAGCTGCATACATGATTAACTGAATCGCTACTGATTAGATAATCACTCATAATCATGAAGATAATGCTGACAGTAAAGTTTGTTCACCGGGAACGCTGGGCAGCTCACGTACCTGATGGGAAGAGCCCGAAGGCCCAGTTGGGCACGAGGATGCCGAAAGGGTTGTTTGCGTCTTTCTTGTCTTCAGACACCGGAGCTTTGGGTTCCTCTGACTTAGGGCTCACGCTTTTGAAAGGTGTCCACCGACTTCCAACCACAAAGGACTCGGACACTGCGGACCTGGATTCCATTTCTGTGGCGCCAACGTCGGAGTCTGACGCAAAGGTGGTCAAGCGAATGACACCTGTGGTCGTTTGAGATCCGTCACTGGGTGCTGGAGTAGCCGAGAGGCTTTTCTCCTGCTCTTCCTGAACCCATGAAATGGAAATGGACGACTCCTCGGGGGTGGCGCTCTCTGAGGAACTTTCCGTGGTGGTTGCTGTGGTGGCAGGATCCGTCCTCTGTGTGTCTCTGGTTGTCAGAAGCTCCACCGTGGTCACTTCGGAGGTTGTCAGCACCTCCACGAGGGCTTCGGTTGTGGGAGTCGCCATCTCCTTTCTGCTGGTGCCCTTGCTTTGCTTCCTTGAAAGAGGAGTGAAACCTGAATTGGAACTACTTTCTCCTCTTGGTGAAGAAGCAGACGAGAGGTTGTCAGTGGGCCTGTGGACGTAGAAGATCTCTCCCCTGGCCTCGCCTGCTGTGTCTGGCTGCTGGGAGCCCTGAGCTGGGGTGCTGGGCTGTTGCACCAGCTGCCACTGGGACAGAGTGGTGTGCTCTGCCACAGTCACAAGCTCAGTCTGGCTTGACTTTGTTTCAGGACTCAGTTTGACACTACTGCCGTCCAAGTCGTTGGCTTTCATTTCAAACCCACCGGGAAAGTTGCTCCCTTCACCGCTCCCCTCGGTCTCCTTCTCCTCCCCTGATGCAGTTCTGGCAGCCGATGGAGACTTAGCATCTTCTCCATCCTGGACCCTCCCCTGGCCTGAATAGTTGTCCGAGTTGTCCTGTTGAAGGGAAGTGGGCAGGGTCATCACCTCGAGTGGCCCTGCTTTGGCTTCCATAGGCTCCCAGGTGGGACGTTTACTCACAAAGGCTACATTTCCAGGGGGGCCTAATTTAGACCCACGCATGGATTTGATGGCCCACCGAAAGTGGCTGCTGGGGATGGGAGCAAAGGCCGGGCCTCCTCTGGGACCCTGAGGAGCGGATAGGTTGACATGTTCACTGGGTGGGGATCTCTTGTTGGGACCTGTTGCAGTGAAACCTACAGGGAACACAGAGACAGAATAGACTAATTAATATGATTTAAATTATGGGGGTTGGAGAGGACGGGGGTGGGTTTAATTTTATGGATGTGGAATAAGCAATTAAAAGTCAAGACTGGCTTACATGAGCCCCACATAACTTTTACAGGGAGCTCAGTTTTAAAATGATCATGAAAACACGAGTCTGCTAGGATCAGCGGTGTGAGCACTGGGTTTCTGTCATGTGGGGACAACAGTACTGTACGTCCCCGATTTGTTTTTATTGCACAATTTTCTTTTTTTTTTTCCTGTGGCCACACTACAAACCAATTTATATTTGGGATTGTGAAGTTAATAGACTCAACCCTGTGAGACTTAAGCAAGAATTCAGACCACATCCGTTGGGATTGTGTCCCACCTGTTCACAGAGCTTACCACGGAACAGACAAATACGGTTTAAGGTTTAAATCCCCTACAAAAGTTTGAAACTTTTCATTATTCATGACTAAACAACCACAGTTCAAGTTTGTAAAAACACATCCTCAGGGATAGCAAACAACCCCCCAACTGCTGGCTGGAGCATACAACTGATAAAGAGCACAGACAAAAATATAAACTGTTCAGACTTTGACAAAAACACTTCATTCAACACTGTTCATTAAGGATCAGTCCGATCGGTCAACCACAAACTAGTGTTTTTGAGTTTTCAGGGACTTTAAACTGTCTCTTGTCTTCCTGTCCAACATGTGACCCATACAATATTTCCTATACAAATTATCCAATCACATCTCTTTTTAGCAATAAATAATCCAATGTAATAATCCAATCCAAATGTGTTGAAGCCAGATCAAACATAATCCTACACCTCAACAATACAACTTTTCTTGCAGATGCATCATTACATGTGAAACGTTGAACCAATAACCTCCCAAAAAAGTTGCAATAATTTATACATACTGTATATGTATATGCAGAATCTGTCACATTCATAAATGTGATAATACTGTATGTTCATGTTTAAATTCTCTCGTTTGGCTCTCTACGAAGGCGGTCGCATTTTCTCTCCTCTCCTCTCCCACACCTCCCCTGCTTGCTCCTCTTGTCTCGTCTAACTCTTTGAGAGACTCTCTCAGCACTGCTCTCCAAACCCTAAAATCATGGATTTGATCAACTGGTCTCTCAACGCAATTGACACCATCTTCTCGACGAGGAGCTTGGGTTCGGGGGAACCTGCTTGCCCTGCCGGAACGTTTGCTGCTGGCTACACGATGGACGCGTGGGAGAAGTGACGGGTCGTGTATCTGGCGGCTCATTCCGGGGAGGACGTTGAGGATATCTACCTATTCGGAACCATGATAACAGGCCCTTGCTGACTGGATTAGGCATTGGCCTGGTTTATCGACAAATTTGACAAGACTATAACAGCTGTTCAAAGCCCCAAAAAGATGCCTGGAATAATTGAAGCGGTGGGCAGAGCGGTCAGTGTTTGAAGCTGGGACTATTAACCGCACTATGGATAACAACATGGAGATGAACTGCAATTTGGATATTATCTTGGATAGATCACCGCTTTTACAAAGACAGATTGACCAGAAATTGACTAACAGAGTGGCTGTGTAAAGGAATGCAGCTACTCGCGCCGAGACTAAATAACTCCAATCTTATCAACTTTCGGCCCCCTTATCCAGCACTGGCCTCGGCCAAGGCCGCTGCTGGAACAAAAACATCCCCCTCGAAGAGCATTGCAGAGAGACGCTCTTGCGTTCCTCCCCAACTTCCCTCAGACACCTGCTGATTGTTGACTCTGCTTGGGACCTATTCAAGGTTGTCTCCATGGCAACTTGCTGTGTTAACGCTATGACATCCTGCGGACTGAGGCCCCAATGGGTGCCAGGCTAAGCAACTCTCACCAGGCCCCCCTCCCCCCTAATACCCCCGTCCCACGCCTTCGCCGCTTTTTTACCCCCCAGTCTGACAAGCTGGTCTGTGACCAGCGCCATTCGGTCGGACGGAGAGGACGCTGGCGCTGTTTATTCGCCGCTTCTCTGCCTGCTCTGATGGCTGCTTGCCCAGAGTGATAGAGAAAGACACTATCTCTATGGCTCTGTGCTTGCCGATGTCTGGGTTACCTCCACCCCCCATTCCCCCCCATTTCCCTCCCCTGTTGCAAGTCATGTGTTGAATTGTGTTGTATGTGCTTACTGCCGAGGTTTTCCTCCCCTTTCCTTATGTTATGCTGTATTTTCCTTACTTGTAATTCTTCCCTGTAAAGCGACTTTGAGTCTATGAAAAGCGCTATATAAATTCAATTTATTATTATTATTATTAAATTGAACTAAAATCTTCTCTACAGGCTCCATGGTGACCTATGTATTAATACATCAAATTCTCTATATTGTATTTAGTGTCTAATATAAGTTGTGCATTTTAAAGCCCCAGTGTGTAACATTTGTAGTTGTTTATTATCAAAATCTGTATTGCCCTTCACAAACTTGTCCTTTTTTATGAATATTGACCACCACCATCAATTCCAAGTATTCCTATTGGCTTGAAATTTTACATTTGCGCTTACATGAACTGGGGTAGACGCTCCATAGCCATGTGCCATCTTGAAATACGGTAGCCCGTATGGGACATACAGGCTATACTGCTCCGCATTTCGCGCTTTTCACTCAGTGGCACTGACTGTGATGTATGCCAGGGAGGGAGGGGGGAGAAGATTATTTGTGACTCACTGCCGTCAGATTTGAAAGCCTGTTGCGTCTATTATCGAGGACATGTAACTGAATCGCCGAGGAAATTAAAATGACAACGTGACAGGCAAAACTATGTGACCAAAGTTAATATTATTGTGGCTTTTCCAAGATGGAAAGAGCTGATGAGGAGCAAGGATTTTAAATGGGACGCCGAAGTTGCCTGCTTTCTTCTCAACAGGTAATTCTGCCTATTTGTGTAAAAGTTTTATAGTTGCTACTTGCTTGGCTAACTATAGCATGGTTGTGTATAACGCTAGAACGACGTCTAGGATACTTTTCCTCTTGTCAATGATGAAAAAAGATTGTCTACCTTGTAAACGTAATCATATGTGCCGTGATTTCCCTGGCAGACAAGGCACGTCATGCAGTTATAACACAGACTAGCTACAGCTAGAACAGCTGCATTTCAGAAAAGTGAAATTCAGTTGGTTGTCATACAATTTCACCGCTAGATGGGAGAAATTCTTACACACTGGGGCTTTAAAGTTTGAATAATATGTAAATGTGCAAATACAGTAAAAATACAATACAATGTAACTGGGAGTTAGATTCAATTTCCCTTCCATCCCTGGGTTTTGTCTTTAGGCTGTAGACAAACTGTACTCTTTGGTGAACTGAAAGTAGCCGTTAACTGTCATTTACTGTAAGCTGGATTTTTTGGGCCTCTTTTCTGTTCAGTGGAGCTGATCAGTGCGGCTATGAAAGTTGCTGGAGAGACAAAGATGGGAGCCATCCCTTGTGGAAGCCCATTAACACACTTGGGCACGCACACACACATAGAAACAAACAAACCAAAAGGATGGAAGGATGTATTCAAAGTAATTTCACACTTCTCTTCTCTGTCCCTGTTTTCTTATTCCCTGTGGATTCTTTTACCCCAAACAGCCTCCTGCAGGAAGGAACACACTTGCCTGTGGTGAGAGAAGTCATGCGGAAAAACGCAGGAGCACTTGGAGCACGATAAGCAAATGACTTGCTACACAGCAAGCTCCACCTCGACCTGTTTATTTAGATGAAGTGGTCCACTGTACCTTATCAGCTTACGGCTATAAACCAGACACTGTCTACACCATCAATAATTCATTCTGTCTGCATGTGTGAGTCACGGCTGGTGTGTTGTTTCTTTGAGGGCTGCAGTGCAGTCATGTTACTGAGAGACCCGGCTAGTGTTGCTACCATCATCATCATCATCATCGCTCAGCTCGGTTTGGCTGTCCTCAGTCCAGTTAACATGTCTGAAAAGTACAGCAGTACGGCAGGGGGTGTGCAACACAACCCAGCGCAACAAATTACCATGAGAGGGAGAACATACACAAATATGTCCGTGCTTAAAATATTAAAATGTGTGTAAATTATTCAGAAGGTCCGATGTTGCCTTATGCCCAAGCGAGGTTTATGAGCCTGAGGTTCATTTCCCTAAGAGCCGTGTAAGCCGGCGTAATTGTCCTATTAATAATCCAAATAGCTAATTACATACTTTTACTACACACACTGATGAAAGTGAGAATAATTAAACACATTCATCTGGTTTGATCATCGATGTAATGACCCATGTAATAAATAAAATGGGACAATTAGGCATAGGTTTGGATGATTTGAGCTTGGTTTAAGTTCAGCTCTGACACTGTGAATCTGTTGGGGGAAAAGCCACAGCTCAACACTGAAATGCAGCAAAACAAACTTTTAATAAACCCCGTTCAGATGGTAATTGTGTGCTTCCTCTGTGAGTGGTTCTGCTGTGTTGACTCCACTTTACTGGAGTAAACGGGCTGAGAGAAATCCCTCGGGTCAGGCAGACATAATATTAAATTGTGAGAGTGCAGGCTGACAATGAGAGAGACCCACATAAAGCTGGCACCAATGCCACCTCAGCCCATCTGCAGATATGGAATCTAATCAAAAAAAAAAAAAAAAAACTGGAGGAGAAGTTATTGCATGGCTGGATGATGTGAATCATGTCAGGAGCATCTACATTGAGTGTCAGCGCACAAAACCCAATATCTCCCATCACATCAATTCAGTCTCTGGGGCTGACGAGACTGGTGTGAAGCAGACATGCATTTCCTTGACAGACAGTCAGGACATGCATGTAGAGCTTATTCAAATTCTACATGAGTTTTATTGGAGGCAGATTGCTCCAACTAGGAGCTTAACAAAATAATTCTTCATTCAATACAATGTTCAAAATATTTTGATTTGCAGGGGAGATCATTAAGTCAGCGCTCTACATACAGAGGCCTTTTTCAAATTTTCAAAAATAATTTGATTCGATATTTAAATCTTTCTTGGATGTGCCATCTGCAGTGCAAATCTTTGCACAAAGCCCCCCCTCAATCAAAAGAGGCAACATGGCACCAACAGTTACTAAGATCCAAGGGCTAGCCTGCGGTGTGCAATATCAGAGGTAATTCAGCTCACTGATGCTAGTTTAAGAAGAGACATCAGTTGGGCAGCTTTCCCTCACAGCAACATTAAAGAAAGAAACGACTCCCCACCCCCTTCTCCATCTTCCCCTTTCTTCCCGATTCCTCTGTCTAGTCTTCCCCCTCTTGTGTTGCTCATCCTCGCTGTAGTGATCATTACCGCCTACCTTCACAGAGCCGGGGCCTAATAAGCAGAGACATACATAGAGGTGAGAGCGAACGGCAGTGCAGCCCAACCTCCACGTTAATTGGATACGGCTGTGAATAATGCATGTAGACTAAAGCTTGGATTTTCATTAGTACCGTGGGGGTTGGCATCGGATTTCAGGTAGCACAGCGGTGAGCATTTAAATTAATAAAGCCGGCAATTGGTAGGTGAGAAAAGCCCATCACCTTTATTAAATCATTTTTCTGGCAGTCTGTGGGATAATCTTAGTCTTTTTTTTGTATCCTCCCCTTTAGCTGATGCCAAGGATGTGTTATTTGTGATAGCCATTCCAAAAAAAGAAAAAATATAAAAGCTGACTTCTTCCACCCAAAGCTGTGGTACACTTAGTTTTCTCTACTTTTGGCCAATGATAAGGTTCCTGAGCTATAATTTACTGCAGGTGCCTTGCTCTGGTAGTTATTGGTCCAGCAACATTCCAGTTGCGAGCCGTTTCCTCTAATCTTTAGTCCACCTTTACCCCTGCAGTCACAAACTAGAGGAAGTGATTTTTGGGGTTTGGTGCAGGCATTCTAGGGTGCAAGACATGAGCGCTGACCTGGTGACCCTTTCTATCCGTGTGTGGTACCGCACCATTCCTGAGGGCAATTCACTCCACTATGGATGTTACCTGTCTGACACACGCACACGCACACGCACACGCACACACACACACACACACACACACACACACACACACACACACACACACACACACACACACACACACACACACACACACACAGAGCATTTCTCTCTTTGTGTCTGAAAACAGACTTCTTCAACTTCTATCCATGTCTGGTCGAGTTGCTTTGTTTTTTCTCATCTGTTTAATATATTCTCCACAGCAAATACCAGTCAATTGTACAGTCTAATACTATATATAAAAAAATAAGCTGTAATTTGTGATGCAGGTCTGCTTTGTTCTACACATCCATTATGCGGGAAAACATTTTATTGCAAAGTAGATTCAAATTCAAGCTTTGCCTTTACTCTTTCTGACAGCCTGTGCTGTAATCAAAGCATCCTGCCGATAAATATGAGAATGAAGGCAGAACAGTCTTCACTCAAACATTTTGCATTACTGTATGTGATATGCCCCTTTTGTTTGCTTGCAATTACGGTTTAATTAAATCTACAGTGATACTTCAAATTGCCCTGCGGAGGAATATATTATAGCACACTCAAGGGAAAATAGAGAGAGTGAAATAGAGACAGAGGCAGCTTAAAAAGCTTGACATAAACAGATCCTATATTTACCAGAGACATTTAAATGCACCAGGCCTGCATTTGAAATAGAACAGTCTCAATTTACCCTCATTTCTATTTCACTCTATCTACTTGCTTATTAGTTTAGTTTTAAAGGTTAGATACACACAAAAATAAAATCAATGTTGAGCTCGTACCGTTACCGGTGGATGGAGGCTCGTCAGCAGATGCGCTCAAGGCTCGTTCTCCTGGCTGGGTGGCGGTGTCATTTTGCCCCGTGCTTTGGACTGCAGGCACTAATCGAATCAGTGGCATCACCTCTTTCTCCTGCTCGGACAGACCTTCCTCTGGACTCTGTAGTCCACTGGTAGGAGTCCTGAAGGAAAAACTACCACTCCTTTGCTCCGTAATGGCGTTGTCCATGCTGCCCTTGTTTCCACTTGGTTTTGGTATACTCAGGTTTCTGCTGGATGCCTCTCCCTGCGTCTGGTTCTCTCCTGCGTTTTCCTCAAGCACAGAAGGTCCCTTTTCTGTCTCCTCCACCTCCTCACCTCCTCTCCAGTACCTAAAGGGCCTCATCAGAGTGTTCACAAACTCGGCCAGCACACTGTTAACGGTCTGAGGCTGGGGAGTGGAAGAAGCTGTGGAGGATAATGTTGGGGTGTCAGATGATCCGAAATGGCTACCTTCTTCCACTTCTTCATGAGCAGAACCTCCATGGCTCTCCAGGCTCTCGAGGTCAGAAAGGCCCATGGTGGTGTTACTCTTTGGGCCGTCAGACTCCTCCTGGCTGAGTTGGCTGCTTCTGGGTCCAACCTGATTTTCATCCAAGCCCTCCTCTGGCCTTAGGTGGATGACTACATGCTCTTCAGAAATCTCAGAGGAGTTGTTGATTCCAGCAATGGAGTGGACTCCTGTGTTCAAGTCCAAGTCAACCAATCCGGTCCAGGTGGAAGTCTTGGAAAAAGGGGCACTATGCTGGGCTTCAGTGACTGAGGAGATGGCCTCTGCTGCTGGGTCGGGGGCCTTGTACAGAGCCTGTGCCTCTGCAGCCTGGACCCCCGCTGGCTGGTGGCCTGCAACGCACAACAGCCACATTACACCGGAAGCAGCTTTACCACAAAATCCAATCATTTTCAAATTAAGAAACATGCATCTATTGTGTTTATGCAATATAAATGAGATTGTACCAACATTATTTACATGAACCCCAGTATGCTATTAAACATATTACCATTTTAATCTACTTTTAGCGATCTGAAAGACGTCATTTGATTTAAATATTAATGTAAATGTGCATACAGCTTTGCTTTGTTGGTGCAATGTAGAGGTTCATCTATCAGCTGTTTGTTTTGACAAATGCTCTGCTGCGCTGCTCTCATGCTGTTTTTGTTTACTAAAAATGATTGGGTTATGTACATGTTACGCTTCAATGAAAATTTCATAAGATGAGACAATGTGAGAGATGAAAATGTCACTTTTTTCCCTATCTGTGGAAATACAATTGTATATTCTGTTAGAATCGATGGAAGCCAGAAAACCTAAGGTAAGCTCTGTCTAATTTTCGCTAACCAGTGTATGATGAAGGTGTTGTGAAATGCTTGTTTAAAAGCACTTAAATAAGAAATTCATGTTGTTTAGTTTAAAACAGTCTAAAGGAAATGGTAAATTACAGTGTGATTAAAACTCACTATTTACATTATTTACAGTACTTGATTTACAGCTGATATGTGAAAAGGTACACAACCTTTTTTGTTTAACAGTAATTTAGTTTTACTGCGAACCGTCACAGGAAGTGCTTTTATTTTGAAGTAGGCTATACGGAAGTTGTCTGTTGTGTACACTGTCTATGGTTGTGTACTCTTGCTAGCTTACTGAGATGAACGTGAGACGCTAGATGCATAACATGTCCGTCATGCTTAAGTTGTTCACTTTCTTGTGTGTAAAACTGAAACATATTGAACAGTAAATGTTCACAGTAAAAGACAAGCGCTTTTGGTCGTCACTCGAAGCCATCCCACTACAGAAGGCATGTTGGGTGGGTGAAATTAGAAAGCTAACGTTGGCTAACGAGCAGCAGCAGCCGAGTAGGGTTTGGTGGAAAAAAATTCTAAGGTTCGGCAGACACCGAACCCCCGTCAAAAAGCCCAATATTCGGCCGAATATTAACCCAAATCCTGGATTCGGTTCATCCCTACGATATACACATTATCAATGAACAGAATGCGGTGTAAAGTCAATCCAGACTCAAGATGAAACTAACTTATTCCAGTCTCAGTTGGCACATGATAAAAGACAAGGTCAGACACAGAGTCTCTGCAAACTCCAATTGGACTCATTCATGCTGTCGCTCTTCCTATCTCTCTTTCTTTCTACCTCACTGTCTCTCTCTCTCTCTCTCTCTCAGACTTCACTACACACATCATACAAGCCCTCAAATCCATCACGGGGGACACAAATGTCATCTCTTCACAACTACTTCATGTGTGACACAAACACGCCGTGCTAATTAAAAAGCAGAATGCAAAGCAAGTCCCCAGACCCCTCTGCCGTTGCCATGGCAATTACCACACTGATGGTGCGCCAAGTTTATCATCACAGAGCTCGCCGTACCTCGGTAGCAGTAGGCGTCGTACAGGGCTGTGGTTTCGGGGAAGCCGGTGCGGTTAGGGTTGTTGTAGACGGTCCGCACGCCGGGCTCGTCTCCGCCACAGTTCTTCCGCGGAACGTTGATAGGGTAGCGGGCGCTGCCGTCGGCAAGCCAGCCGGGGTCACACTGGTCCAGGCCGGCCTGCCAGGCCAGGTAGAGCTGCCCCACAGTGGCCAGCTGGGCTCCCAGGGAATGGCAGTGGGTAGAGGCTGTGGCCAGGCTCAACTTCTCTGGCACTGTGGAGTGGAAGACTTCACCTGGGCGGAGAAGGAGGAGAAGAGAAGCGAGGAGTTCAGTTCAGTGTGTTACAGAGCACGGTTAAGAGACTGAAGCCATTTTAGCCCTCAGACTAAGATCTCTTTTCTTGAGTTGGCTTATGACTGCAGGTTTTTGACAGTTAGTTTTGCAGTTTGTATGGTTGTACAAAGTGATGTAGCTACATTTGAGTCTGTGTCTGTTTTATGTAATGTGTGTGTGTATGGGACTACTTTCACTTTAAAGTAGGGCTGTCAGTTTAACGCGTTATTAACGGCGTTAACGCAAACCCATTTTAATGCCGATAATTTTTTTAACGCACGAGTAACGCATAGAGAGAGCAACGGGATCTGTTAGTCCACTTCTTTAACTGTCTATGGCCACGCCATGTCCCGCCCTACGAAGCAGCTGATTAGTTTGGTTTAGGCATTTCACCGCGAGTGGTGAGGATAGTGGATTGGTCAGGGGATAGGACCTGAACAAATGGAGTTACGTTACCTTGGACGCCTGGCCAATAGTAGTGATTGAAGGGCGGGTCTTGTAATTTCGCAGACCGCAAACAAAACAGACACAAGCCGCGGCCGGTTTTAGCTTGCTAGCCGCGTAGCTTGTAGGCTCGTGACGGCGATTATCTTCAGAGCGAGCGAGTAGTGACTCTACAGTCAGTGAGAGAAACAAATGAGGCAGTACTACCTGTAGTACTATCTGCAGGACTATCTGCAGTACTACTTGCAATGGAACATCGAGGTAACAGCGTTACATTATGTGACAGATTATTAGATCCAAGTGTGAATGTTAGTGTGAAATTGAACATAACGTATATGACAATGTTGTTTTCAATAAAAAAACAGTCACAAAGCAGCCGATCCACTTTTCCATGCTGATAAGAGAATTAAAATGAGAAAATATAATGGGACAAAAAGAAATCAAGGGACATTTAGAATAGATAAAAATGTGCGATTAATTGCGATTAATAGCGAGTTAACTATGACATTAATGCGATTAAATATTTTAATTGCTTGACAGCACTAATATCTTTTGGTATGCATTTCAGAAAAAAATGGTTAGGATTCAGGTGAAATTGCAAATAGTGATTAATCATGATTAATCCACTGAAAATTATGATTAATTTGATTAAAAATTTTAATCATTTGACAGCCCTACTTTAAAGTAATAAGTAATAAGTTCCAGCCATTCCCTTTTCCTCCTTTTCAACTTTGCCAAAGCAATAGAAGGTGCAGGCTTAAAGTCGTGTGATAAAAGAAAAGTTTTACTTGCTATGCACTTTATTTTTTTTTGCATAAAAGTGATTAAAAAAACATCAGTGATTCAAAGAAGGGTCTATATAAAGATGGTTCTTTGAATTCAAAGCAGTTGCAAAGAGGGATCTACAAGAAAGACAAGTATGCTGACTGCAAGTGAAGGAGAAAAAGAAAGGAGAAGCTGAACAGATGTGGGGTTGATGTGGATAAAATAGTGATGCAAAAATAGGGCCTTAGCAAGCCAGACAGAGAGAGAGCCCAAGAGGACCACAACGTCTCTGCAACACAAATAAAATAGTTCAGTATGATCAGAAAACCCACCGGCAGGTCAGTGTGTGATGAAAAAATATGAGCTGGAGGAGTGGACAGAGGGAATGAGAAGCGGAGAACAGATGGAGTTCAATACGAGGATCCAGGAGATAAATGCCAAGAGTAAAGAATGGTGATGCTGATTTATTGAACTGAGATGGGGAGGTAAAGAGCGATGATGCAAACAAAACGAGCGAAGAGAGAGGCACAATGGGATTATGTGACGAGTTAATGAGATATGTATTGGGAGGCCGGTGAAAAGTTGCTAATTAATACTGATTTATGATGAAATAAAAAAGAAATGATGACAGAATTTGCCAAATTGAAATTGAACTTCGATACGTTGCATTACATGGTTGTGTACTGAACATCAGAGCTTTTTACTTCAGCTTCTAGTTTGTATTTTGTTTTACAGAATAAGAGAAAAAAAAAAACACTAGCTATGTATCAGCTAGTAATTCCAGTTTGATTAAAGATAATTATCTGCAGATTGTTTCCATCAGGTTGTTAATTTCACTGAATTAAATTGTAAACTGCTGGATACAAAGTCTACAGGTTGTCAAGCAATCTTCTCTACTCGGCATCCCGGGCACATACAGCGTGTCCATATCTATAAATAGCTCTGGTACGGTAACTCCTACTACCATTATGCTTGCTTAACAGTTGTGGTCGTGCCACCTCATAACAAGTAACCCTGACAGACTAACCCCTGCAGTGTGTCTGATTGGGGTGTTAAAAAAAAAAAAAAAATACCTGCGCATATGATTGTTTTTTGGAATATGCAAATATAACCAACCCATAACAATATTTCAGTCGCTGACTTGATTATGATGTGAATGTAGAATATATTTGGTGATAAGGCTACAAGACCATCAGTGGCAGCAGTGACAGCAAATGATGGCTTAAGTACACTTCCACAACGTAAAGGGTAAAGCTTTGGATGTATGTTGCCGTATATGTCATGTATGAGTGGCAGTGGAGTTAGTTTACAGGGTTCGCTTCATTAATGTCGAATAGTGGAATAATGGTATTAATCTTACACAATAAATAGTGGGGGCCCCTGCCCCAATGGAGGAACGAGGGCATCCAGTTATGTGGACATTGATTAGATTAAATATAGATGCCCATACTCCTGAACCTGCTATAAAAAGGTTCAACAGTGCTCAGATTTGGTGGAGTTTTAATGGATCGGACTTTCATATTGGCTGTGCCCGGTAGCACCTTACCTGTTTTCTAAGCCTCACCCCTGCCCTTAGTTACTGTTGCTATGCATGTCACGCTTTCCTCTCTAGCATTGCACATATGCAGTTTACAGCGACATTGGTGGCAGATTTACCACTCAAAATTCTTGGGAATTTTTGATCGATGGGTTTTGGGTTTCACACAGTAGAAAATAAAGAAAAGCAGGCTTCTCATTTCTAGCTTACAACCCTCAATGCTGATGGCTGAGATGGCAGATTATATCAGCTGTAGTGTATCGTTGCAATTTAACCAAAGATAACTCTGAGCTGGTTGAGCTGGTCTGTCTCCAGCTGACTTGGACCCTGTTTACACGTACATGGTTATTTTGTAAAAACTGAGACATTTCCCTTCGTTTGTGCCCTTCGTTTACACGCAAACGGAGAATTTGCCTCTGAAAACGTGACTTTCTAAAAACTCCGGCCAGAGTGGAGATTTGTGAAATCTTCGCTTTGCACGTTTGCATGTAAACTGAGACAAACGGAGGTTTCGGCAGCCGAGGAAGTGAGGAAGAGAAGAGAGCGGAACTGATTAATGCTATTTTCGGGATTCTGATTGGCTAACGTGGGCTTGAGCTTCTCGTTACACTGCCACCTACAGGTTTGGCGTGCTCTTGACGGCATTGACGGCATATATATATATACACGGGTACGTGTAAACAAACACTGTTCTGAAAACTGACAGCTGTGCACGATGTTATTTTTGAAACCGGAGATGTTGAAATATCCGTTATTGAAAATAGCCGCCCACGTGTAAACATAGTCTTGGGCCTTAAATATGCACTTGATGGCTGCATACTACAGACTGACACTAAAGCTACACGTCCCAGGTAAACAGTCAGTCTTCTCACCAGTGAGGATCCATATTAGGAGACAATAAAATAAAGGATCAGCATTGTTCTCGATATAATACGATATAGCTGCAGCTTACGTTAGAACAGAGAAATTGACCGTGGTATTGCGAATCGAAAAGTAAAGTTTTAGGATAACGCTACTGACCCCCTTCGCTTATGCCTGCAGGAGATTGTAACATGACAGCTGGACTCAATGTAGTCTCTCTGTCTCCCTTTCCACAACCTCCCCTCTCCTACTGCCTTCTTCCTTTCTGTGCTAACAGAGAATTAAGTCGTGGTCACTGCGTTCTCGCGCTGCACCCACGGCTTAGTGAACCCATGCGTGACTAAACCCTAATTTATGAAGCTCCTAGCTCCTACCTTCAAGCTGCTTAGCAAAGCAGTAGACATCAAACAGCTCATCAGGGGACCTATCGCCATAGTTACGGACTCCAGGTGAGTCCTCGCGATCGCCATAGCAACCGGGCCGAGGCGACTGGATGGGATACCTGCAGAGAAAATCAGGAGACAGGGACAGAGAGATGGAGATTAATACAGCCTGACCATGACAATAGGCAGCCTCACACAAACTCGGCTCCCTTGGGATGAGTCTGTGTTCACACGCATACAAAGTAAGATTAACAAACTAAACTTTTATCATCTTCTGCCCTAAATACAATGAATTTAAGTATATCTCCTTTCCAGAGATTACCCAAATATATTACCCAAAGAATAACGGAAAATAAACACATAAATATCCCCCCTGAAACTGGCTGACATGCCAAAGCGAGTTACACATTCTTGCTTTCTTTAATTATTCTGCCCTCAGTGTGAGTTTCACAGAAGAATTACCCTCCCCTTTACTTAATGTGTCCAAATGTGTTTAATGCTCTGGCAATGTAACGATTTAGGGCTACACAATTAATCGAATTTTAATCCCGATCACGATTCTGGCTTCCCACGATCAAATTCACGTGATCGAGCGATATTTAAAATGCGTCATTTAACGCAACATTTAGTCCCGTCTGTGTTGTTTTTCAGACAACAGCAGTGACCAGTGCTAGTTTGTGTCTTTTAGCTCATAGCTTTAGCGGCAGACTGTTGTACGTCCCGCTGTTGTAAACCTCTACAGTGAAATACAGTCACACTACACCGTTTAGCTGTCAGCATTTTAGCCGTGTTTAATCCAGTTACTACTTTAGCTAATGGTAGGCTAACGTTACCTGCTGTTTAACATGTTATTAGTGTTTACTAGCGTGACATGCGGCGATGTTTCTGTTGCCTTTAAAACGTCTGTTTTGGAGCATCTGTTTTTAACGCAGACATTTACGTGGCACCATAATGAGGCACCGAAATCCGCGTTGCTATTTCATCCTGGTAGATACCGGGCACCGGTGTGCCGTTAACATGAACATGCGCCGTTAACTCGAACAGAAAATTGTGTTGCTTCTATCTTTTCACAGCAAACGCGCATGTGTGGAAAGTGGTCGCACAACAGCTGAAATGGCATACTATCCTTCAACAAAAGGAGGAATGTAGCACAGTATGGATGTGAAAGCAGTTCTAATTACCCTATGTGACAATAACATTTGTTTTGGTTAAAATCAACAAATACTCGTGATAATTAATCGTGATCTCAATATTGACCAAAATAATCGTGATTATCATTTTGGCCATAATCGTGCAGCCCTATAAGGATTCTATTAACGCTATGATATTAGATATTAGAGAGAGAGAGAGAGAGAGAGAGAGAGAGAGAGAGAGAGAGAGAGAGAAAGGGAGGTAGAGTTAGGAAGTCAAGGAGAGGTTAAAATAATCAGGAATTCCTTTAGTGGCTTGGCAAGCCTATGGGGCTGAGAAAACAGCGATCTATATTCAGGCTCCAACTGAGCAATTATTCCACAAGAACATTGATTTCAGTAGCACCAGGGCACAAGCAAAGAGGCTGATTAAAAGATTACACTTGGCATACAGGGACTTATGAAGTGCTAGGAACAGATGCACACACAAACGCACAAACACACACAATCATACATGCAGAAGACACACGTGCCTGCACATAACCATAAACATGCAGAGCTCTTATGCAACGAGTAAAACAAGAGGACTAAGTCTTGTAGTGTCTACGGCCTCAGCCTCTTGCTTTCTCCTTGGTGGCTGATGAAGCGATGGCTGATGTCTGTATTTTTTCCGCCGTATTAATTGGACACTTTCCTCCTGGCTGATGTGCAGACGGAGCCTCCTGGATCTGGACCAATTAGATAACTCCCGAGTGAAAACAACGGAGCGTAGGACAGAAGGTGAGAAAGAAATGGGAGATGGAAGCCGCGCCGCGGGAATGTCAGGAAGACAACAGTCAATTTGCTCGGCGACTGGAGCAACAGCGATTTTGAAATTAAAATGTAGATATGGAGAACGCTGTTGAGAGATGAGCTCTGACTAGTAATGTTAAGAGGGACTTTATGGAAGGTGGCGGACTGAAGCACACGCAGCGGACTGATAGACAGCTCAGGAGGGGCGGATGTAGTTAACAGCCTTTCCAGTGTGCAACCAAGCAAGTAGGTCCAATTATGTTGCACAGTTTTGTGTTTATAGAAAGTCCAAAAAGATCAACAGTAAATTACTTGCACATTGCCATACTTCATAGTTCCACAGTAGAGCCCGACCGATAAATCGGCGGGCCGATATTATTGGCCGATATTAGGCATTTTCCGAACTATCGGTATTGGCATTTATAATAGCCGATAAACTTATTATTATTATTATTATTTTTTTTTAAATATTCATTCATCAGAATAATGTATAATGACAAATGATTCTGATAAATGAATACTTAAAAAATTTAATAAAAAGGGAGGAAACCCCCTGAGTGTTGGCGTTGCATAGTTTGGATTTTTAAATCACCAAATATTTGTATCGGTATCGGCCTCAAAAATCCATTATCGGTCGGGCTCTAGTCCACAGTAAATACTTGACCAAGTTCTCCGTTTTAGGCATATATTTTTAGTAGCAGAGTGCATTTAACGTTTGATCATGTGGCACATTATCAAAAAAAAAAAACTCAAGCTGAAACAACTGTCTGATGGAGATTTTAAAATAGCAGCCTGGTCTAACAAACAAGAGCTGCCAGCAAACCTTGATACTCTAAGCCCAAGACTGCTAATCATTATTATCTAGTGCAGGATATTCAGATGCACCGTATGTGATAATCAGGGGCTACAGAGGTAATGTTCTGCCCCTGGAGCTCAGATTTGGTTGCCTTGCCAGCCATCATTGAACCAAAGGAATAATCTCAGCATTTTAAAATGTACAGGCCAAAATTGCTGTACTCATTACTCATTACTCAACTGTGTTTTATGCTGCCGCTATCAAAGCCACTGCCCTGTATCACAACAGTACCCAAAGTAACAGTAAAGAGTGTCCGCTTGAGAGTTATTCCAACAGCAACCACCTGATACTCTATATGTATGCAGAGTTGAAAACCTTACCGTACAGTCTGGTCAGACAGCCAGCCAGCATCACAGTTGTCATATCCATCAGCAAAGGTAGCCTGCAGCTGGCCTGGTGTTGCAATGGCTGCTGAGTTCTCCACACACACTCTCTTGGCGTCAGCGAAGGACAGGGCGTAGCGGTCGTGAGGGGCGCGGTAGTGAAACACCACACCTGGAGCAAAGAGACGCAGCATGTAATGGAATGTAGAGAGGCTACTCCAGACACTAATCCACGCATGAATTTACGACCCACAACCTCTGCGTCACAGAAGTACAGTATATATAAAACTGCAACCTTGAAACCAAAATAAAAAAAAACAGGAGCATGTACACACAAAGCCCTCTAGACATCCGCATCATGTACTGACATTGTTCTGTCTGTGTAAGAGGAAACAACAGCGTTCAGGTTCAACAACCTGTGCATGTGAGTCTCATCTGCATCGCAGTCGGTTGGCTTATCATTACAGAAAAGAGATGTTGCCCTTGGATACGGTGTATGACAAACACTGGTGATGTTTATTTTAGTGCTTTAAGAGAGTGCACACACACGTCACACTGCTGCCGCCACCGCCTGCCGCCGTACTCGTGATAGAAAGACAAAGAAGGCAAACACAGAAATAGAGATACACTGCATTCGAGGCGATGCATAAATTGTATGCATCACATGTTGAACTACAGAGACAGAAAGAGAGGGTGAGAGGAATACAAAAAAGTGAGGGAAAAAAGGGAAGTAGCAAAAAAATCAAAAAAATCAACTGGGAACAAAGTGAGACATATATTCCACTTAAATGGGAAAGGAATAGTTTCAGAAGTATCCGTCTAACGTTCCCTCACCTCCTACATCTGGCTGCCATTCACGCAATGCTGCTCCCCTGAGGAGCATCCAGCGACATAAAAAGCCAGTGGGCATCTGCTACTAACAAGGCTCCTTTATCTTTGCCGGCTTTGTCTGGGAGAGTGACAGAGATTCCTGCGAGATGAAGGCCTACATGGCAATTTGAGCATCAGCACTCCCGGCTATGGCCGACGAAAGCAAGCAGGGCCGTGTGTGTTTGTGTGTCACACACACACACGCACACAGACACATTTCCCACAATCCATCTAGCCATCCTGTCATCTTGGTCTTATTCTCCCCTTCACAAAAAATGTGAAGCAGAAATCCTCCTTTTTTTGGGCAGTTTTTTTTTTTTTCCCCTCCTAATTTTTTTCAGTTTCCATCCTTTCTCCTTGGAGGCTGTGGGATGTTTCCCAAAAAGAGATGCTAGCTCGCTGGGCAAATTTTTACACTTGAGAGACAAATGGGATTCCGCTCAGTATGGGAAACCCAGTCCTATTCCACATGAGAGTTGGATGCCCGGTTCGTGCCTCTATTTTTACCCTCTGCATCTTCACACATCCCCACACAGTCTCCGGAGAGAAGAACAGGAAGGCACCATTTGAGGGTAGGCCCTATGCTTTATGACTGTGTGCTGCCCTCATTGTAGCACTGTTGAGAAGCTGTCCCTTGGCAATACTGTTTAGTACACTACACTGCATTACAACTTAAACAGTACAGTAGCTACAACATTTACTTAGTCAAACTGAAATTTGAATTATCCCCTTACTTTTTGCGTACAAAAATATAAAATGACACTATAGTTCCCGTACTGTGTGTATTTTTCTTTTGTTCAAAAGAAAATTAACCTGATCTTGGACGGATTTGTAAAAACATGGTTTAAGCTTGGACATTTGCGTTGCTAGAAGATGCGCTGTAAATTATCATGGTGCACGACTGACAAGAGCACGCCATAGCCTTGTTTCCCCCCTTTTTCAACAAGCCTGTTGGTTATCAATCAATTAGCAATTTAAGTCATCTACAAAATTATACATTTTGGCGGACTCATTGTGTTGTTAAAGATGTGGTTCAGAATGTTGGACATAGGACCTCATTTCCAAGTTAGCCAGCGTGTTATTTATCAGTGGAGATAACACTTTTCATCCAGTCCTTCCAGTTGCAGAGTTCGCTGGTGCTAGGCTAGCGCAAGTCAACAGTAACTGCTAGCCTGCCATTAAAACCAGTCTTATGAGGTCCTATGTCAAAATTCTGAACCACCCCTTTAGGTATAGATGGAACTAGATTTTCAGGTCTCCTGGAGAACACTAGGGGGTGCTATCAATGCAAAAAGATAAAGTGCTAAAACTATCTTGTGCCAGCCTGGAAATCAGACGAATTTGCCAGCTCATGTTTCATTTGCTCTGGCAGATGTACGTCCCATTTAAACTGATTTCCAGCCAAAGAGAAACTGGACGGGCCAATCACATTCATTTATCTCACACGGGGCGGGTTTAAGACGGATGACTGACAGAGGAGCATCACGCTTCAACGCAGTTACAGAATGTAACCGGCACACCCCATCCAGCACCAGGCTCATGAAAATAAGATCAACTGGACGGTGCTGATCAAATACAAATTACTGTATTGCCTATTTCTCGACTAAAATATTTTCAGAAACACATTTTAGTGTACTGTTTAGCTGTACTTTTTGGTGGAATATTTGTGACCCGGCCACCATGTTTTTCCTGCTTCAAAACAGACCAAGCACTGCCTCACCTTGCATGTGTCACTCAAGGCTATGTCATGTCTTTGCCCTAATTGGTTGTAGGTCTATTAAATTGCGTCCACGGACATTTTGATCTGCACCGTTGATAACGCCCCTTGGAATTTGCAAATTAGTCTGGCTATGCCAGGCTCCCAAGAAGTTATGTAAACAACTACAATATGCTTTTGACCATGCCCAGTATCTCGACTGACACAGCTGTAAATGGCACTGTTCTCTAGTTGGTGAGGCACAGCCAATTAACCAGTCAATATGTGCCAAGAGAAAGAAAGAAAATGGAGACTAAACAAGGAGCGAGTAGAAGAGCGAGGCAGCAGGGGAGAAATTAAGAAAGAGATGGCAAGAGAGGAAGGACATGTCGTCGGGGCTTAAGCACACACAAATCACTCTATAAGAAGAGCAGTGTGGATTAATATTATATTGATATAGCTGAGCAGTATCAATACCTGCTAATTAATATGTTAAGCACTCTGTAGAATTAGCGTATGTAGCGTGACTGCCAATTAAGACTAAGCCGTGGAGATGGCTAGTCCTCGCCAGCTACGTAATTGGTTTCTCTCTGAAGAAGTGGTTTTCATAGCGTGTAAATCGATTGGCCAAAAGGGGGGAGGATGAAGGGTCTCCCAAGCATTGTGACAGGGGTCTTACTAAATGTAGACCGCTCTTATGGAGAAAGATGAGGTGCTTCTTAGTTTGAGAAAACCAGATAGCATCCTTTGGTGAAATGCTAAACTTGTAAAGACGTAAAAACAAGCACACACATTATGCCTGCATATATTCACATCTGAGCTACATAAAGGCTAAGGTGTGGGGGCGTGTGTCTGTTATTCTCAATGGCCGTCCTGTGTCTGGGTGAGATAATAAGGCTACTGGGCCTTTAGAGCTAATGTTAGCATCACTAGCATGGATTTGTATCAGCAGCAGCATAGTGTACAGTGTCGAATGCATCTTGTGATTCCCTGCAGTCATTATGATAATAGCCTGTTATTAAAAATAGTGAGTGAGTGACCTGGAAAGAATCTGATGAAAGCTCTTGCAGCTAAAATACCCTGACAAAGTAATTATGGTTCTACTACAGTGAGCTACCTCCAGGTATTCTGGTTATTCCACAAGTATGGGTGTCCTGGATACAGATATCCAGTAAATGCTTTGCCCATTTAGTTAAGCCAGCGAAAGCCATACAAAGCGCTCTGAGGAACACTATCTGACAACAGCGTACACTGCTGGGTTCCTACCATCTTGGTTTCATTAAGCTTTCAGTGCATGAACAGCACCTAAGTGGCCCAGGTCAGTGATGTTCAATGTGTTAATATTTCCCTCACCTTTTCCACATCATCATATGTTTAATGTGTTAATATTTCCCTCACCTTTTCCACATCATCATATATTCTACATGGACAGTAAACAGCCCTGGTTGTAATGGCTGTATTTGCCTGGCATGGAAAACAGGGTCATTACTATTCAAAGTGGCAGAGCTTGAAACAATGAGAGAGCTGTACACAACCAATAATTAGTGTAGTTAAAAAAAATGAGAACACGCCTAGAATAAACATAGAAGGAGTTAATTACTTTGCATATCACCACTCATCAACTGTTGGTAATATTGCATTTGCAAAGAGATGATACTGAATGACAGAAATAATCAGGTTCATGAGGGTAGTAGCAGGTTCTTGCTTGCTCGCTCTTTCTCTCTCTATTCCAGTTATGCTTTAGTGGCGTGACTGCCTAGTGTTCATAATTGCTGTACAACAAATTACAATATAGAGCTATCAGATAAAAACAGAAGCCAGGTTGGTCATTGTTAACGTCATTGTCCCTCAGCTCACACGTTGAACTACTTGGCTAACCAAGTGGACTATTCAAAATTAACAGATGGATTAAGTGTTTTCTGTCAAAACCTCTTAAACACAGCTAAAAGTTTGGTTTTAATATGAATTCTATATTTTATGGTAACTGGTAATGGCTAGTTGGTTTATTTGCAATGCACCTCTTCCCTTTCAGTAAAGTGTTAGCTTCTGCAGTGAATTTGTTATTTGATGCTAACCGCTGTGATACTGATTAGTGATGTTCAGCACTGCAAATGGAAAGTGCCATGACCTGGGGACAAGCTATATAGCTGTTGGGTGTTCTTAATTATTTAGTTAGAAATTACATAACCATTTGAAATAATAACTCCTGGTAAGTTACCAAATGTACTGGCTTGTAGATGCTAGCTACCTGAACTAGCTAACTGACTATAGTGCGATGT
Organism: Gymnocephalus cernua; assembly: GCA_023631565.1. Classification (NCBI taxonomy): domain Eukaryota; kingdom Metazoa; phylum Chordata; class Actinopteri; order Perciformes; family Percidae; genus Gymnocephalus; species Gymnocephalus cernua. Next base: position 16,557,824 of record CM042432.1, read on the forward strand.
TTCCTTAACATGTGAACCAAATACATTCTCCAGGTCCTTGAGATAAATACATTACCGTGTGCATTCACTGAAAATAAGTTATTTTTTATGTTTTATGAAAATGAGCCAAAAAAAAGGCCAATGAGTTTGAGTTAGAAGAAATAATAAATAGTATAATTTTTCTTTTAGCAAACATTGAAAACGGGTCCCGTCCCACAGTCCCGAACACCATACAAGGGTTAATGTGACTAACATACAGCCAGGTTTGCTCTAGCATGACATTCCCCACCCCAAGTGTGACTTCAATTCAAAATGGCTGCCTTAATCAGAAAAGAAATGTCATTTTATTCACCTGTGACGTCCAGAGGAACTGTGTCCTGCTCGTCACTGATGCCCACCACAACCTCACAGCGGTACAGACCAGAGTCGCTAGAACGTAGCCCTGTCAGAGCAAGACTGGCGTTGTAGCGGTTCTCATTGTAACCAGGCAGCGTTACGCGGCCCTGGAAGGCTTTCTTCACCTGAGGGAAGAGAGGGGGGGGGGGGGGTAGAGTAAAAACGAGAGAGGGGGGGAACCAATATACCACCGAGCCATTCGTAGTTCTTCCACAAAAAAAGCTTGAAACAAAATATTTCACAGTGGTCCCCATCAGCCTTTATTGTACCTTGACCACATTGTCTTTGGCCACCAGGACCGACTGTTCCTTCTGCAGGCCGTCGGAGCCTCTCTGGCCCCACACCTTGGTCCACTTGATCCGGGGGGGCTCATGGGACGAACTGGCACTGGGGCGGAGGGTGAAGAGGCAGGGCAGGAGAACAGTCTTGGACAGCTCCTCGCTAATGGTCTGATGGGTCACCTTCCGCATATTCACCACAGTGTCGCCGTTAGTTACGCCTGAGAGGAGAGGAGAGAAAAGGAGAGGACAATCAATGCCGACTTGTAAATTAAGCCACAGGACGTTATTTCTGATTACGCTGAAAAGATGTTAGTTAATTGCTTCTTGTTGGAGAAAACATGCTCCCCCCTCCACGTTCCTTTGTTCCATGAAATCCTACTGGTTGTGGAGTAAGATTGAAAGAACAGAGGCTCATTGTGGCTCTCTGATTATCGGTCATTGATCCAGCAAACCATTTCTGTGCTACCTGAACAGTGGGAGGCAGGGCTAGACTGCGGAGGGAAGATATCAAAAGTCTTTTCATAAGCCATACATCAAACCTGGATGTGCATTATGGGATCAATATCAACCACCTCTTTGCCACTTAAAGCACCACCACCACTGTAAAGATACAAATATTACTTTCATCAAAACAACTGATGACAGAGAGAAAGGCTATCATAAGAAATTCAGAGTGCGGTGCGTTTAGAAGAGCTCTGGTAATATTCCACTGCATTTTTCTTTGTTGTTTTTTCTCCCAACTTATTTTACACCGGTAGAGTCCCATCATACATTATCATTATACTCTAATCTTGTGTCACCTTGCCTGAAAAGACAAAGGTGGCTCATTTACATTGCAGAGGGAGAATGTGAATTCCACTCCTGCAAAACAGTAATACAGGTTATCATCTCTGAACTCAATCTGCATCTGTTTACCCAATGTGCACAGTGTGAATGTGGTTTACCTGTAAAGCCTTAAACCTCTTTTCTAGCTCCCTTATCAGTCACTATTCCCTTTCTCCTCACTACTGAGAATGCTGGAAAAAAAAACAAAAAAACATGCCACTACAGTACGTCTAATCTTGCACCAAAGCCCACCACCAATGCACGCATTTTCAATCGGCTATAGACACTTTTTAGCCACACTAGCAGCGTGGTCCAAATTTATATATATCGACAAGTATTGGACGGCTGCCATGAAATTTTGTATTTAGATGAATCCTAATGACTTTGGTGCTCCCCTGACTTTTCCCTTTTGTGCAACCATGACATTTGTGGTTATGAGTGAAGCAGCGTAAAATGAAGAGAAGAGAGCAAACAAACTGAAAGAAGCACTCCCTAGGTGGGCGGAACGGTTGAAAGTGGAGAAAATGAGCATATTGATTAGTTTCCATTGCACACTTTGTGTGTGTCCTGCTCCACTCCTGTTTGATTGGATGCAAGCTAAAGCGCTACACGCTACAGGGACGGCCCCTCCTGTCTGTAATTCAGAGGCAGATTTGTGGAACAATGTTTTTTTTCCAGCGGTCACAGGCGCACCGCTGTGTGAGTCGCCCAACCTCTCCATCCTTCTGTCCGCTCTGTCGTTTTTCTACCCATCTCCTGCCATTCTCTTTCTCCTCTTCCTCCCCTGCAGTACGACCACCTGCCAGCTTCAGTTCAGTTAGTTTTCTGGGAACTGGAAATCATATTTTTGTTTTATCTTCAGCCTATAGGTAAAGATATGCTGGGTTTTTGTGTTACTTTCAGGATTAGATGTTACCCCTCAGCCATTGATGATGACTTTAAATCAGATGCCTCAGCTTTGATTGCTTATTTTTGCTTATAGTGTATTTACTGTATATGGTATGTGTGCGGGCACTGGAATTATCTCACACACACACACACACACACACACACACACACACACACACACACACACACACACACACACACACACACACACACACACACACACACACACACACACACACACTTTGAAGCCACCATTTTTCATTCCCTACTGGGTGGTTAATGTGACTTTGAGCAGACACAAATAGCACATGTGTGGAATGCTGTCATTGCTCCTTCCTGCAGCCGTTATGCTGTTGCAGTTGCTCAAGCTAAGAGGCTGAGTGCCTCTACCCTGATAGCTTAACATCAGCCCTCCCATCACATTTTCTCCTCCCCGCAGACACATGAACACACATAAATACCCACTTCTTTCCCTTCTCCCAGTGACATCGTCTTAGACAAGCGCTACTTGTCTAACTCCCTCACCAACTGATCTATGTTGCTCTGCATGGCAGCATCAAACAGGATTTGTGCTCTGAAATGGCCTCTCGTTTCACACTCCAGAGGAGTTCAGCCCGTCGAGTGAGGCGACCTGTGAAACAAAATGCATGAGGCTTTCAAAGGCAGAAGGACGAGATGAGACGAGAGGGGAGGAGAGGAATAAACAAGTAAAGCAGTGTGGGTCGCCAACAATGACTACCCTACGAAATGTTGTAATAAATGTAAGATTTCTAACCCTGAACCCTCGGTCCCAGAAATCTGCTCAGTTATAAACCTGTTTTCAGAGATATGCGGATATACTGTTAACTGGTCAAAATCAGAAGCCACGCCGCTATCGAAAATATGCCCCCCAGATATCAGAAAGAATTGGAAATTCAGATGGATGCCGGAAGGATTAACATACTTGGGCATAAAATTAACGCCAGGCATGGAAAACACAATGGAAGCTAACATATCTCCAGTCATTCAGAAAACCCAAAAATTCTGTTACAGAATTGGGATAAGTTGTATATTTCCCTGATAAGCAGACTCAATTTGGTAAAAATGATTTTAACTCCCAAGATCAATTACATCACTTCCATGTTACCGCTACATCTTCCTTCCTCACTACTCAAAACACATAACAGAATGATAGAGAAGTGTATCTGGGCAGGAAAAAAAAACCATGTTTAATCGGACCAAGCTATATGCTGCAAAAGACAAGCGGGGGAGAGAATTAGCACTTTCACGAATAGACTGGTATCATTTGTCATTTTCTTTATCTCAGCTATCTAAGATTCACCTTCCGCCTACAAGGGTCCCTATGTGGGTCAGGATAGTAGAGCAACTAGTGTATCCTTTTTCTGTGGAGGCCTTCCTTTCACAAACAGATAGACCAGTTCCCTCCCAAGACCCGGTACTGACTTTTGCCAGAGAGTCGTGGAAAATTGTACATCAAATAACAGAAGCCAATCCATATTTATCAAGCAGATCCTCCATATGGTAGAACAAGAAACTGTTAATAGAAAAGAAGAGTTTCTTTTGGGATAAATGGATAAGGTCTGGTATTCATATTCTTGAGGATGTGGTGGGAGATGTTGGACTCAGATCCTTTGACGAAATTGAAAATAAATATAATTTGGGTAATTCAGAATTCTGGAGATTTCTACAACTCAGACATTGCATTCAAACAAAGAACATATTCAGCACACTAAAACTTGAAATTCAGGAAATATCACATAAGGGAGGCGATAAAAACAGAGGAGCATCAAAATTCTATGAATTTATTACAGTACACAAGTACCCAAACTGGATGGTCTAAAACTATGTTGGGATAGGGACCTGGCCCAGGAGATACCAGAAAATGATTGGAAAAAACTTTGTGCATCATGGTACTGTTACTCACGTGAAACACAGTCACAACTCATTTGTTATAAGATATTAAATAGGTCTTACTGGACTCAGTGATATATGCTGGAGATGTAATAGAAAAGTGGGAACTCTGGTGCATACGTTATATGAGTGTGATAAGACTAATGACATGTGGAATGCAATAATTGTGTTCTTGAATAAGATGTTGGGCACACATTTGATCAAAAAAACCTCATTATGTCTTCTGGGATTACTCCCAGATAATGTTCAAATGTCAAAATGCCGAAAAGCATGGTGTCATTTAGCTATGATAACGAGGTGCAGGATAACCTTGTGCCACTGGAAATCTCCCACCCTATCTGCTTTTAAGCAACGGATAGAAGTACTAAGCTCAATGGCAAGCTATGAGCGGGTGACCTATAGAGTAGCTGGGAGGGAAGATCTATTTAATGAGGTTTGGGGACCATTCCTAGCTCAGTTGCTTGATATAAAAGGATGACGCTACCTACCTCTGCATAATCTTTTATTTGGTTCAGGTACAGGGTGTGTATACTATGTAGACTTCCTAGGGTGTTATGTTTTCGCCTTGCTTTTGGTTTTGTGGATCTGTTTTCGTTGGAGGTCTGGCTTGAGTTGTACGTTGTTGCTGGACGGCAAACTCCTTTTTATTTTTTTTTTATTTATTTTTTTGTTGGTGAAGAAGAAATACAAAAGACTGGGCAAATACCGAAAAAAGACACAATGTAACTCCTATTCATGTAACTGTAATAATGTAACAGTTATGGTTTTGTATTTGTCTGACCCACACATCAATAAACACAAATAAATACATAAATAAATGTAAGATTTCTGAAGGTACATATTTCCACGGTTTATTTGAGTGCCCCTTTATTTATGACTTCTGGGTCAAAATATGTAATTGTTATATTTAAGAAAAAACTAGCTCTAACTCCCGTCAGCTGTACTCTGGGGTTAAATCCTAAAGTGCTGGGTCTCGGCTCCTCCAAACTGGAGCTGCAGCAGGTGCTTCTCTTTAATGCAAGGAGATGCATTCTTCTTCTGTGGATCTCGGACTCTGTTCCCACCATTTCACAATGGACTCGGAGTGCGTTCGAACTTCTCCCATTAGAAGCTATTAGCTTCTGGCTCAGAGACGGGCCTTTTCGCTTATTCGAAATCTGGGACCCCGTCTTGGACTGCATTGGGGAGGATGGTGCCTCTATGGTCTAGCATGGTCTGAGATCTCGAAGTACATTTCCACATAACACACAATGGCTTAAGTAACCCATTTTGGCTGATTATGTTGACTATGCCTCAACTGTGCAGACCTTCTGTATTTTTGTTTAGTTCTTTGTTGCTGTCGTCTTAGTTGTTTTTAAGGGGTTGCGGGTGGGCTAAAAGGAGGGCTTTATTCTTTACTCTGTTGCCGTCTTACTGTATGTTGTATGTCCCCCTTGGAAATTCAATAAAGATATGTTAAAAAAGAAAAGAAAAATGGAATAGTTCAACATTTTAGGAAACTCACTTCTCATTTCAGTCCACTGTATATGAAGTTACATTCATTAAGCCTGGCTGTGTCTTATCTATATTTTGTCACAACTTGACAGAGCAAGGCTAGTTGTTTCCACCTGGTTCCAGTCTTCATGCTAAGCTAAGCTAACCTGACTGCTGGCTGTAGCTTCATTTGTATAAAAAAAACAAGAAATCAATCTTCTCATCAAACTCTCGGCAAAAAAGTGAATAAACGTATTTCCCAAAAATGTTGAACTATTGCTTTCCGTCCGTTACAGAGTATCTGTTAACTAATCAGGGTTACCTACTATCCTTTGCAAAGAATAATTATTTATTTTGATATGTCATTTATCATTTTTGTCAGAGCAGATGCAATTTTTTCTAACGTGTATATCTCGCAGGATTAAACTTTTCCATTTTATCAACAAAAGGCACTCAGAATGCTTTAGTGACTGCAGGTGAAAACGACAATTTTGAGTTACACAACATTGTTGACCACAAAGCGGCTCTCTCCCCTCACTTTGTGGTCCCACACACTCTGCAATAGGGATAGGTGTAGAGGAAAATTGATGCACTTTGAATTTGTTTTATTTAAAAGCAAAAGCAATGTACTTTTCTCTCACAGTGAGGAAAAAAAACAGACACTACAGAAAAGAGGAACAAGCTCAATTGACTCCAGCATAACACAGTGTGTGATTGTGAGCGGAGGAAGGAGGCAAGTGAGGGAAAACACATAAACCAAAAAAGCTGGAGGTCTGTGTAAGGGGAAAATTGGAGTGATGTGATGTGGAAAAGGAGTCAAGAGGATGTGATGGAAAAAAGTAGAGATGCACTTTTGTGATTCAGCGAGCAGTGTGTTAAGACTGACATAGTGACACATTGATGCTCGCACACACACACACGCACACACACACACGCGCGCACACACACCTCACACAAACTCACTCAAAGAACACATCTTTCACAAGAGGCTCACAATCAGTTTCCACTCCCTGCTGTCACTCTCTTTGTTTTATCCCCCTCGAGGATGTGGCACTCATCTTTGTTTACCACACACTTACACATTTGCCCCTCCCCTTCAAACACACACATTGACACACAGTAATGCGCGGTCCCAGAAGACAATCCAACAGCAATTTCTGAACCACCTTGCCGAGAGCTTGCTAGGAACAAAAACAGGCAAATTTATTCTTAAGCTAAGAGGCATCAATAATGTTTAATCTGCTCGCCGGTTTCTTGCCAGGTTCCACCTGGATAAGCACCATTTGGGTAACGATAAGCTAGTTATGTTGCCAATGGCAAGACAGAGCCACAAATGAAGTCAACCGAGCTTTACAATCTCATTCATATTCACGCCCCCCCTCCCCCCCCCCTTTTTTTTTTTTTTTTTTTTTTTTTACTCTTTCTATCCCCTTTATTTGGACAAATGTTTGCCTTTGTTTCCTGGCTGGTGCTGCAATTTTCACAACTAAATAAAATGAAATCAATTGCAGAACCCCCCCCCCCCCCCCCAACAAAAACAAAATGGTAGTAAATGTAAACTAGAGAGGGCCCCAATGCCATTGCTAAATCAAATCTGCATTTAGATGGAAATGTTATCACAAGCTTAACCCCCAAGAGGCTGTCTTTTGTTTGATAGCTATCTGTGTTTCATATTGCTCTCTGTCACCCTTTTTTAAACAAGGCTCACCAGGCTGTTGCGTGATAAAAAAAAAAAAAGAAAAGTAGAGGAAATACTAGAGCTGAATGTCAATACAAAGCAAGAAAAGTGCTGAAGCAAAAGAGCATGTGTGCTCAGTACAACTCATCGGACAGTTAAGCCCATGCCAGTGTGATGGGACTTTGTTAAATGTTAACAGCCGATTCTTTATTGACCTCGTCCTGTGTCTTTGTATGCCTGTATGAGTTGTTGAGAGGGGCACACACACTCCACCTCCTCCTGGAAGCTCTACTTCCAACGTCTTGCACGTAGAGCTCAGATTGTCTTATTTTCTTTCTGCTGGTTCACAGTAGCATCTACGTGATCATCACTGTTGGCCCATCTGTCTTCGCTTTAGAGGTGCTCGCGAATTATTAAACACAGTCGGAGAGCCTGTACGCGGCTGGCACCGAGCTGCAAACAGACACAGGGTGGGCGGTAATGGCATTTTCACAGTAATAGAACACAATTGCAAACATCTTTCCTTGTTCTCACCGTCTCCTTCTTTTTCTTTCTCCCTTTCTTTCTTACAGAGGTGCCTGCAATAGCTTTTTCCGGTGATAAAGGCCTCTTTGTCTTCAATTTGCCCACATCAGACCCGTCAGCCTGCCACTCAAAAGAGCTACTGGGACTGATCGAGTGCATCCTCTCCTGTCGACACCACTTCACTCCTGCTGCCTGCGTGTCAGCTGATTATGTATGTGTGTGTGTGTGTGTGTTTGTGCAGAAGTGTGTGTAGGTCATAAATCATGACATAGAGCTGTCCAACAGAGGTTTACCGCTATTAGTTGATCACTGTGTTAAGAAATGACAGCTGAAACAACACAAACAACTGAACTGCAGCCGGCCCAGGTTGGTTTTTAATCTGGAGCATGATGGATGTGGTTTCATGCACAAGAGCAGTACAGGAGAGGATTATTAAATGGACTCAATGGTAATGCTTTTACAGGTCCATAATTGTTTTATAACTTCCTAGAAAGTTTCCTGGAAAGAACCATGTAATTAAGTGCATTAAGAAATAGAGGTGACTTTTATAAATGTCTCCTTTGTTCCTAAAATAAGTATCAAATTACATAGTGTTCCTTTACTAAAGTAAAAGTAGCAATACCATAGTATACACATAAATACTCTGTTAGAAGTAAAAGCTTTGCATTCTAAATTTTGATTCAAGTATCAAAAGTAAAAGTACTCATACGACAGAATCACCCCTTCCAGAGTGTTATATAATATTATTGGATCATTATTATATTAAAAGACTGAAACTGAAAAACTGAGCTTTTATGAAGACAAAAGTAGATACAGACGTGATGAATCAGCAGGAAGAATGGGGAGAATGTGGGATCCTGACACTAACCTAACATTATGCCGAACGTAGTCTATATACTTGACGTTCCACTTCCGGGAGTGCTCCGTTACAGCCGGAAAATCCGCAGGATTTCAGTCATTTAGGCCGGATATCCGTTGCCTTGGGCTTCCTTTGTGTTGACATTTTAAACTCCGGTCGATTTATGAGGACTATGGTTAACTTTTTCTCAGATCTCTGCAGGGTAAATCCAGACAGCTAGACTATCTGTCCAATCTGAGTTTTCTGTTGCACGACTAAAACAACCTTTGAACGTACACACGTTCCACCAAAACAAGTTCCGTCCCCGAGGCTATTTTGCAGCGGCACCGTGGTTTTTTTCCCGTGCTTAGCACCGCCCAAGACGACTGCGATTGGTTTAAAGAAATGCCAATAAACCAGAGCACGTTTTCCCTCCTATCCCCGAAAGCTGTGTGGAGTAGCCAGACTTGCACTTTGGAGGAGGGTCTGGCAAAGCGAGACTTTGCCGAACGTTATGTGTGCAGCAAGAATTTCGTTACCAAGACAAATATCCAAATGTCAGTTTTAGGATAACTATATATCTATAAATTCAGATTAAGCATTTTGTACGCAACTTGTGTTATAGTGAAATGTGGATGATTAGAAAGCTATGCAGTATTATGTTTGCAAGTGCCTTGCCTTGCTAACACATAGCTAACATTAGCTTACTAACAGCTAACTTGTCCTCTCTGGTAGACATACAGTAGGTTGCTAATATAATCCTTTGAAAAGCTTAAATAGAATGTTTTTAGCTAGCTACAGGCACTTTGTTAGCGTTTCAGCCTTAGTTGTATATTGTGGCGGCAATTCATTTCCCCTTTATTGGGCGTGGTTTTCAGAGTATGACGCTCTGTCTCTACAAGAAGCATTTTTATGTTGCAGCTAATACAGGTGAAGCCAGGTTTACCTACTATAGTATATGCTGTGGGGTATTTTAATCATTACAAAAATATATCATATTTAATTTGCCGATCAAATATTTTGTATGTTAAACCTAAATCTCCAAAGTAATTAGTAACTACAGCCATCAAATATAATACAATAAACTATTCAATTCATCGCACAGTTGGGACGAAAAGCAAGCGGAAACAGAAGGCAAAGCTCTAGATCTACCGGTCAGTTTTCGTTCCTACCCTCACCTGTGGTCATGAAGGCTGGGTCATTACCGAAAGAACGAGATCCAGGGTACAAGCGGCCGAAATGGGTTTCCTCAGGAGGTCGGCTGGCGTCTCCCTTAGAGATAGGGTGAGAAGCTCAGTCATCCGTGAGGAGCTCGGAGTAGAGCCGCTGCTCCTTCACGTCGAAAGGAGCCAGTTGAGGTGGTTCAGCAAGGATGCCCCCTTGAGTGCCTCCCTATGGAGGTGTTCCAGGCACGTCCAGCTGGGAGGAGGCCTCGGGGAAGACCCAGGACTAGGTGTAGGGATTACATCTCCAACCTGGCCTGGGAACGCCTCGGGATCCCCCAGTCAGAGCTGGTTAATGTGGCTCAGGAAAGGGAAGTTTGGGTTCCCCTGCTGGAGCTGCTGCCCCCGCGACCCGACCCCGGATAAGCGGATGGATAAGATGGATGGAGTTCTTTCCACTAAAACGTGGTTGAGTGGAAGTATACTGTCAAGTAGAATAAAAAGGAAGTCCCTCAAAATTGTACTGAAGTAAATACTGCTTTCCAGGAACCTCCCGATGAATTTACTGTCACATATTAGCTTCTTTCTAAGAAAATATAAGAAACCACGGGCTTCACCCCAAAACGTATTTACATTCACACTACTATACGATTTCGTACAAGTTAGATGATCTTATTCTCTATAAAAGAAATATTACAAACCGAAGATGACATGTTCCTGTTGAAATACTATAAACACTGAATAAATAAAACAGAACTAACTTTTTTGAACAAGTGGGAAGAAGTTGAATAATTTTTGCCTTCTGATATGAAAAAAAAAACAGAACAGAGCGGCAGCAAGTGTGGGTTTGTTTGTGTGCAAGTGGATGGTCTGACAAAACGGCTCGCTGTCTTAATATTTTGTTGTGGGATGTGAAGAAATGCATCCTTTTAAAAAGACCTTGAATGACGCACAGAGACAAATGGAGAAAACAAGAGACAGGGAAAATAACATGAGTGGCAGCTGATCATAAACCCTGATATGTTTGTCGTTGATTAAAATAGACTTTATATGCTGTAATACACATAATATGTATTAATCATTGTGTGCACTCTTTTGCACTGTGACATGTCCAGTGATGTCCAGTTCTACAGAGCTAAAGAGTAAACATATGCCTGTCCATTAGGGGTGTCACGATTCTCCAAATCCTCGATTCGATTACATTTTCGATTCTAAGGTCACGACCAATATAACCAATATTCTTTAAGCTGCTCTGTTTAGGCTACAAAACGTTCATGCAGGCTGAAATTCAACCGTGTGGTTTTGTTGGGATTAAGCTATAAGCAGAAGGAATCTCTGCTAGCTGCTAGGCTAATGTGCAATGGTAAACACACAGAATATGGTACACGCACATAGCAGAGCTTGCAAACTGTGGCTTTTTTTGTCGACAACGCGAACGTTGTCAACATAACTCACTGGAAATCCAAAATACTTCCACACCGGCAACTTCAGTGAAAGAGGAGGGGGCACACGCACATACTAACTAACTTTTCAATAAAGATCTTAAAGTGCTCATATTATGCTCATTTTCAGGTTCATAATTGTATTTAGGTTGTACC